>LUCM01001803.1:93219-449836 GCA_008360955.1 Fasciolopsis buskii
GTGGGAAAGGAAGCCGAAGGAGACGAGTGCCAAGCACGGGGAATCTCATTAACATGTGTCGCAAGATAAATCATCTGTGACCGAAATGCCAGCAGGCTGGACATTTTATGGGCTTACTAAATTTAAAAAATCTGAAATTACCATTGTTTGCTGTTGCGCTTCGAGGCTTGATTGGTGCACAAATAACGAACTGTTCATTGCATTCATCGGTTGACGTTCTAATTTCTTTTGTTATATTGTGCTGACGTGTCAGCCGACACTCACGTTATGTCATACCAGCGGCTTGTGTTGCGCGTTTTCCAATTGAAAGCTATTTTTGTCGTTCCTTTTGTCTGTTCAACAACTATTTCGGTTTGTAAAGTAATTTTTCTTAATTGTTTGCACCGTTCACGTGGCGCTTGGTCTAATTTGGTCAACTCACTCGATATCAAAGCTACGCGCTCGGGATTTTGTTGTACACAATAAGCCCAAATGATTTCCTTGGCGCACAAGATTAGCTAGCGCCGTGCAAGAAGATGGATAGAAGACGGTACTTTTGGTTATTGTTTTCTAACGAATCGAGATTTCGCGTAACTTCTCCGGGTCCCGTATGTTTTTAAATCACACTAGTTGTCGCATGTTCGCTTTACAGGAGGAAATGGCTTGTTGAAAATGGGTAGATCTGGTTAGAGTAAAATAAAAACTAAATGGTTTCCTCTACGTGGTCACAATATTTTTTTTGATCTTGCTGATTACAACCTACAAGCAAGTGATTTTTTCCAAAAATTGTTAATTTCCAGCATTTAAGGGCCCCACTACTTGGCAAGAAATGTCCCCATGTGGGATTTCCAAAAGTATAATTTACAAGAAATTGCAGGAAATCATGCAGCATCGTTTCTCACGTCACCAATATGAAATCTTATAAGCAGTTAACAACTGTTTTATTCTTGTTCGGAATCTTTATCCGTCCCTATCCATCGTGCTCGAACTGGGAAGCGGAAACCGGCTCGTTTCATTAATGTTGATGAACAAATAAGTTTTTCTCACAGACACTAATTGGAGATTCCTAGTACATCAGTGCATCACGTCTGTTAGTCGATGCATCGCGGCAAACATCTATCCACATTAGCACTCTTACTGAGAATGACCTGAGCTTTACAATACTAATCGTTCTTTAACATACCCACATTTCGACTAATGTTTATCGTTGATCTGCTGCATTTGTGGACCTTGATCTAGAATAGATATAGTTCGAATAATGTTGAGCAGATGGGATTTTTCGGGTAAACCGTGAGATGCCAGGTCAGCTATCACAATTTTCATCTACTACGTAGGCATCCGATCTGGTAACTACCCGTAGCAAATCATTAATTACATTCCATTTTGTCTATATCTACAATTTTATTTGCGTCCACAGATTTGAATTTAGCGCCGACATATAGATGAACTTGATGTGGACTTAAGAAGAGAGAAGAGGACTGAAAGGAACATAAGCAATTTTCGTCTTAGCAATTTTTTGTACCTGAAAAGAATTACTCCGCAGAATCGATCAAAAATTAACTGCAGTTCATAGCTTCTACGTCCCATCAAAGAGATTATCCACAACTTCATGCTAAGCATTAGATTACGACAGCCACGGGAATCAAGAAAGATTACATTCCTAGGAAGAGTATCTCCGATGAACTACTTACGAAAGATGATAGGGTTTATGTATTGGCATAATGCCATTCGTATTTTCTCTATTGTTACCTAGAACTTCAGAAGACTGTACACAATGTTTCAGCACCAAAACATAATGACGCTCCGTAGAACTAGTGCCATAACAAATTTAAAAATAAGGTCCATTTAATAAATATTAGTTAAACATCATCATATTCGAGGGTTTCAGCTAACCTTCACTTTGTCCATCATAATTTGGACGGGATAGGTTGTCTAATAATTCCCGCACGCGGATATGGAAGATGAAACAAAACGGTATGGGGAGCTAGCGTGCATACAGGTCAGTGTTTGGTGGGTCAGTGGAACTTTAACTGAGAATTCCAAACGGATATTACTGTGCCTGCTACAAATGTTGCTGATACCACTATGAGGAAATTCCCAAAAAATCAAAAGTTAACCTTCATCAGATCTGGGGAAAAGATACAAAAGAACAGTGTAAATGTAGTGGGTATTGATTCATCCTAACGGCTACTCCGATCAAAGATCAACACAGCTGCGACGACTTCGCGCTGATTATGCCAATCGATAAGCGGAGCAAAACCGCCTCATGAGAAAGTCCAGGAATGCAGATGGACCGGATTAACCGGCAGAATAATCAGTCAGTTAGTGTTATTTATCGAAGACCAACATAAGCTACTTAGTTTTGATTAATAGACGTACTATTTGTCGGCTCCACTTGGTCTTTCTCACTAGATTTGGTGGGAATCGGAGTTAGCGGCTGAGAAATAGTATCGACTGAGTATTTGGAGCGCAAATAGGGCAGGTACCTCCTCTCTTTTTTGCGTCTCGAAACAATCTGCACATATCCACATGAGAAACGTTTGCTAACAGATATTTTTGAATTCCTCTCATCCTATTCACCATGGTTTCTGAAACTGGCATCCTCATATTTCCACAAGTTCTGCTCTTAGTTCTTTACTCTCCAGATTGGAAGTCTACAGGAACTCCATTGTCCCTTAATCAACATGCATCCTGGAAACCCGAAAAAGAATTTCAGCCGAATTCCTATGGAACTGATGATATTTGTTCAAATTATGTGACGAGTCTTTCTTTTTATCGTCTTTTAGAAGTTGATGGGTGCAACTATTAGTTCCATTTGGTTTTAATAGAATCGCGATATTCATGTGAATAAACTTTAATGCAGTTTAGTGGAATGTAATGGCGTACTTTATGATATTACATAATTCGGCTGTAGCTGTCTTTTGCACACCTTTAACAGGGAATACTCAATAATCACCAAAAGCCACTGCCAGATCTGTATTTGCGGCTGAGATACGTTGATTAATTTTGGCTTTATGCCAGTAATTTCGTTGCCCATCTCAATAACCTGACGCGATCAGGATCACCACATGTGCCAGAACCAGTTGGACCTATTCGCGACTCAGTCACATGTGTAGCAACTTGAACTTAGGCTAACGGTATATAATTATGTCTCACAACTTTGGAGCAAAGGTTCTGGTTACATGAAGTTTACTTCATCCATTCGTAGAGCATCACCTTGCCGAGTGTTTGACGGAAAACGTTTGCCTTCAATAATATTCGGCGAAGTGACCTCATAGGTGATTTGGTGAGTGATCAATTTATCTCACATCCAAATATTGAAAATGTCGGTGTTATACAATACTATGCTCACGTTATTTGGAACGATAATTTCCATAAGTGAATTTAAACTACAACAGGATCAACTAATCATAACAATTTCGATCACTTGTTCGATTACAAAGATATTTCAGTTTGTTCTCATCAGATCCTGTTTTTCCTTGTTTCTTCGAAATTTCTAGGGATGCGTTATTCTTTCTTGTAGAACTGGCACCACATAACTGCGTTGTATCTTTTTCAGAATTTGTGGTCTCAGTTTTTGCCCATCATGAATAGCACCGTGCAAATGGATTTGACGCATTCACGTTGGTGGTAGATCAAGCAGGATCATATCGATGGTTATTTGAACGTTGATATTTAGTTAAATATTATAAACATTTAGTGCAGTTTTTTTCCCGATCCTCCTCTTGTGCAATCAAGAAAATAAACGTGGCTCTCTTCCAGAAGATCGATACACAGTCTCCCAGATTGGTGTGTCATACTGTAACTGACTACCTTTGGATTGAATCACGGATAAGGAAAGGGCACTTGGTGAAGTTTTTGAATAATGGCTGCCGGCTTGAATTCCTACCCGGTTGAAAAATAGAAAGCAACTTAAAAATGTTTCTGAAGTCTGAGATTCGAAAAAAGAATCAGCAGACTGTCGAATATCCTAAACTAAATATCCTCAATGATGTTTATTATAGGACCTTTGAGAAATTCCGTTCGGTTTTTTATCGATATCCGGTATGCATGATAATCTATCGTTGGCAGTACCTCTAACTGTTAGTCCGAAACAACCAAATGTCAATTTTCAAAATCATATTAAAGTTATGTCTAATGAGGCTCCAGCTCCCCGTGAAAATATTATTCGAGTGGACTACTTATTACGTTGCTTGCTCCCCGTGAAAGGGTACCTAGGTGCTTATCTTGGATGATAAGTTTCCCGGGATAGATCAACCGCTAAGTTAAGCTATGAGCGGTCATACCTATGATATATGAACTCCGTGAGTTATCTGAACTTATATAGACAAACTACTTCCATCACATAAGAAGGTGTGAAGCGTCTTCATCCGGTTATGAATGCAAACAGAGCAACTTGACTTGAATTCATTCTATCCCATCAAATTTCGTACCTCAAAATGCACAGTATTCAGTAATTTGATAAAATATTGGCACTATCCCATCAATTTAGTGCGAAAGGAACGAAGAACTTCCTCCGTTCTTACAGGTAAGTTGTTCATTTTAGGGTAGTACTTCGTTCATCAAACTACAGTAAATGTGATCCTATCTGGTACTAGTTCATGTGTGCTGCATTTTGATGAGGCTACCTCTGTCCGAAGAGACAAGTCTAATCTGTACATACAGAACAGGCCATTCGTCCTTTTGATAGTATTATGACAACTGAGCACGGTGCTCAAATGACAAGTGCTTCATCATCATTTGAGATGACGTCACCAATACATGGGTGCAGTTTGTAGTGTTCTATAATGTCAATAGGTTTGACATTAGCTTTGACCTTGGGGCTCTTCGATGACCTTGGACTGGAAAACATGCGTGCGCTTTTTGCACTAGGCTTCTCCAAACTTGAACAGAATTAAATTTCGGGTGGATCAGTTCGAACCCAGCAGGGTTGCGTCGCTATTTTCAGTTCGATTATGTAAATGTTCACACACTGTCATCAGATCTAATGAAAATAAATTCTTCCCTAAAATTTGTTCCTGTCCATGTTTTGTATTGCGGTTACCCGCTGCAGGATAACAGACGACAATTAAGCGGTTGCATGTTTGTGTGCTGGGCCTATTTTCGTTTGGGATGTGAATATTGCCGGAGGGATGTTTTGGAAAATTCCCTTCGGATGCATATAATTATTAATTCAAACAGAAATCTCGGCCAGAGTAAAAACGATAGGGGACTGAGAGTGTAGTGATGGTTTATCCATCAGGTGTTTGCATGCAAGTCAAATGGCCAATTCTGCTAAAAGTAAAAAAAGTCTCCTTCATCTTGGAGTGCGCTCCCGGAGTGCGTTCACAACCTCCAAACAAAGGTACCGATGTTCACTTTTAATTCACATCCAGAAAACCGAACACATGTGAATTGATTCCATTGGTCCAAATGGCGTTGTTTCCAAGAAAGGAAACATTATTTTGAACCCATTATGAATTTAAGTTTTCAAGATTGACATTCAAGTCACAAAATATTTTACTATTCAATTAGGGATTGGAAGCAACACTTCGAGCGACCAGAAGCAAACCGTGTTTCATTATATCAACTCATCAGTCCCAAACAAGAAGTCACACTTATGGTCATGACTGATTGGATTTTCATTATTCCCATATTTTTCGCGCACATTTTATACCATAGCTAGTGCACCAAGGCGAACCAATATGTCCATTTTTCCAAACGGGGTTAAGAACGATTATGATTCATCATCCTGTATTAATACTGAACACATGACCAAGAAGCCGGAGACTTCGTTGTACTCAGATTACCTGTAGAGATGTCACCTGTAAATGGGAGCCGGTTACTGTGAGCCCGCGGCTCATGACCGTGCAAATGAGTAACGAAGAGGTTCTCTATCATGAAGTGAAGATTAACAACCAGTTGATAGCCCACCTGACAACTTAATTGTTGGTGCACTCGATTTAAAATCGCTGGTGCACCTTTTTGCCCACTGTGGACGTGTACCGGCAATGGTTTCTACTACTCATAAAGCAGTTGGAGAGGAATTCCATGTTTCCTAGTGATGATTTGGAGTATGATATCGCATAATGAGTAATTTCGCAAACCAGTTATTCTGTTACCCTTACCACTGAGCGGCAATTATATAAATTTCTAATATTTCCCGATATTTATTTCATACATTTAGTCAATGAAATTTTATGCAATGATAGTGAATTAACATACATGAGAATAAAGTACTAAGTTTTTCAAAGACCAAACTATACAGGTAACGGTTTTTTGATCCGGCTTATCAATTAAGCTGGTCAAAGCTTAACATAGGTGCCGCCAGTTCTCACAGAATGCCCCAATTAATAAACTGAGTGAAAAGACAGCGTGATAAAATCAATGACTGACGGTGGTCCCAACTGGTCAGCAGAATAATCCATCAGTGGCTACTGTTGATAGAAGATCAATATAAGTGATTTAATTTTGACTAACAAACAAATACGTGCGTCTACCTAAATGGACTTTTTCACTAGATTTTGTGAGAACGGGAGAGTAGATAGGATCGACTGGAAATGTACGGACGAAATACTGCAGGTTTCTTCTTCACTTTCCCGTATTATAAAACACCAAATGAATCGCAGTTCATCTCAACCTCAAAATTTTACCAAATTACTACACCTTATGACGATTCAATTTTCTTCCCGAGCACCTTTGGTCGACCGAAATTCTTTGTCCTGAAAGCAGAGAAGTTTCTATTAAAATGCAGTGACTGCTGGTCCAGACTCACTGAGCAAGTCAACTCTAGGACACACTTGCATCCAGGAAATCGATCTGGTATACAAGCGCATAGCGGCCGAATCTATATATTCTAACTCCTACGGGGACTTAGCACATTTTATCTCCCTGTCTGGTTTTCCATTCAGTTTTATCGTACCGATCATAAGTCAGATGTGGATTTTTTTAAACAGAATTCGGATATCTAATGGTGCAAACCTCGGGTGTATTAAGGAAATCCTATTTCTACCGAGTAATTGTTTTTATCGAGTTTGATAATCCTTATTTTATCCAAAAACACGTTTGTTCTGCTTATTCGTCCGTTACCAATGCTGTGCAAACAGTGCAGTGTGAAGTGTCACAAATCAAAATTAGAGTGCAAGAATATATATTAAAGACTGCTTCTAGGACTGAAAACAAACCATTGGGCAATTCCTTGGAGGAGATTAATGGAGATCACTTGGATATATAGTGAAATTCAGCAGAGTGTGTTTCAGTCCTTTTGGGCTGTCTCTTCAGTTTTTTTACTAGGGAGAGGTTAACAAAGCATACTTTCATCTTCCTAAAATTCAGTTAGGAATTTTGCATAAGTCGCTAGTGTTAAGAAGGTCACCTCGTAAATACCTGATTTGGATTATATGAGCTGGAATGGGTCGCAAGTACACTTTGGTATCATAAATGTGATCGCCGTTTGTTCCGTATGAGTGAAGCACTGTTAGCCTATAGAGTGACAGTTTTAAAAACTTAATTCAACGTGTTTTAGTCAGCAGCTTATGAGTAAACAGGCAAAGACGGGTTCTGCAGTTATTGCAGCTCGTTAGACATGTGTGTTTGGCCCTTTTCCGTTAATTGAGCCCTCATACTTGAAAATTCCGAATGGATTTTGCCACCGGAATCTCGTTGGAATGATAAGAAAATAAATGTATCCGAAGGGCAATTACTAAAACTATATAAGCTCGTACTTTTATCATAGTCGTCCTACGGGTTAACAGTGCCTAACCCTTATAGGGTGATCAAAGATCACAATTAGTTTCAAAAAGACTCTCGATCCAACCACGGTCTTGACACCCGAATGGGGCTTTTATGGTAAAAAGCATTCGGAATGTTTAGGTATGTAAATTATTGGGGGGAGAAGCGCCGAGTACGCATTCGCGATGAATTGCAATAAACAAAATGTCCTTTGTTCTTCAAAATGCTATCGAACAAGCATAAATGCACTTATGTACGTAGAAATGTTGAACGCTCCTTAGGTATTCCCTTGGGCCAGTTGTTGTTGTGATACAAAATAACATTGCCTTCTGAAATGATGCACACAAATACGTAATCGTTGTTTTCCTTCAAGTCGTTAAACTAATGTTATGTTTCCTCATCTGTTTTAGGTCTGTATGACCACCTGGTCAGCTTCTCCGACGGTGAAATGTTTGTTCCGGCATTTGCCTTTTTAAAACCTCTTTGGGTTGGCTTAAGTTGTTCTCATTCCCCACACAGTCACCTTATCGGATGGAAAAAGTGAAAACAACGTTCTATAACTCCACGATCGATTACAACCGGAGGCAAGGGAATAGGATCGTGCCTTCGGTGAGCCTGAGCTGAAATACATCAACTCGCTGGTCATCTGCCAACTTACAAGGTTCAAAATCTTTGTGAGTTGATTTATTCTCAGCTCCACAAAGCACGCCTAGACCTGCGAGTTATCGCGAGAATACTCCAACTTCAAACAAGACTTAGTGAGTAGTTCACCACTAATGATAGAAGTGACAAATCGGCTTCAGTGAAACTCTTTTGATCCCACGGGATAAGGATTGTTGACAAATTGGGGTCAATGAGACTCACGCATGCTCGAGTAGGGGATCATCTGTTCTACGTTTTCAGCAATACTTTCCATAGAACACGAGGTTTGATATTGGATCATTCCTGGTGTTCTTCTTGGAGCTGCAAAAGATTGCTGATTCTGATTTGGTACTGGATGAAATTTAAATTTCATTCTCAACTAGTTTTTCCTAATGACAGTCACCTACGCTATTCGTTAATAATAATACCAAATTAACCGATATAAGGGAGGTTTGCCGCACATTTTCTCTGAACCTTTGTGCACTGGTAGATGTTCATTAGGAAGTCTTCTGGTCTACTTATTGTTTGCCATTCCTGGTTAGACCAGTGAAGACAAACATGGCAACGGTTATGCTCCAGGCTGACAGCTGGGTTATTGGTTCCCAGTCTCTTAACAATTGAAGTCTGAAGGACAAGGCTGGGTCCTAATTGTTCGTGTACAGGTAATACCGGACAAATTCCCATTTAATAATTGGCTAAATCGGTTTGCCAAAGATCCATGATAAACATGGTATTCCGGAATCATAAAGTCTCCCATTTGACGTGAATTTCTGGTAGTGAATCTGAAATCGGTTAGTTTAGACAACAAACACGCTGACCGAATTGTGTCTAGTGCAACAAGTTGTCTTCTGTTTGATCGATTCGGGTGTTCTAGGACAGGAGGTGAGTAAGCGAACGTTTACCGGAGTTGGTAATGGAATTGATTCCCGTAGTGCTGGGAGGAAAATAAAGGTGATTCCATGCGCCTACTTACTGTTCCCCAATGGCCAACAAACAGGATATCTCTTGATGTGAATGCGTACTGCGGGTTTCGTTGTATTGGGCTTGAGTGCACACCCAAGTGGATCACATCGGACAAATAGATCGGAATAGCTGTTACGACTTGGTGAAGATTTTGTGAGGAAAAATGGTAATGGATAGACCTTTTTTCAATGAGTCGAATGTTTGCAAACGTTCAGTGCAAGAACATCGACCAGTGATGCAAAAACAAATGACTAAAAGAAATCACCAGATGTAAGGTTAGTGAATGAGTCGGCATATCCATTACCATGGTCAAAGATCAACATAGCTGCTGTTAGATAGCACTGATTACTCCACCCAATGGGCTAAGCAAAAATGTACCTTAAGGAAGTCATTTAATAATAATGGCAAAAATAGCTGGCAGAATAATCGATCACTAATAAATGAATGTTCGCCTCTGCCTAATTGAGCTGTTTTCTCTACAGCTGTTCGAGAAGGAGATTGGATTGATTGTCGATTGACGAGTTTACGCCAGAGCAGATGTCGTATCATCTCTTTTGCCTTTCGAAACACAAGCAGTTGTGATGTGGTGCCGAAATCAACCACTCCGGCCGCTAATCTTATCCTTTGATGATTATTAAATTCCACAACTAAATATCTGGGAGTTCATTTACCTCCAAACTCTAAAATGAAAGAGGTTCTGAATATAATGTGTCGACTAACCTACTGGCAGATAAAAGAAATAATGTTTTGTAAATACACCAACAAACTCGTATAAACTTCCTATATGAACGGAGTTCTTATACATTGAAACTATGCCGGAGACACCGAAAGTGGAAATTCATTAGTACGGAAAGCCCGTATCATATATATATATATTATGCAAAAATTTTGCATATATGCTTATATATCAACGCGGACGTCCATTGGTCACCGGGTGAAAATTCCGAAATGCATTTGTGTACAGTGATATCTACAGGATGGGGCAACGGTAATTGCTGACAGGAAATCGCGGAGGGATGTTAGGCATATGACGCTGCATTTTGATACTTTGTTAATGAATGTAATCTGGGAAAACTTACTGTGCATCTCGATCCACGTTAGGTCAAACGCATTGATCAGGAATGCTCATATCGGTAAGCCACCTGGAAATTGTAGACAGCCGATCTATCCTGACCTAGAAGTGATAGGCGCTTTGAGTTTCAAGATGATGACACACAAAGATCACTGAAATCTTGACCATTTGGCTAGGATTTTTCACTGTTTAAACAGTTGGGTACAGCAGGATTTGATTCGAAATGGTTCGCTTTGACATAGTAATGCCCATGATGCCATTAAAACAACGTGGAAACATGCCGAGGCGATTTTACCTTTGTTGAGAGTCGTCAGTTGCTTATCTTAGTCACAGCAATGTTCATTCAGCTTGACATTACAGATAATTCACAGCGCAGTTGGACTACCTGTTCCTTCGTGGTCTCTTAATGGCTCAAATGGGCGTTGATGCCTCATGGATAACCATGCCATTAACCATCTATTACTCAATGTGCACGCGGAATTTGTCAAGCGACTGTGCCCACAGAAAGAAACTATATCAGACACAGAGTCTGTGAATCCGTGTGTGTACTGCAGGAATCGTTTTCTCATCAAAAACTGAACAGGTTGGAGGTAGTGAAGAGGATGTTTGCGGAGTATGACGTGAGGGTTGCGGGTGCAAATCCTACCACGGCAAGTAAACTTTCCCACTTGGCAGCGCTGTGTTGGCAGCGGCCTTCTTCCTGAAAATGAAATATTCTGTTATTTCATTAATAAATTAAAAAGATAAAAGATGAGAGTGATAAGTACGTTGGTTCGATCAATAGAGCCAGAATCATCTTTTTGGATTTGTGCAAATACGTAATGTAATCAGTTTCGTTTTTTTCGTAGTTTTTGCTTCTGTTTCCAATGATCATTTCACCGCCAACGTAACTAATTACGTTGACCATAGCATACACGTTTATAAATGTATCGAAACGCTACAGGGTATTTTTGTTCAGACCCAAGTCCAGTGTGCACCGAATTGCGATTGGGAATTTCGCTACCTTATCCAAACGTGATACTTATCTGTTCGAGTAACAATTACATTGCAAACCAACGAGTCAGGCAGAGGTTTCTTTCGCAACGTGCTTTAAAGTGAAAGTCGTCCAGATGTATCGGGAAAGCCTAATGGGAGCAAACAAATCAAGACCACACTTGGTTTAACAAGTCTGCGCCGATTGTCGAAAGGCTGTGTTTCGGTCAGATTGCTGCAGTTCAGCGCCAAGTACCATTTGTGATGTATCTCCCCGCGGATTGAGAACAGTTGTGTCGGTAGTAGTCAGATGCGTTATGAAAGGCGCAATCAAAATGGACTTTCCAGCTGGCTCAGGTTTTCTGATATGGATTTAGGAATCAAGATGAAACGTTGGCGTTTCTCCGAACAAACGAGCCTGAGTCCACAAGGTCTCAAAACAATTAGAAGATGAAATGACCATGACAATTCACGGCACTTGGAGAGTCCTGCTGTATTCTGAAGTGACTGTTTCTTCTCCGGCTATTAAACAAGCATCGTCGGATTTTGGATGCCAAAGATGCATGAAGTATTAAAATATCTATCACAGATGGTCACGGTACTCATCTTCGTTGCCTCGGACAACAAGGGTGCCGCTGTGGAACACACGAATAGAGCTGATGTCATGGAAAATGGGAACTTTGAACCTCTGAAACGTTGGGTTGGTTTTTTCGCATCAGGAATGTGAGGTCGCAGTGTAAATTATCGATAATTTTTCGGGGGATCACTAGAATGCTGTAAAAAGCAAAAGTGAGGTGACGCGTGAGGGAAACAATTTCTCACACAAAAGTTTACAGTAGTGAAGAATCTGAAGAATCGGATGGCGCCCCCAGGACGATGGTGCTGCTCAACATGAGACCACCAGTGAAGCACTTACAAAAAAGAGATCTGTAAATTACCTCCTGGTCAGATCGCCCTCATTCCAAATGGATGGTGAAATTTGGATTCTACTACGTAGACTAGTAAAGCCTGTGAAGTCACGCAGCAGGGAGACCTATAGGCAAACTGTGCTGTTGACCATTGTGTTCAACTTTTGTACGACTTGTCTGCGATCGTGTGACACTCCGAAGGTCATGGGCATCATTATGCAACGGAGCATATATCAGCTGAGATGACAGTCTAATTTTCGTTTATCCTCTAATACATGAGAAGGTCCGAAAACCGGTGCATCTCAGCATCCACAAAAAGTGTAATGCGGAATGGAAATCAATATCTAAACTTGTCTAATTGGCATTGTGAACAACAAATATTCACGAGAATTGTCATACCGATGTTGATTCCAATTCATTAACCGTCGGCAGCCTTTAATACATTAAGAAACTGGTGGCCGACTACATTATTAGCTTTGAAGGATGTGGATTGCGTTCATTTGACAGAATGGGATGGAATTATATGTCATTTGTTGAGCAGGTTCGGTGTTTTGGAAATGTTGATGTCACAATCGCATCTTCAGGGGTCGTTTCACGCGTCAAAAATATTCCAATAGTTTGCCTTGTTCAAACTCGCTTTTGAAAAATGCAGCCCAAGGTATTCAGCTCCGATGGAACAGTACCTTGTTTACTACACACAAAGTAAGTGAAAGCATAAGCGGTGAACTCATAGTCAAATCACCTACAGTAAAGGTGGCTCGCAGCGAACATTCATGTAATAACCAGTCTGTTGACTCCGCTCTTAAAGATCTAAATGGATTGCAATTGGGTAGAAAAACAGATGAAAAGATGGTGTTCCGCAGATTCCCAGTCCTGCGGAGAAAAGAAGGCTATAAGAGAGGGATGTGGCAGTTTTGAACAGAGACGTGTTAGATGGTTCTGATTCTGAGAACTGGGTAGAGGGATGAAGACTAAAGGTAGCGTAATTGCCAAAACAGCAGCAATAGAGAAGGGAGAGAAGAAAAACAGTCTGACGATAGACAAGTGAATGTGAAATGGATGTTAAGGAAGGTCTTGTGTTTAACCCGATCAAGCAGAAAAGTAAAAGTAGCCGCAACCCCACTCCATCTCACAAGTGATCGCGATGTCTGAGTGCTGGGGGGATTTTATCTTTGTAAAATAGAGTGAAAAATCAACTTTACGAGCAGCATCAGAAAATGGCTAAGATATAAACGGTGACCAGCAAAAAGGAGTTTTAACTAAGCCAGTGAGAAAGGTCGAATCTGCGGAGCGCACAGCATTTGAATTGAGACAGAGATTGGAAGTCAGTAAACGACGTTAAAGAGAAATAGAGAAGACAGAATTTTTGAAAATGTTGAAGTCAACAAGTTTACGGGAACTCCAGGAGATGTGCTCAGGGGTAGAATTCAGGGATGCACTGACATTACAATTGCAATCGATGTTGGCATTTGCAGGGTTGAGAGTACACTAAGAAAGCGAACCATGGGGTTAAAATAATTTGCAAAGGAGTGAACTGTATTGGATGTACTGGATAGAAAATAGTTAATAAATAAAAAAGCGAATGGGCATGAGTGCCGAACCTTGGGAAATACCAGCAGTCACAAGGAACGGTTAAGATAGGATGCCAGGGACTAGGAAGGAGATGGTTCGGTTACTCAGAAAATTTATGTCCACAACGCGACAGCTGAACCCGAACGTGGGCAGTTTTGCCATTAGGCCTTCGTGTCAAACTCGATTAGAGGCCATAAAGATAATCAACGAAACTAAGCGCGTTTCTCCGTGGATATTGATTCCGGTCGATCAGGAATGAGATAAAGGAATCAGTAGATCATCAGTGAAATGATGTTGTGGATATCCATATTGGGGGTCGCCCAGTAGTCTTTTGAGCTCGAGGAAGGAACGCCAACGGTCGGAGGTAGTGGTTTCAAGCAGCCTAAGCATGATAGGTTAGGGGAATCAGGCGGTAGCTCTTGGGCCACAGGAGTCGCTGCGTTTAGAAATAAGGGAGATTTCAGCATGTTTCCAAGGGATTAGAATGGTATAAAAGTTGAGATGAAACGCAGAAAAGACAGTATAAAAGAAGGAACATTTCAGGAGCACACACACCAAGGACGACGAGCAAAATATCGTCCAGACCGGGAGGTTGCAAATGTCCAGACAGCGTAACTCTTGTCAGATTTTCCTGGTACAAATAATAGATGTAAAATGATGATTAATAGAAACATGAATAGATGGAGCATTTGGATAACTAGGTAGGGTGGAACCGGGATCAAAACAGAGAGCAAAACCTGAGCTTTCTCGTGTGGTTCACAGACAAGTCTGCCTAAGACATTACAAGCAGAAGGAAAATCAGAAAGGGGACGTTGAGGGGAACGTCTTTGAGAGAGGACCAAAATGCTTGACTGGTGGTGATGGATATGATTCACGCTCAGCTTTGGAACGGAAGAATCGTCCTTTGGTTCTTTGTATGATTAACGAGCGTTTGTCCCTGACTTCTCCAAACTGGTGGTGAGAAGCGGATTCTGGTCAGCGACACGAGGGACAGAATGCTGAACCTTTCGTGCGAACAACGCGACTTCATGTGTGGTTGAACCACTCGGAAGATTTCGGTTTTCGGGTTTTGAAATTAGAGGCAGACATTGATACACTAAAGGTGAAAAAATAATCATTCCAAAGATAACAAGCCAAGAAGGCTCGGAAATAGTCCAAGTTGGCCGAATTATAGTACTGCGCTTTGTGTCTTGAGGAGGGTGGTAGCTATAATGGGTAAAGTTGATGGAGGATGCTATACCACAATAGTCTGATGAGCCAAGAGGTGAAGAATTGAAATATCTGAGTAGAACCAAGGAAGATAAGATCGAGGGTTTGAGCGTTATCACCAAACCAATCAGGTATCCGCG
Source organism: Fasciolopsis buskii (assembly GCA_008360955.1). Lineage (NCBI taxonomy): Eukaryota > Metazoa > Platyhelminthes > Trematoda > Plagiorchiida > Fasciolidae > Fasciolopsis > Fasciolopsis buskii. Next base: position 108,387 of record LUCM01001803.1, read on the forward strand.
TGAAAAGTCAAATTCCTCCAGAGAAAATGTTGATCATTGCAAACTGGGCGGCTTGTAGCCCCAAGAACGAGGTGTTGGAAGACCGAATTACCCATTCCAATGTTGCAAACACTGAAATCTTTCAATATAGTTACGTAGTAGTTGGACTCTGTGACAAACAAGTATACAATGACTAATATAGAAAACCAAACCTGGAAGAATCACCTCTGTGGGGGCGAGATAAATAGCACAAAAGTAATGATTGAACGAATGCGTTTCAACCACATGAGTTAAAAATTGCCGTTGGGACAGTTGAGATTCAACAGTCGGTAATAAACAGTTGAAAGATGAACAAAAGCACAAGCAACTGCTTCTAAAACGAAGGAAAAGTGAAGAATTTAGTTAAGATGATGGAAAGATTTGAGCTTCTGTTAAACTTATTGCAAGAGGAGAAGAAGATTAAAGAAACTGGTAAGCAGAATCCCTGCTGTAATCTAGTCGGGAAATGTTAGTGAGACTGATGATTTCTTGGTGGCTGTGCATGTGCTAAAATTGAAAGTAGGAGGGAGCGTGAATGTGTTTATGTGATCTCATGAATAATTTCATAGGAAATCAGCGATCATGCTCCTGAGACCTAAAGTGGCGAGCCAAGTAAGACCTAAATAGATCAGACATGGCAGTTAGCTGGAGGATAGCAGAATCCTCTATCGGTAACTAAAATTAGATCAGAAACCTCTTCATGAAGCAAAATGCGGAACCACTGCAAAATTTACAAAAGCATGGATGTTTCAGAGCGTAGTAGATCATTCCGGAAAGTTCTTCCCATTTCGTCGCATTCCAATCGCAGTGTGAAAACAGAAATTGGGAATTTTCAGATCTCCAAAGATTTTCGGTGTGATTTTTTCCATTTGGGTTGATAATCTAAGATCTGTTTACTGAAGGAGCCGGAATAAAAAGTCTGTACCGATTTCGTCTGAACTAATGATGTCTTGAGCACTGTGTAAGCTACCGCGATCCGTCCTTACAATCCTCCACTGTGCACTCAAACACAATTTGTGGTTGCACTTCAACTCCCCTGGTCCACCCTCTATCGCAATGCGAAACCTAGGCCACAAAACAAATAATGCAATGCGTTTATTTGTATTCATGTTATGCAACATAGCACCACAAATCCCTTCCTCATTCGTATTTTTATCTGACTAATCCCATCTCTCATAGGAAAAATTCTTCCAAATATAATGTGATTTAATGGCATGAGTACGAATCATTGAAAACAAGCTTGGTTGCCAACCTGTATATTCTTGATGCCTAAAGTACAAAATTGGCGATGAAGACTAAACATAATTTGTATATCTGGGATGTAATCTATTTAGGGATTCAACTCCATCCACGGAAATGACCACGAGGACATATGCCAGTGAACTAAAATGCGATAACCCGAACTTCATAGTTTCCCTACTCGTCACAAATAAGTAGCCAAAACAGTAATTTCAAAATACCTTTGGGCTAAGTTGAAAATGAATGTCTGTGAGCGGTAGCGTCCAGGATGTGGTTATCCTGGGTGAAGTATGGTCATCTAACCCCACTCCACTCCCCAAATAAATCTGTGAATAACTACTGCAGAACTGCTTCTTAGAAGTGATTCATTTGGGCTTTTACGCAGTGCTATCGATCAGTCTCAAAAATATATCAAACTGCTGTTCTTGTGAGTCTCAACAAATTCTAGATGCTTCGTTCTATTGGATTCCACTTTAAACGACTATATACTGCACGAAGCAGCCGCGTTCACCTGTGTTAGTTCGTATGCTCTGGCAGTTTTCGCAAATAAGGCTTTCTGGTGCTAGCAGCAAATAAATAATTGCCTCCCAAACTTTTTGCGAAATAATTTCAGTGATTTTCTGATCCACCTTCAATGTTTTCTGCAGAGGAAGACTACACTTTGAATCAAATATAGTAATATAAGCCACCTTTCGGTAGACCAAACAGGCGGCCAGCCATTCCTTGCATAAACAGATTAGTATTGCAGAAATTCGTGTTGAGCGACAAGATTTTTCATTTAACCAATCAAAGAATGTTTATTCCGGCATACTGAGTTCATTATAAACTGAGTTTTGGGCGTTGTTGCAGAAGCGCATATGACAGAGTGGGAATTAGCTAGCTGGGTTTCAGGACATGATATCAAATGTGTTCGGCGTGAAATCACGTTATTTGAATTGATGTGTACGGTTATTTACAACACGTGAGCCCCTAGAACAGGATCGTAAGCCGAACCACAATGGAGTGTTTGCCTCTATTTTCGACTAAATACGCCAGTCTGTCAAGCATTGTAAGGGCACCACACAAAAAGCCAGCCCACTCAGAAGGGATTGGTAATGCTTGGCATTTTATTGGAACGCGCTAAGCGGCAGAGCTTCCATTCACGGGTGATTGATGGACAAATACAAAGATCTCATTCCAAAAATTAGTCTCCATGTGCCTATTGGCGAACAAAATGGTCGGTCGCGTCGAAGTTGGATCGGAGTTGTGCTAAAAGTGGCACTCCCGATCCAAAGGATTGTCCAGCCATTTGGAACTAGCCATGGGCTCTTGGCATTCGTCATTTACATTAATTACCTTCACGGTTACAAGAATTAATATGGACTAATTCCGGTTCAAAATCCTCAGTGAAAGAGAGACCAGTAGGAGGAAACAGGTTCTCCCAAAACCCTGATTTCCACTATCAGATTCAAAGGCCACGGAAGGAATCTTCCCAGTTACCAGGGCTAAATGTAGTTGAGTTATCAATACCTAATATCAAAGGGATTGCTAATCAGTGACCGGCAGCAATTCACGATGAAGCAACTTGCTGCCTTGTAAACTCCACCGGATTTTGGAAGCTCCATGTCTGTTAGCTTGATAGAAATCCTAATGGACTCCAAATTTGATTTTTGTTTCGAACTCACATGAAACTTCGTGAATGTTGGTGGGGTAGGTTTATCAGGTCAAAGTTATCCAATCTATTAAAACGTGCGAAAATTACCGTAAATTAATTTCGACAAGAAAGGTACAGATTTATATACTTACAAGATCCGACTTCCGCAATCACTTTTCACAGTCCAGGTGTAACCTCATTCTCTTGGTTCACTCTTCCGGTGTCTGGTGATCCGGTTTCAATTGTTCGTGGTCAGGCTAGCGTTAGGATAGGTCTGAGAAACCCAGTGGGGCGTGCACTGTTATACTAGATCCCTGTCAACATTCGTTTGTGCGCAATTCGTTTGAACGGTTTTGGGCATGTCACTAGAATTCGATTAAATCCTCGTTGTTTGTCCCTCAAACTTGTGTATGCGCCCCACTAGTTGCCGTTCTCCTAGGATTAAGAAGAAAGCCTACTGGTAGTTATCGGGATTACGCCACAGTGTGCGTGCGGCGGACATTGCAGTCGATGCTAATTATTCTAACTTCCAGCTTGGCTAATCATCGGCGACAGAACTGTACAACGTAGGCCAATTTTCTGTCCAAACCGATCGTATCGACAACGTTGATTGCCTCACGCAATTTTTTTTGATCGCTGGCTGATTTGGCTAACACCAAGAACAGACATCTGTTCGCCTGGTACCGTTTTTTGCGTAAACAGATCACATCGCCACCGGTCTCTGTGGTGTTGATTGACTGAGAACTGTCGGTCATCTTGGACTACAACCGTGAAGTCATATTATGCTTTGGTTCGTGCCGATATTTGATTGTCTAGTCTGTGGTCACACCTACATGAAGACCACAACTAGTGCACAGTCGACTCTAGGTTGTAGTCGCCTACTTTAGTTCTTATCAAAGCTTTTAAGGCGGTTCTCGTCTCAACAAACGGGCGGGACCCGGGAGAACACTGAGAGCAGAACAATGAAACCTTGCACTCAGCGACAGCCGCCACATAAGGCTCAGTGCCCCGTAAACCTCACAAACGACAGATATCCCCGACTTTATTTGGTCTGTTAGATGCTCGTGGATCCATCCCCACGGATCCGTCATTCAATACGATGCGTCAACTGACCAGAAGTACGAGAAATTACGGGAACAGTGGTGTATGAAGAAATGGCAAAGGTTGCGGTTATCTGAAATAGTCGCAACCTTTACCGACTGATTAAGAGTACTGGTCCACGGAAATCGACCATAAGCGATGGGAATAAATTAATTCCAATGCTCACTGATTCACTTTCAGCAGAGTGTTGGGCAGAACACTGTAGGGAGCAGTTTAGTTAGCTCAAAGCCACGATGAACCTTACGACTATACGCGCAAGTGAATATCAGCCTTCAAGCCAAAATGAAGGTTCTGAATGAGATATGTTCGACACAGTATATCGTGTAGTTCTGTGGTACTGCCTCTCTTTGAATGATATATCAAGAAAATTCATTTCACTCATCCAGCCTCTGTTTGCGAACAGCTGAAGCCGAGGCCGTATTCATGGCCATGTTTCACCCGAATTCACTAAAAGAAGGGGTGTTTTTCATGGTTGCTTCTTTTCATCTCTTTTCAGTTTTGTCCTTACGATGGTTATGAAAATAGCTGTATCTATAGTGTAATTGATAGTTACTCAGACGAGAACCTATCTGATTTGAAATATATGGTCGATATTACTCTTCTGTATGAGGATTTATCTAAACGGCAATGCACGCATATTAAGGGAGCTTTTCGCACCTTTTAAGTGCAAAATGGTGGTGCAGAACTAGATTACCTCAAATTCGAACCATTTCCCTTGGGAATGGTGGGGGAATAATCCAGTGAGTTGAGTAGATTTATTTACTGAGTTGGTTGTTTATCACCTGGTAGACGTACATCAGATTAAGGAGCTTCGAGCATGCAGAAGGCTTGAGTAGCATTCACCAGTTAGCAGCAGTTAGTAGCTGTTATGAGACTCCGAAGCAAGGTTGTAGTGAGCAGAGGAGTCGTTCATCAGGTGCATTTAAATGCCTGGAAGCTGCAAATTTCACTGACAGATACGGGCGTTATATCTTGTAGTGTTGACGTTTGACAAGCCGTAGAAAATCAGTCTGACTAGCCTGGCTTCTTAGGCTTTGGAATGACAATCTTCCGCATTCCGGTTCCGGTACGATTGATATGTGCCACGATAATTCTTAACGAAGGTGAAGCAGTTGTACTGTGACTTTTTCATTTCCAAAGACATGTTGGATAATGACACTGCTTGAAAATCATCCGCAAAAACAACGAAACAATTGCTGCTGTTGAACAATACTAAAAGCAAAAGAATTAGAAATGAAAGTTTCGTTTGAGTATTCGGGTATTCGGTAATCGTTACTCGCTGCGAAATGGTATTTACATGCCACTCCTCACAGCTAGTAGTCATTTCTCTCAATTTTGTCTTGTGTCGGTAGAATCACCTTCACGGAGTGGTTTCTGCGTTTGACATGTTGCCCACCAGGGAATTTGTCATTTGCATTGCATCTGAAGTAATTTATTATTGGCTTAAGCCCGATGGCTTCACATGATTCTTAGTGGTAGCACAATGACCTCAGACCGTGATTCAAGTCAAGTCAGACTAAAGGTGTTTAAATGAGCCTTAACAATCGAAGATGAAAACACACCTAAGTGCTTTCACCCAAAAACCAACGTCCGGAGCCGTAATTCAGCCGGTAACCCATACCGGCGTGGTTGCGGCACGGCCATATCGGTTGTAACGAGCAAGTTTTCAGTTGCCATGTTGGATATGGTTGTGTAGGGGTTGTTTCTTACTGAAATGATTAACACGTCTTTCTATTTTTGTGTTGTTTCTTTTAGGTTGGCCCAAGCGTGACTCTAAGACCGTGAAATTAACTGTTTAGTTTTTGCGCCAGGGGTTTGATATTGCAGAAATGACAGCAATCCCTTTCGCAGATTACAAAAGCGGTTGGGATAAAACAGCACAGTAAATAACGTAGGCTGAGCTATTACACGTCTGCAGGTTTGAATCAGAGTGTGATTTTCTGCCACCTGGACAGTAGTGACAAAAAACTCAAATGGTGACATGATAGTTTTGTCTCCCTAGACAACGAAGGTATTTTCAATCTCATCCACCGGGGTTGAAGATTGTCGATGAAAATTAGATTTGGAAGAACCGGTTGAGTTTCGTTCCCGTTTCAGTATTCTGCTTTTCCAATGCCTTGTAATGATTGTTGGTGGTGTTGTTGTTATTGTTTTTGCATACTCCCAACCGGATGTTTTCTGCTCAGCTGAGATTTAGAAACAGGGAGTTTGTTGACAATAACATTCCCAAACGTGATTACACCTTTGAAGTCCGCAGTAGGGTGACTGGATACAGCGTTCTCGCGAACTAAATTTTGCACAAATCAATAACACAAATAACTTTGAATGTCCATTGGTGGACAGTTTTATATTTGGTGATCTCTGTCAATTTTGACGACAGTATGAAGGTTTGGAATCATTTTGGTCGATATATGTGTAGTATGTTTGCATACACTTGCATACATGTATAGGTAGAACCTTACTGAAGAAACCGGTTAGGCTGAGGTGACTAACATTGGATAATAAGGTGTAACAGCTCAGACTGGCTTGTACGTAAAAAGTATCACCTTGCACCAGAAATTCTTTTATTCGATTTGGTTGACATCATTGCATACCTCAGTATTGCAATTTTAATATTGTTTATTCAGTCAGCAGAGGATAGTCATGTCTAAGAATTTCGTAGTTTATCAACTTAGAGACCAACCGCCCGACCAGATATCCGACTTGTCTCGTTGCTCCTTGCGTAGATTTCCTTTGCATGGTCGGGTTACTACTACAGGCATGGTATGCAGGATTCGTCCACCATCTACTATTTGGACTACAGTCAACTTTGTCTATGGTAAGCAGATAATAGACAGCAATGTCGAGGACGAACAAACAGCATCGGATATTTAGTTTTCAGTGACGAGATGACGCAGGTAAACGAATCACGTGCACTTCTGCACAGACAGTGGTACCACAGTACCGACGACAAACTCTTCTGTGCTATCCTAAACTCCCCGGAGCGATTCGGCGGTGTGCTTTCAACAAAATGGCCACTTCCGTAAGTTTGAGGGACCTCTTGCGATTTGTATGAATTTTAGGACCAGGCTGATGTAAATTGCTGCGCTCAATTACCTGAAAATGGTTGTCAAGAGGCTTTTAAAAAAATGTTAACATGCTACGCATGTCGCTCGCTCGCTTTCGTTTCTTCGCCAAAATCATCGTGATTTATCAGCCACGGAACATTTCTGCGAATCGAGCAAGTACAGCAGGAATGTTGCATGTCCGGAACCATTGGAACTGTGGACAGAACCACCTATTCGGAATGAATTCCAGAACCACAAATTTACGGTTTCGTGTACACAATCCCATATGGCCCATAACAGCACAGATACTGTAACGAAATCGGAAAGATAATTCAGCTACATCACAATGCTACAGTGTCCGGATAGAGGACGGCAAAAAGTCCCGGAGATCTTAAGTTGTGCGCATGGGCACTAGTCTACAACAGGTGTTGCATGACGGTAATTAGTGACCGTTGCTTACGGGGAGACAAAAAATATTCTGTAATGTAGTGTGAAATAACGATCCCCGGAACAACCGAAACGTATTCAAATCGAACGTGCAAGTCACAGTTCCAAAATGGTATTAATGAGTTTACTCTTAACAGGACAGCCCAAATGGACTAATGCATCGCGGAAAAACGACTTTGAACTGTCGACTGAGTTCCGTGTAGTCACCGCAATCCGTCACTGGCAGAATTACAACCACTTCTTGTGGCACGCATATCAAAGCCTACCTAGCAGGTGTAGAAATAACACGCAAAAACCTGAAACTGGACCAGTAAGAAACAGAACCATTGGAAAAAAGCAAAGCTTAACATTTAAGAATTGACAAATTCCTGTGAGCGGGAAGTGTGAGATCGATTGCGCGAAGTCGTTTTTGCTGTGTGTGTTCACGTATGAACGCAAGATCGAACGATGTGGATAAAATGTATCTTTGAGTTGGACTATATATTCATGGTTAGGTGACATAGTCAGAATTAAACAAAACCCACGTTGCACAAGTATAAGTTAAGTGGGATACCATTTAGTTGTTCGCCAGTCGTTGATGATCGTTTAAGAGAAACTGGGTAATGCAAGTGCAAATGGCCTTGTAGTTGCATCGCGATTTCGACAGACAATCACAGACATTGCCGAACTTTTCCAGTTGACGCTGTAGCTAGAAAGTACAGATGTTTTTAGTGAAGCAAAATAGCCTGCATATAATGTTGTGGCATGCAGTCGGAGATCGCTTTTTAATGACTACAAACAAAAAAATATGTGGCAAATTATTTAGATATGGCAAATTATTGTGCCTGGTTTTATCCTCGGATAAAGTGTCATCACTTACGCGGATGCTATTAGATACTGAGTCTCTTGGGAGAAAAACATTCTACAGTGGTAGTTTAGTGCGCCTAAAGATCCATTTTATATTTTCATGAATGTTCTGCAAACTGGGAAGGCAAATCCGAAGGTATCATGTAGTTTGCAATCATTCCGACTACAGTTGGTGGTCCTTTTTGAGCGTCATTATGAATTGTCTAACGGTCCGGTTCAAAATGATTATGCGCAAGAATCTGTCAGATACACAATAGATTGTTGATCCCTGACCTTATTCAAGGCAGGAAAATCTAACGTCACATGCGCGCTGTGGTTAGTCAGCGCTACGTGTGAAACCACCGCCGTGTTGAGTGACCTAATTATTCCAATGCCCAGCCATACAAGGTATTGCTCACAGATGTGTTCAGACTTTCATGCAGCAAATGTACGCTGTCCTACGGGAACAAGTGAACGTACAGCCGCAAATCGAGACAACAGAATTAGAAACTTTGTCTTTCAACCGTAGTGACACCACGGGATGGGTCTGAACACACTGACCAATCCAGTTCCTCGAAATTTTTCTAAATATATAGTGACGAAATGTCACGAGTCACGGGAAATGCGCGTGATCGCCAACTTGTCTTCTCTCTGCTTGCTCACAGGGAATTTTCAAATGATTAACCTAACACTGTTCGTACAATTCCGCTAGATTTATTATTTTTCTGGGAACTTTATGATTCCCTGTTATATCACTTTTAGTATTTACCATGTTTGTAGCACTAAAATCGAAGGCAACCGAACGTGTATGCAGACTGTCAGGTGATATACCCAACCGGCAACCGTGAATTTTAAATCCATCCTCTGGTTAGATTGGTTGAGCGCAAATATCACATCCGTTTTGAAAACCACACGGTATATTACTAAGGTGTAATAAGTCCGACTTAATATCGGGAACAAACAATTGTGTCTGCGATCGGGTATGCTAATATCTACTGACATAAATAACGGTTACTCATTGCTGAATTTATTCACGAATTTGGTTCCGACAGGAAATCATGATGAAGATTCGATTGCAACTTGGCATTTGACTGAACTCCAACACCGACTGTTGTGTTAGCTTTGTTCTTGATTGACCGCCGACTGAACTGCATTCCCCCGGCCATTTTTCTGTGGCCAGACCGATGTCGTTTTTAGTTCATGTGGAAATTGCGGTAACATTATCTGTACTTTAGAAAAACAGTGAAATTACATTCCGTTGGCAAAAATGTTAGGGGCATTTTCGGGAGAATGTAAAAAATTCAAGGCAAACGACCGAATAACACTCGAGGGCAAATTCGCAAGCCCTTTAAGCCTGAATTGTTTAAAATAGGAAAACACTGGGACACTTTATTTTTTGTATCGACCATTCGCATGAAATGTTATGAAGTTCAACGCACCGGCAAATCACCGGCCGACGGCATTACACAATTTGTTATCGAAATGTCGAAGCATTTGCATGGGACGAAAATACCACTGAAAGATGTAGGTTGATTTAACACCCTTATTTTTGTGAAATGTTGAATAATTGAAATATTGTTTTTTCAACTCCATAGCCAGAGTTCAAGTTCATGTTTGCTCAGCAAAAAACAGCTGTGTTTGTTTACGGGGCCAGATTACACGAAAAGTGACCTAGGAAATAAAATTGATTTCATTCCCCCCTTGATGTTGTCGTTCGTATCGTTGTTTTTATTCCCGTTGATGTTATTGGTTGCGGTTCACTAATAAAGTCAACCGCTCTGACCGAACTGAACTAACTACACCACGGATAGGGCTAGAGCTTAAAGCTAGCAAAGAATTTTTAATTAGCCAAGCGCTCCTCGAGACGTGATTTAAGTAGTCCCGGAGAGAAAAGTTCCTTCTCTGCCCGCGTTTCCTCAGGAATCAGGTCAGAGTAATACGGTTTGACTTTGGTGTTAATTTCATTAGAATTCTTTCACTAACAAAAATAGAGTTTTTAGGTGAGGGTTATGAAGCCCATCCGGGGAAAAAACGTATGGATTGACTAGCATACGTTTGATTAGCCTGAAAAGGTTTAACGATAGTAGCAAATTAAGTCAGGTGAGTGGTTTATGCACCCAAAGGGCGGATGTTCACCAAAAGAACTATTATTGTGGTCATTTATGGGACAGCCAGTCGGATTAAGTGCATTTGCCCCATTTCAGCCGGCGGAAAGTTTGAGTTCATTCCTGTGATACACACCGGCGCTTTTTCACCCAAAATTAGTTAATGATTTTCGTTCGCAACCATTACCCAGGGACCAACAAGTTCATAAGTGATGGCACTGAGTGAATTTAACGGAACAAATTTATTGAATGCTCATCATAAAACGTACAGAAATTTGGGAAAACGCTCTGGTCGTCAAGGTTCTCGTTGACGGATTAAACTCTTCGAATTGGAAAAGACTTGTTTATTTCAATTCTAAAGTGCTCTAGCACTGTCAGAACTCTTTGATAGTACTCCTATCTGTGGTATTTGGTGGTTTGAAATGACGCTAACAATAGATGACGCGGTTGGTGTTCTGACCAAAAGCATTTTTTGTCGCAGTGACTACGAAATTATTCAACCGGTCTGCATGATTGTATCGATAAGTGCAGCAGGAATTCAAGTTCATCCCAAGCTAAAATCCCAAGTGGGACATTCAAATAGTCAACTCCATTTATTTGCCATTCGGAATTGTTATAGTTTAAAAGTAATAGTCCTGAACTTCGTTCGTTCTAACCGAAACGGATTCGTTGAGGAAAACAAAACAAAATTCAAATGGTTTGGAATATAAAATAGATTCTTCTCACAAAGACCTTCAGTGGACAAGCTTTCCCTAAGACAGACACTTTCGAGTAAGCATACGGTTGTTTACCGCTGGGTACGAATGAATGTTTTATTCAATACCTCTGATATCCGGTAGTGACCCACCGTTATCCCAAATAGCCCCATGGTTAAGACGGTCGACATCCAATTCGAGGGCTCCTTGTGTCCAGCAATCAGGGACTTTGGGCAAGCCAGAGGAAACAGCTTCTCTAGGCCATCCAGTGAATTCGCCCGGTGAAATTAAGAAAACCAAACAAATAAGTTCAGCCACTGCTCATAGAATCTCATAGAAATTTTCCCGAAAAATGTTGAAAACACAAGATTCCAATCTGTTTGTGTCATGATAAAATTTCCCGATAAATTGACTGACTATCGTATTTAGCAGGTGCTAATTTTGTCAGGAGCGTTCGGATAACAGATACTGAGGGCATTCTGTTCAATATTTCCTTTTTTCAGTGTCGAAATCTTCGCATTTCCTAGAAATATTTTATCTCTCACTTCCACGGTGGTATTTGTTTTGTTTTAGCACACATTTCCTGCTTTACATAATCATCACCAAAAACCGAGTAACGGCGAATTGCAGTCCTACTTGGTATCTGCAGTAACTGGTCTAAGATAGGCAGTGTTCCAGACAAAACTGGTCGACTTCTCTATGTGAAAGACTGTCTTCCGACCAAACTAAGTATCTGTAGATTTAGCCGCTTCAGCAATAGGTGAGTGAGCATGCGGTAAAGTTAGAATTATTTAGCCATTCATTGATATTATCCGGACCAAACGACGTAAGAAGTGTATCGAAAAATCGATGCGCCATGTATTGGTTTTTATTGTGAATGATATAATATTAATAACACAGCGTTGTTGGTAGATGTAATGCGCCAACGTTTCGACTACCGTGGGTAGTCTTTCTCAAGGCAAGTTTTACAATCAAATGCATTTGATTGTAAAACTTGCCTTGAGAAAGACTACCCACGGTAGTCGAAACGTTGGCGCATTACATCTACCAACAACGCTGTGTTATTAATATTATATCATTCACAATAAAAACCAATACATGGCGCATCGATTTTTCGATACACTTCTTACGTCGTTTGGTCCGGATATTTACAAACTGGTTACCAATCGAATTGCTCTGGGAAAAAAGCATTTGATTGTAAAACTTGCCTTGAGAAAGACTACCCACGGTAGTCGAAACGTTGGCGCATTACATCTACCAACAACGCTGTGTTATTAATATTATATCATTCACAATTCATTGATATTGTTCGCAAACACTGGCAACTGGGTAACTGTTGAGGATGTATAGACGAACGGATCAACTAAACTTGCCCACCCAATATATTTTTTTTAAATTTGAAAGGTGCTTTATGGCAAAGATTAAGTCATCCGGTGTACAAAATAATTTGACTCTGAGAGTTTGCATAAGATCAGGCTGACCATTCCACAGCAAGACCCGAGGGAAGGTACACGATTCATCTCTGCTGTGTCGATCGATGAAACAATGCGCGAAAGTCAGTTACCTAAACAAGCCCATGCAGTGGTTGCCAATTCAACCAATGTGAGGGAATTAATCGACAGATTCACTGTTCGGTTCGAAAATCGACCGAGTGCCCGATTAGATTTTATTCAGCACGGTCACGCTTGCATTGACATTCACCACATGAACTACGTTTGTCATTGATTAATTCTCCCGAAGCATCTGAGTTTGTAATTTAATTGAAACTTGACATATTGCTCCCCTAAATGCGGTATACTGTACAGGACCAGCTGCGTGGATTCACGCAATACTTTCACCGGTATTGTCAAAAGGTCAGTTCTGAGCAATAAGTCCATCGGTGGGATGACAAAGGCCAGTTTACATCCGAACTTTCCAAGGGTTACAAAACACTTGTATTACACAATCCTAAATACATCGGTGTCCTGTTTCCACAGCTCGGTCTTTAATAAGTTATAGAACTTGTAAACATCGGTGGTGCGCTTTAAATATTTTTTTGGCCTAGTGATACATCCTGAGTACATAAGTGAACTTAATGTCCATAATCTGAATCGTCTACCTCCCCTACGTTGTCAACGGTCTCACCACTGCTGACCACAGTATCTCCGATCATTTGCCAAATTTTGTCTTTAATATTTAGAAGAATCATTCAACTGAAATATTGTCATGTTTCGATAAGTTCTATGTGTGACGTGTTTCCCATTGAGTAGTTTACGCAAGGCTTATTGAGTCCCCGTGGGCTGTCCGTATATTGCAGGCAAACATTCACTGGCAAAATCCCGTAACAAGTAGGCTCATTCCCCGTTGATTTGCAAGCGGGTCTGAGACAGATAGTTTGGACGAAAAACATAGCACAACTTACGTATTGATAAACTAGATCATTCATTTTGCGTGCTCAATTTACGAACGGAAAGGTCGTGAAAGGTAAAGTCATAATCGACAAATGGAAAGACTTTCATCTGAAATGATTCTGTTACTCCTTTATTTACATTCAACTAATATTCCATCAAAAACGCCAGGAATCGATAGTTCTCAGGTTTGCCGAGTGTCACAGTTCACTGACAGAAGGCTAAATGTCTCAAATCAATTGGTGTACATGATAAACCGACCTGTGATAGGTAGTCCATACAGCATGGCAACTCTGAATGTCCGCATCGCATCGGATTGTTGGTATGAATCATGAACGCCGATTATCAACAAATTCAAAAACAAGTTGAAGTGTGTGTTTCCATTACTCATTAGTGGTTTTTTAGGTTTTATTTTTACCTGATGATTCGTTTCTTTAAAAAAACATGTAATTTGCTTATTTACGCTTTTTACTCAGGAGGCGTAAATAGCTTGAAGATGACTTTTACATAAGACGTTCCGTCAGCGATGGGCATTTCCCAACACACGTCAGAATTATCGCGGCTCTCTTGTAAGGTATCACGCAGAAAGTTTAATCTCGTTAACTGAGAAATCAGACAACAATGTTCTGACCCAACAACACGACTGAACACTCCCGGAGTTACACAAATCTAGCTGCATCACCCGAAGCAAAGAACGCAGTCTCGAAAAATTGCGCGTACGACGTGACTAAAGGAGAAAAATCATCCAGAACAAATTATCGATCATATATGTCAATTCTTACTTTGCACTTTGGCCAACTGGGATGGTCGCTTGAATTTTATGATCTTTTCGAAGATGTGGCTCTATTTTTCCCGATTGTTTACAGCGCGAACCGAAAATTGGCTCGCACCATCAATGGATCAAGAAGTTACGAGTTGGGATCAAATGAATCTCACTATCGTTCGTGTGGACAGCGTTTATCGGTGCAGTGCACACACTGTTTACGTCGCACTGACTGGAGGTGAGACATTTACGACCTACTGTTCAAGCGTAACCAACATTTGTGTGTATGGAAAACCTCATCGACCTGGGCGATGCAAAAAAGATCACTAAGATCCTCGGGCATGCTTAAGTGATTTGAACGGCTGCATATGCAAAGTTTCAAGCAAATATTTCATCAAATCTGACGGTATTCTATGTTTTTCCCTTGCTACCTCGTTCTTTCGGAGCATTGGTTGTAAGTTTTTTTTTCATTTTCCTCCCACCCCCCAAAATTTTATTGTCTTTTTTGACAAAATCCTGCTTTTATCGGTATCCGGTTTAGACCATCAACTCGTCCGGAATTTTAACGATGTACATCTTATTTTGCCTAATGGATGGTAAGAACTTTGCCGTCGGCTGAGCGAATGTGTTCTCAGAGCAAATTTTTTATATTGAAATATTTGTTAATTTAACAACTGCATGAAATGGACGATTGCACATACGCATTCTTCTCGACATTAAAGGGTTTGATTGATTCGAACGACTTTGAACACACTTTGCATGA
Organism: Fasciolopsis buskii; assembly: GCA_008360955.1. Lineage (NCBI taxonomy): Eukaryota > Metazoa > Platyhelminthes > Trematoda > Plagiorchiida > Fasciolidae > Fasciolopsis > Fasciolopsis buskii. Next base: position 123,410 of record LUCM01001803.1, read on the forward strand.
ATTAGATTGAGAAAACTGTACTTTGCAGACAATTTTTTCATTGATTAACTAGGTCTGTTGCTGAGAGCTACATTGGTTAGCCTAAAGTCTAGCGTATATAAAACTCACATTTATTCATCCGGCATTCAAGCCCCCATTTCAAGCACATAGTTTGCGCGGTGCCTTTAAGTTCAAGCAGAACAGAGAGGTCGACTTTTCCGAATGTGCACAGTGCTGTCAACATTACTACTGCAATAGGAATTCGATATCCCAAGACCGAAGCGACTGAATTCCGACAACGACAAGCAGCCGTTTTCGGTAGGTATTTTACACTTCAAAAGTGTCGAGCGGTGGTAGACCCCGAAATTTGTACTTGCAGGAAACATTTTGAGTGAAATGGATGGCTATAATTGCCCCAATAGCTACCGCTTACCTAACATTGAATACCGGGTGGAGTAAGGTCATCAGTACGTAAGCCTCGTTTGTCTTTTCCCAATCTTAGACATCTGTGGCCTCGGCGCGACGTCTGCCGAGCGAACAAAGTTCGAGTTTACTCGACACCAATGAGGTCCGTGCAGCTATAAGACTCAGAAACATGGTTGTTGCCGACAGATATGTAGAAACGTTTAACATTTAAACACCGTTGTCTTTGTGGCACTGTAAAATATAGCTTGAGACGTTTGTTCGTTAGCAAATGAAAAGTTAGGTAAAAGATACTTGACCCTCGGATTCAGTCTGACTAGAATGCACCCAGTCAAACTAAAGGAGGATGTTTTAATCGTGTTATACCTGCCAACAAAGCTCCCACCTTTCTCCACGTCATTCTCAAAGGAAGGTATGGAAGGTCGAGGTGATCAGTCGGCAGTATGATGAAAGGATAAAAACATTTAATGTCCGGCTCTCATGGGTCCAGTTAAGTTGCTCATGAGATTTCCTATACAATGGTTGAATAAAATAAGTTATGTAACTGGACGAAACAGTCAGTAGCTCTCTTTCATTCAAAATCTTCCGTCGACTATATGGCCTCTCAGTTTATTATTTTACATAGTGATTTTTCACCGTTTCTCGTTCACTTTCGTTTTGAAGAATCAACTAAAACCAGAGCACATTAGGCCACAGACAACAGTTGCGAAAATCTAAAATTAGACCGAAGTTGTTCTAATCCACGATTTTTGCCATTTTTCCGTTTCTTTTGATTAGTGCAGACTCACCAAATGTCTTCTTTCTTGAAACTTCTTTTGCAGTTTCTCCGAGTACTAATTAGTTGGGTCCCAGTGCACTATCCTTCAGGAGGTGATTGGTGAACTCATCACTTGGTTCCTAAACCGTTCACTGCTAAACAGAAATTGTGACACCTAACCAGATGGTATCCCAGGTTGATCGTCATGATACAAAATGAAATTTTTACTTCTGAGAATTTTGTGATCTCGATACTTTTGATTTTACTTTTAGGCCTGTGATTGATAAATGGTAATATACACATGGAACAGCAAGCAATTTACGGCACTCGACTAATTTAGTGCTAGGAACTAACAAGTACCTTTTTCTGTTTTGTTGTTTCGTGTTTCACTTGATTTTTTAGTTGTAACATAAAAATGCAGTTGACTTTAACAAATGGGTCGTGACTGTTGAAAGGCTTCGCTAAAAGGCGCAGTAACTAGCAGTATGAGGACTCGGACACACGGCATTCGTGTGCCTACTCCACTACATTCATTGATTGAATACCGTCGACAAGAGAAAACGCGGATCACAAAATCATTCACGTTGGAGAGAGAGATATTTACACCAAACATACCGGTAAGGAGACAGTGAAGCACTGCGCAACTGTTTCATTCTTGCTAGGAATCATCAGTGGTGCATATCTGCTGGCTCGAACTGGGACGAGAACCCGAGACTGTTACTCGAAAGCTTTATCCATTGTGGTGCCATTTCATTTGTCGTGGAATTTGAGCTAATCCAAATCGAATATCAATTACTGCGTAAAACTGTCAGAAAATTGTGTGGTACATCTTGATTCTGGCTCGTATTTCTTGGGACGAAATCTTTTTAACGGGGTCGTGAAATTAGGAGGCAGAAATAATTTAACAAAAGGGATAGATGTAAAAAGAAAATCCATTAAATGTTCCGAAGGCAGTGAATATTGCATCTCTAACTGTGGGTTTGAATTTAGCCGGTTCAACCTCGGTAGGATTCGAACCTGCCATGTGGAGGCGACCCAAGCATTTGTACCACATATGCTCACCAGCCCAAGCTACGAAGCCGGGCTGAACGGCGTTTGAACTTTTCACCTAAAAATTAATGGTGACCCAAACAAATAACGCAAGAGCACGGCATCCACCACAGAGGGCCTTTTGAAAATTTAACTGCCAGAGAAGGATTTCCTTATGATCTAACCAACGGTGCCCATGAAGTCTTACTAAAAGTGGCTGGTCGAATCATAGTAAAATCCTGCTCTGGCAGTTAGATTGCCAACAGTCCACCGTGGTGGATCCCGTTTTCTCGCGTTATTTGGGTAGGTAACCAATAATTCTGGTGTAAAACGTCCAAACGTCGTTCGGTGTGGCCTAGCACTGCACCTGGTAGACCATGTGCGATACAAATACGTGGGATACTTCCTCGTGTGGATTCGAATCCCACCAGATTTGGAGAATTTTCACAGTTGGATTAGTTCTGCATTTCATGAAATAATTCACCATGTGATATCATCGCTCAACTCACCATAAAGAAACCATGGGAGCACTGTACAGCTGTTTCATCCTTGTTAGGTGAGTTGAGCGATGATATCACATGGTGAATGAATTATTTAATGAAAACATTCAATCTCCTACTACTGAAATGTGCCAAGTTCTGCATTTGTCAAACTCCACCACCACCACCACCCGTCCTCGAAACTTCTCGGTTAGTTGAGTCCTACTCGCGGTAGTGAGATACTCTTGAATCGGCTCTCAATTTTGTTTTAAGAGCTTTATAACAATTTAATTCTGTTTTTTGCCTTACTCCATTCATTCTATTTGTTGGCATTTGAAGAAATTCCACAGTGCCCTCCCACGTCTTCTGAGCACTCAGAGATGAGAAGCTCCCGCAGTTCAAAATGTCTGACAATATTAGATAAGTACGTCCCTTCTGGTATATACGCGTTACAGTTGCATTGCCTCTGGAAAGTGCCGAGTGCTTTGCGTCACTCTCACCGCTGAAGTAATCTAATATAGTGCCACTCTCAGTAGTGTTATTTCATTCTGGAGAACTCCATTCTAACGGTTTCGTTGGGTGATTCTGTCAGTCTGATTCGGTTAATATCAGTGTCAAACTAGGCTGACTGACTAGTCCAACGGTGTTAAATCAGAAATGAAAACCGGGTTGAAAAACGAAGGTGAAAATGTGCTCCCGTTTCGAGCGGAAAATCCATTGCAGTATTAACGTGAGTTTTAACACGGAAAATATTTTCCCTTTCGCAAATCCAGTCACAAAGTAAGATTAAGGGCTACACAATGTGCGTTTGGTGTTCACATTCAGATTTTGCATTAAATTACTGAACATTTTCAACTAACGGATCGTACACAAGACACGAAAATTCTCCAAGTTCATTCGGTAATCCAAATACCCCGTAAGACTGCAAAGAGCAAATAACGAATAGCCGCGGATTGGATGGAATCTGACAGTTAGCCGGGAAATCAGTGTGGGAATACGGGAGGAGAATTTTTCGGTCCACTTCATGCTATCCGTGGTCCTTCAATGAGCTGTTGTCAGTCGGTCGGGGCATATCCATCATTGGGATCAGACGCAGCAAAATCATGAAGAATAACCTCGTTGAAGTGCAAAAGAAAATGGATCATTTTGTTCAGTCAGTCCAGTTCAGTCTTGTAACCACTAGCCTTGGCACAAATTGATTTGGTTTTGATGACTACCTCAAAACGCCGTCTTCTAACAAAAGAAAAGAACAAGAAATTGTAAAAGAAAATGAAATAAAAAGAAAAAAACGGAACGAGAAGTGGTGGTTCCCCTTCACAAACAACTTAGTACAGATAGTTCAAGTGAGGATCTGATGGAAGAAACGCAAATAGCTTGTTGAGAGGTAGAGAAAAAGTTCACAAAATTGCCCAACTGGCTAGACCATCAATGGAAGAACAAATTGAACGGTAAGTGCACGCCCACTTAGGTGGACAAAGAGGAAGGCCATTTTGACTAGATTGCAGTTTCGACTGAATAAAACCAAATTTGATAACTTCGCCACAAATATCACCACTGTAAAGTGACCATATCAAACTCACTGTCGTACCAAAATGGTCAAACACTTCCCGTAACTCATCACCAAAGTGACTCTTTAGGCCCTCAGCGCCAACATATTAAGAGGCTGCAAGAATTTGAGAATACTTTTCTGGAATGCTAAATCAAAGTAAGCAGACTGATAATCAAACACTGCACAATGTACTATTGATCTTTTCCTCCTTATCAAGCCATTCAATGGTTACTCTTTCTGTCTAATTGCACTGCCGTGGTTCATTGACAAAATGCTTACCTGCCAAGCGGAAGTCTTGAGTTCGATTCTCGGGCGACGCAGACCGGCCTTTGGCCGGAAGTGGTCAAGTAAATGAAGCACCAATCACCGAAAGGGTCGAAAGTCCGGATCCCAGGTCTCCCGGCCACTCTGATTTTAGACGGTAGCTCGCTGTCACCCTGTTCGTTAAGACACCTGACCTATTGTGACATTTCGTGCTTCTGTGCCACGCCAAGTTTCAGGGTTGCCGGTCACCGTTTAATAGGTCCCATTGGCTATAGGACATGTCCATTACACTCCGCGAATGCTTCAAGGATTTCGATAAAATCTATTTGAACATAAACACTTCCCAACATTTCGTGTCACCCGTGTTTCTACATTCTACCGTTTGGAATTTCTGGTCTGTTCTAGTGAGCAAAGCACGTTAGGAAAACCCCAATAAGCGGAGGTGGGAATTAGCTACGGTGAACGGGACGGTTTCGGTAGAAATAATGAAAAATATCTTTCAGTCATTTCTTTGGTAGTTATAAAAATAAAATTAACTGTTAAAGCCTTTCAGATTAGAATAAATTATTTCAAGTTATATCGACAGCAAAGATGTCTGCCTAATATTCCCACAAACACACACACGAAGTTATCCAGTTTTCATCGTCTCTACGGAAGATCGGACGAAATTTCTATCGCCAGTTTTTTGTCTGAGATCGCAGATTAGCTACATCCTGGACTGCAGCAACGTGATCAACAAGTGTGATTCTGTACAAGGAGACGATAGAATACGTCTAAAGAATTTGGGATAATCACTATTGCACATGAGATTTACCGTTGTCCATGGTCTTAATGATAGCTGATTTCGCACCCATAGAAGGCGAAACTTCACATCCTGGATTGTTGGATGTTAACCTTTGCTAGCGAGCATTAAAGATCTTTGCCAGTTCTGATTGTTCAGTCCTCTCAACGGTGTCAGTAAAAAGTCACTTTTTTTCTAAGTGAGATTAAAAATCCGTGTTGGTTATAACTCAAGTTGCTAGCTTACAAACGATCCTCACCTCGGGGGTAGTTTTTAAGGTCTTAAAACGTTTTCTTTCGCTTAACTTTCCACTTAATTTTTTTTTAACTAAACGACAGTGTACACCGTTTTCAGGCATGGAGTTGCAGCCTACGAAGTGCCGGTCCCAGCTGGGAAAGTCGACTAGTGGAGATTTTGTTATCGTCCGGTGACTAAGTCACTTTGACTAGTGATGAAACTATTGTGTTCTAAACTCCAAGCTCACGGCTCGTGCTTTTTTGAACGTGTTATCACTGAATAGCTTATTAGTTGCCTAAGTTGGTTTACCCGTACGTCGGTAAAAGTGAAACCTAATAAATGACGAATATTAATCGTTTGTGGAAGTACCTCACCGTTCCGCACTCATCGAACGTAAGCCCTCGAAAGGAAAACAGATGGATGCTTAGAAAACTAAATGATATATCTCAGTCGAAACGTTGTGTAGCTGCTGAATGCAAATAAACTGGCAAAAAGCAAAGTGATTCCTTTGGGAAACTAGGTTCTTTTTCACTTGAGTCCTCCAAAATAACAACCCTTTCCGAGGTCACAGTCGATCGTAGCTGGTTCTGCAGGTTTGATTCTTGTGTACGTGAAGATAGAATATTTTTTGTCAAAACGCTTAACCTGTCGAGTAGGGAAGCAAAAGGTTGATTGGTTCAAACTAGGCAGTGATACTCCACCGGAATTTATAACCGGGATCGAGTTTGTGTTGTCTGTTCACGAACACAAAAAGACCATTGTACTTGGTACTGGCAATTTATTCTAGGACGATTTTCGTTGGAATTACTAAATTGTCATTGCATTTGAATCAGAGCAACAGAAGTGACAACTTTTTCCATTTTGTCATATTTACTCACTCGGTTCACTTAGAGGGATTTCAGTGTTGCTCAAAAACAACTGGGACGTCTTTTGAAATCCAGGGTTCTGAAACGATAAAAGAAGAACCATTTTCATGATAACAAATTTCCATTGACTAATCGAACTTGACTTTGGGTTCGATTACTAATCCCTGAAGAAGAACGTTGACAAAGTAAACTTCTGCTTGGGAAAAATTTGGATATTTTAAGAATTCCAAGTTTCATGTGATGTGAACCTACTTTGGATTGATTTACTCGTTTCTTTCGGTTTCTAGAAAATGTTGTAGGTGGTAGCATTTGGATACGGATTGTAATGGTCCGAATACTCCCTCGCCAGGCAATTACCAATTTGGTAGTGTATAACTAACTAAGACTCCCATCGAGAAAAATGACACAAATCTTACCAAGATTAAATTGAGGACCCCATACATAGTTTTCTAATTTTTGTCATTTTTGCAGGCACTATTCTGACAGGCACGAATCCTGACAGCAAAATCGCAAAGCAATGACCGTAGTCTATATAAAACCGTGGGGAATGTGCCTACTGATTGGTGCACCGTATGGAAACATTAGTAAGCCACTTGTTTATTTCGACCACGAAATCCCTTTTCGCGTTAACGAATTTCATTTTTTTCCACAACGTAAACAAATCACAATGCGTGGTTGCAAGTCATTCGGGAAATCACCCTAATCATGGCACCAATATTTGATCTCTTTTCGTCTTGGATCAAAATGATCGTTCTCACTAAGTTGGCTGACATTTGCTTTTTTTAATAGGGCAAATTGCATAAGAAGTGTTTGCTGGCTGTTTGAATCGAGGAAGCTTGGGCCTATGCGGATAGGACAAACGTGCAGCCAGCGATATACAAACGCCACCGAGAAAAAAGTTCAGTGCAAGCGGCAGAAATGATCTGTTCTTTTGATCGTTGGGACATCAGCAAAGGGGTAAGACGACCATCAGTACTCGCCAAACTTCGGCTCTGAAACTCACGCGACTTCAAAGCGCGCGATCCTCGCCTCTGGCTACTAGCACGCTCGTGCGTGCGTCTTTTGGGGACTACATTTGTTGCCTTATGTTTTTTTCCGATGAAATCGGACCTGGATCTCTGCAGTGATTGCGTGTTTGACTTTGTTTTGTCTTGCCACTGTGTAATGGTGCGTGTCTGTCAGCTCAGCTGATCGTCTGAAGTTATGAAGCGCATACTGAGCCAAGCGCACATAGGAATATGCACATGCATGCAATCAGCTTTTGACGCCGTCACTCTGTTTGGGGTCTGGTGGGGACAGTTTAGCCATTGGATCGCGACAGTGAGAGGGCGAGAGAGTCAGAGTAACGGCTAGAGTGTCCTAGTTTTTTGGGAATGAAAATTTTGAAGTTTCTTTCGCATAGTTCCTCTGCACAATTGGTCAAATATTTTTTGCGAATAACGAAGTCGGAGAATAGAATTTGCATGCAGTTGCTGTTATGGCACCAGTCATTTCTAAAAACAAGAAAAGGAATCCCGTGGTGATGGCTCAGCTTAATCTTCTAAACACATTCTTTGCGGTTGTCGTTTAGGTATTCACACTAGACAAATCAAATATATTTCAGCCTTTTTTATTCCCATTTTGGTTAGTTGTTCTACTAATCAAGTAATTGCGCCTAAGTTTTATCTTCACACCAGACTTAAATGCAGTGGTTATTAGTCACGTGGATTCTCAATCAGCGTAACATCTTAGGAAGCATAGTAGCAGTTAAATATTTTGCTGATCCATACACCAAAATGTTCCTTCATTACAGCCTGTTCAGAAAATCTGAGTACGAATCAAAGTATGTCTCCGCATAGAAGAATTTACTATTCAAAACTGGCTACTTTCAACTTGATGAGTAGATACCTGGGCCCGAGAATCCCTACAGGATCGTGGTCTTGGTCGTCGAAAGCATTCATACCAACCCTCCCAAAAGCAATTAGAATTTGATTTGGAGGAAAGTCAAACACGATATTTGGTCCGAGTGTAACTTTATCAAAATTGATGGTGCCATTGTCCCTACTGGAATCCCAATCGGATTAATAAATGACGCAGTCAAGCGTTACTCATCGGCTGAAGTTATGTAATTGATTCTTTTTATGAAAACCAAAACAGCAATTTCTACTCAGTCGCAATTTCCATGAAATTCTACAGCCGCTAAGAAGCACTTCTATGAGATGACCAAATTTCTTGCCAACCACTTTGTGATTTTCTTCTCCAAAGAGGGTGAAAGCTGGTTTACATTCTAGTCATTTACATGAATTTTACGGACCTTGAAACACTGACTCGCGGAGCTCATGCACGATTCCCTGTCGTGGATTTCGATGAACAAAAAGTCAACTATAAAAAACAAAAAATTCCCTAAGAAAAGAGCAAAATTAACCGATTCCTATCTTCGAAAGAAAGCACCGCGTCGTGCTTTGGGATCGCAAACTTGTAAGCATTCGTCTAATTTTTTATTCCCAGAAGAGCTTGTCGTTGAAGTGGACGTTGCACGGACTCCTTAGCAGATGTCCACTGAAATCCTTGGACTGTCCACGAGAAAATCGAAACCTCTATTTGAACATCCCCCGCCAGAAAACGTTTATGCACATCAAGTTCAGTAAGCCAGTACTGGATTGCATAGTGAAAACGGAGCGTTGTCCTGTGACGAGAAATGGGGATGCACTCACTCTTCAGTATCTAAGATAACCAGGCCACCGGTTACTAACGGGCCCCGAGTCATTACCAGCGAGCGGCTGACTAGCACTCCTTCGTTTTAGCTACTTTTAAGTATTTTTCCCCATTCTTGTAAATTACATTTTTCGTTGTGAGAATCGATAGAACGAGTGTAAAAATTAGAAATTAGTCAACTAACTCAGCCTAATTGCCAAGTAATTACGTATCTAGCAAGCTGGATCAAGTCCCAGCTGGCAACTGCTGGTGTTTTCGAAATACACTGTGGACAGCGTATGATATGTATCAAAATTTTCTAAGTAACTAACCTTATGTTCCTGACATATTCTAATTGGAGCAGTTGTAAATTGTTCGCAAATTTCGCCTCGTTTTAGTCTTTTGCCGATTATTCCACTGAAAGCTGAATTGGTATAATCTTAGTTACTGTGGCTAAATTATCTGAGTAATCAAAGTAAAAACCTGAAACATTTGATAAGATCCGCGGTTAGTCCCGTTGTAAGGGCATAACTCATCTGTTATATAGGAACACTCCTTTTTTCGACTATTACCTTTGGAAATTGGCCCCTTTAAGATAACTAAGGGAACTTGGCAACACCTACCCAGTTTTAGATTGTAACACCTAATTGAAGCGAAGGTAAATTTTTCAAAGAATTTTTGCTTAAAACGGAAGGAATCAGTTTGGTCAAATGGATGTCCACGTTGAGATGTATGATCGTTTAGGATTAATCCTTCAGTCCACAAACTAGATGGTCGGATGATTAACCGTGCGCCCTGTGAGTTCCCACATGTTATTGGTCATAGTCCGGTGTCTGGGCGAATTCAGTTTGAGCTGGCATATTTGGCCTCAGAAGATTGCTGGATATCGATTCAGTGGTTGCCTCTGTTTGAATGCACATTCCGACTACATCTGCTCATCAAATGCGTAAGGTTGTACAAGCTGAAGGGAAAATCCTTTGAAAATATACTTCTGCTTAAGAAAACTTCGACTGTCAAGGCTTCTCACTGCAACTTTATTAATGTACGGTCGACATCCAAAAAGCGAACCATCATTTTTGTCAAAGCTAACTTTGAAATCAAATTAATCGTGTTTTCTTCTACCTAGGACACTTGACGAGTGGCTGCAGTGGATAGTGCAAGATCCGTAGCCACCGAGGCCTATTGGATGGAGAGGGAACGAACCGGCAAACACGACCGTAGAATTTAGAAAGACAGAGCCATGTAAACTTCTAATAGATCAAACGTGTTAACGAGCTGGGCGTCAGCTAACTGCCAAATGCTACCAAAGTAACCGCCTAATCTGGGATTCGAATCTATGACCTTTTTGATGGCATATACTTAATGAATCGGAAACTAAAGCCGCGTCAACTGTCCTTGTTGTTCATCAGAACAGCTTAAGAAACTGACAAAACTCAAGTTTCTGTGTATCGCGTTGTAGGAACCCCATAGCAGAGTGCAAATAATTGTTCTTTACGTTTTCATGCTAAATCACATCTGTCGCTTCATTGCAAACAAGACCGGAATTCATCAGCTGACTGGTTGGAAACATTTGAGAAGAAAATCATGCAAAAGTAGACTACCCAGCTTCCCTGAACGAGAGGACAACTAGTTAAATAATGTAGTGACGGCGACCCTCCTTCCTAATCCGGCCAGGTGATCTGTCCAGGTCTTCTTACTTCGGTCCGCTGGAAACAATGAAAAAATTAGTTGACCTGGTATGAAACCATTGGTTTGCCAAAGATGAGGTCGGTTGGTATTAGGAGTTGTAAATTATGAGCTGAACCCTGGATGCGTCTACCAGTAGAATAAAGAAAGAGGATAAGACAGCCCCTTGCTTGTCGACTTACACGAATAGGAATTTAGAAAACTTGTAATTCATGGCATCTGGATCGGAAACTCTGACCTGGTGTTTTCTGTGACAATATCATGCCTACTAAAAGGTACAGGGCGAACGTTAATTCTAGAGATATTTCACTAATCACTTCTAAAACAATTCTCATTTGTGCATTTCTAAAGAAATCCATCTGCTTTAATTTGTACAAGGTTATCACTCCACGTAAGGTTTCGCTGCACACTGTCAACCGAAATTGGTCACACTAATAAGTCCTGAGAGTGAACCAATGTGAAGTGCGGTCTGAATTGATGGAATGTGTTGATTTTCAGTAAACCGTTTACTATCCAATCCCCCTCCACTCAGGTGATAAACTACCTTCTTATAAGGTTTCCAAATCATCTAGTTCGTTCTTTAGATCATTGCAATCAGGTTATATTTGTCTCGATAATGCGATTCCCGAGCATTTGCCCACTCTTGATGATGGAAGACATCTTCAATCAAATTCAGGTAATTAATCTTACCGGTGATTTCAGTTGTTTTTCCGAAAAGTATGCATAAACATGTTAGAATGAAAGTCCGGTTTAATGTATGATCAAATATACTGAATAACTTGTCAACACAAAGATTAATGGATTATGTTGATCATTCATACGCCTTGTATCTGGTGTTTTGGAACTTCACTATTTTAGACTACCCCAAAAAGCCTTTTTGTATTTTGGCCCTATTCTTTTGTCGATAGTTTCGATAAAACCTTTCTGGTTCTCTCCTGCCCGCCCACCCGCCTTGGGATCAGGAAAATGGGATGAATTGTAAGGATTCATTCTTATGCGCAAACTAAGAAAGATAGAGAGAAATGTTTCATGTGAATAAGGAAAAATCATCGCCCTCAGCTTTTCTCGTCAACTTATTTCGGGTGGATAAACATGTTGGGTGATAAAATTCCGATACTGCCATTCGTGATGTTTCGTTTGGTAGATTTGAGGAGCTTGAAACTGAGTCATGCGTGAAAGCTCTTCGATCTCGGTCCAACTCAAACCCATACGTGGACGCCGTCTGCAAGTTTGCACCGCATGTACCAGAAAGATGAACTGTAAGTCCAAACCGAAAGGTGTTCGGATATTTTTACTTCAGGGGCAGTGGTTACCAACCTGAAACACGTGAGCGTAATATCCACCACAGTGAACGTTTCACAGTTTGATTCCCAGAACAAGACTAGTTCATGAATCAGCAAGCATTGGATACACCTTGGCGACATATTGACCGAATCGTTTTAGAACACCAATTTCGTGCACACTCCCAGCCAGGTGTTCGTGCACAAATGAACCGGTTTTTCGTCACTGACGACGATCAGTCAGGAAAGCTAATACCGAAATGAGGTTTACTACCTTGAAATGTGTGGTCTCAGGAAGGCCAAAAAATCATGAAAGAGACACTAGGGGTACACTAGCATAATTTCAGTACGTAACCCTGTTGCACGAGCGTTATGACCATTAAAATTGTTGTCCGTCTCTGAATGTTCGTCTTTACAGTCAGATTGCCCGGATGAAGACCATGACAAATTTATAAGATGTCAAATAAGACAGTGATCGAAGGTGAACAAGTTCCAGTTCGGCACATTCACAGAATTGAAATTCCACGATGTTGACTACTTAGTCAAAACCGGTTCTCACTGAATCGTCAGTGAGAAAAGTCAATAGCAAACTAATCCAAGTCATAACACAATACTAATGCACAAGGCAATACTGGAATTTTTTTGTCTGACTTGTTTGATCTGCAGTCAGTTGACACATTTTCGGGTCCCACTATGTGCTAGGTAGACGCAATCCAATTGGTTGAAAATCCCCAAAAGAACATCAAACTGCTCTACAATGCTTGAATAATGCTGTGCGCTTTGTTATCGTGTGGTATTATTGCGTTTGGCATCGTTTTTCTTCCACTCAAAGTAAAATAAAAGTAATAGAGAACTGTCATCACTAATAACAATATTGGTACGCTAATAGAATCTGCTCTAATAGAATGACCACTGTCGCATTTAATGCTTTGTCTTTGATGATGATGATGCTGATGATGATGATGATGATGATGAGGTTGTGTTTTCCTCAGGATTTTATTTTTGTCGTCTTTGTTGCTGTTACTGCAGCAATGGTTAAACGGTGGATCATTCTGTATAAAAAATACCGTATTAATCCACGGAGGGAATAAGAAAATGTTCTTAGCTTGCACTCACAGAAATTTATATACGGTTTTTGAGTTTTGATGCTCCAAAACTGATTTTTTCTAGGCCGGCCATAATGAGGCACTGTGTAAACAGGTCCATTAACCACTTTCAGCAAACTAGTAATAATTGTTTTATTTTGTTTTGCTTTTCCCAAGGATAACATCACTGGTGAATCGGTACGCAGCCGTTTGAACGTAAGCGTGATTCGAGGTGGGTGTTATATCATTTACCAACAAAATGGTGATGATCTTGAAATCAAATTCCAGGAAACGAAACTGATAACAAGTCGGCCTTGTGAAATCGCACCAGGCATCCTTCTTCCATTTTCAAATTATTGTCTAAATGAAGCCAGTGTCCCGTTTTCGTTGTAAATGGAATAGAAAACCTGAAGGTAAATGCAAAAGTGAATGTTAAGGGTTTTATGTTTACCTGCTAGCAGCAAACTTCCCGAGTCAGTCAGACTTGGCCAGTGATCGACAAATCGTTGTCTCCATTTTTTCGGAACTGTTCCTAAATCCGTTCGAGTCCCATGCTAAGGCTTTGTGGTAGTTTACCAGATTGAGAGTCAGAACATGCCCTTGACGAGAATCCGTTTACGGCCACATGGCAGTAACGATATTCCTCATTTGTTGCAAACCTCACAACCCAGATATTACGGTCAAAATAAAATCCCATAATATTCGTTCGTGTTGGCTAACAGACAAGGAACTTTCTTTGCCAAAAGCAAGTAGATGAACATTGTCATCAACTTCATTCGAACTGCCCTAGATGATTTATACTTTCCGGTAATCCGTGCTGACTTGTGGTTCTCGAGTAATGCACATGTCAAGATGTAACGGGACCGGACGGGGCACGGCTTCTACAAAACCATGCTTCCAAATCCAACCCAGAAAGCCAGTACGCTCGGAAGGTTTCCCACAGACCAGAAATGTGAGAATTTATCTGCGGAGTTGTTGGTGGTCGACTTCTGGTGAAATAAATCTGCTGCTTTTCTCCGCACTCGCCCCATAGTTGGCGCGGGGACTTGGGCAAGTGTGTGTAGTGCAATCGCTAATTGTTCCAGTGAATTTGCCAGATAATTTAGCATTACCGTATTTTCCATTCTGATGTGTGAATGTCACTGTTAATGTCTTTACATTGCCGAAATTTGGTGCACCAACGACTGGTTTTCTTAGCCGTGGGCTACAGACGCACGTGCCCTGGGACACATAAAAGCAAGAGACAAGCGCAAACCACTGTCAGACAACGAGGAGTTTTCACTTGTAATTTGTCCACCTTTTTCAGCTGTAGTGAATTTAGGATTTCCCACTGATCCCAGACTTCTCGTTCTTAGTAGAAAAAAGGACTTCCATACCGAAAGCAGATTGATGAGGTTGACAACGACGTCTCTGGCCCTAAACCAGTCGCACCTAACCGAAACTAGAGAATAATGCAAGGAATCGTTCTGTATGATTTCTTACTACAGCAAAACTATGCCTCATTAGTCCCACCAAAGGGAACACGCTCTTTGTCATTATCTTGATTCTGTGTGTGTTTATGCATGTGTTACATGGCGTTGATTACCCTTACTAAGTATTTGTCCAAAAGGTTTCCTCTCGCTCTCGAACATTCCCCTTCAGATTAGTGCTGACTCCCCGTAAGTCAGACTATTTCCTTATTAAAAAGACACGCGGATCAGTTTGGCCTCAGTTGCTATGGCAGAATATGACTGGCGCAACGGTATTTTCGCTTACACGGAATGAAGGTATACTTGCTGATCTCTATCGCACCTATAAACACCCAATTGTTGAGGCTCTGGTTAGTTCAGCAGATTCTTAATGAACTGTGCTTATACTTTGTCGAATGGTGCTAAACACGTGTCGTTTTTCCGATGGCTTAGAAAGTGTTTTGTTCTCTGTTCTCACTGCTGTTGTTGTGAATCTGGATTCAGCTACAGACGCGTTTGGTCAGTAGATTACCTAATCGTCTCACCTATCTTCCTGTGTAGGTTGCTCGAAAAAGACACTGATGGAGTTACCTAAAAATTTCATTATGGTATATTTATTAGTGATTTGATTTCACATAATGGACGATTCAAACTGTAGAAAAAGTTATGTTAGATCCATTTTTGTATAAATAAATGATATTCATTTTTAACTGGTTTTTCGCCCAATAACAGAAGACATTATCACTTAGGTAACGACGAATATGGCTCTACTGGAAGACCTGATAGTATTGGGCACGTGATCAAAAATAGCCTTGAGACGTGTGAACTGGGATATTGGTCGCCGGCTTCCAACGTTTCCGAACATTTTGTTGTGTTGTCCTACCTTGGGGACAACGACTTCTGACCATGGGGTTTTATAGAGGCTGGATAAGTCAGTCCCCTTATCACAAACCAGTGAAACCAAGTCCTTTATCGATTCGACACTCACCTGTTGAATTAATGTCCAAATTTTAATTTTTCGCTACTGACAACATTAGAAAAAGTAAGGAAATCCGCCTGACCTAATTTCCTACCAAGTTGATGGAAACGAGTGAGTGAGTGTACATTTGAGGATTTGTTAAGCGTGCAATTTTGTGGAAGTAGATCCATCTGGTTACCAAGTTCAGCTGTTGATGCTGCTGGACCGGCAGACCGAAAACTTATTCCTTGTCTTGTTTTCCTTCTGTTCATTTACGGTTTTCCCTTGTAGAATGGTTTGTTGCTGCCTGCGTTGAATTTCGCTATCAGAAACTGATCGTGTTCTATCGAGGCACAAACTAAAAGTAACTGATCATCTTTCTTCCCTTCATGGTTTCTTGTCGGACTATGATGTGTATAGAAGAATGATTTATTTCAAATCTGCACAGAGTGTATTAGAGTAAGAACAAAACTTCTCAGACCCATGTTTTGGTATCGACAGCAAAACAGTACATTTACCACGGAGAAGCCATAGCTGGTGGTAATCGAACGAAGAAAAAAGAGATTAGCAGCCCTGGGCTACCACGTTCACACACGTAAACTTTCTGTCTCATTTGTACCTCTTTCCATAGGTTTTCTGTCTTGCCGAGGTTCCGATGCATATTCACAAAATCGAAAAAACAGTCTTATGTTTGAAGTTAATTATTTCCAGCCAGGTTTCCGAGTGTTTTTTTTTACTGACGTCGATAAGAAACAGAAAAGTACCAATGATCTTCACCGATTCACATTTGGTATGGGTCTAATTAGAATCAAGTGAATGCACACGAGTTTTTGTAGTCAAGGTAAAAACAAACTGAATATGGAAGTGAATGCCTGATAAGTTGAGCAAATAAATCAGTTTCTGAGTACGATCTGGTCACTTCTACTGTTTCAGTTAAAAAGACTAGGTGAATCGATAATTCCATCGTTCTTTGGTCGGTAATCGCAGTTAGAGTTATACCGGTTTGAACAAGGCTGTCGATATTTTTTCATTAGATTGGAAATTCTGTCTTTTAATTCTCATGGCTAGATAACAAAGGTGTCTTCTAACTGGTATCAAAATGAAATTGTTATTGCAACACTGAAGTCCTTCGCAAACCCAGTTTTCAGTATATCAACCACCCCCAGGTTTGTGCTGGCTACCTGACTGTTCCCACTTTTGGCCCGACTAGGACACATAAATCTCGGGGCATCCGGTTGCCTTCCGCTACGGATCTATGTGTTTTGCCCGATTCAAAACGCCATAACTACCGGCAATTCCAGATAGTAAAATAAAAATTTCGGACCGCGGAACATTTTGGCCTGGAAAAACTCTAAAATGAACAACTTTGGATTAAAAATTTAAGTTACTTTTTCTCAACAGTTAACAAAAAAAGCATTGACCACATGCCCAACGGACGGTCGTGAAGATTTAATCACAACGATCCACATGAATTTGGGCCATCCCGATGGGATACACTAATTTGTGTGTCGCGTCTCATCCACCGACATTCAAATAGGTCTGTCGATACTTCAGCATGTTCGTTATTTGGTGCTTCTGTTTGCTTTTCGAAAAGCAAATAAATACCGGTTCATCCGACAGTCCGATTCTTAAAACAACATTGTCGAAATTAAAAACTATTGTCAGAACTACGAAGTTCGTGTTCAAGTACCGTCTTTTAAGTACTTATCCAGCTTAATTTGATCCATGATATACCCGGGGACACATTTAGCCTAATCGGAACACGACCAAAGTATCGAAGTTGTTGCCAACCCTCTGACTTTTTGTGTTTGCATAGATGAATGAGAGTATAAAATGTGCGTGTATGTGTATCTATACACAACTGTGTTATTCTCCATGATTACGGGGATAAACAATTAGTTTGCACTTTAAACAATAATGTATTCTGGGATCACAGTTATAAATACTACACCTGGCAAATAGACGTTTCATTCATCCCGAGCAGTACAGTCTTCGTACAGGCAACTGATAATATGTTTTTGGCTGCAGTTTAATTTTAAGACACATTGATAAGTGACAAAACATTAAACAAGAAGTTCTATCTTCTTAGAGCAAATCGATTTTTGTCCCAAATTACCCGCCTGTTTTGACCGAGTGTGACATGCCGGGGCTTTAGGTTGTCTGTCCAAACATATGTGACTAAGCTCCCGAATATTAAACGTGTTCGGGTTTGTTTTGGGATCATTTTAGGACGGGAGGGGTTGTGACAGATCAGCGTATGCATACATATTGTTTGTCTGACTTGTATCTAGACACTGTGCAACAAAAAGAGCAATGGGAAACATAATAGTTGGATGTTTTTGAGTTCAACTTCGCCACCAAACGATAGCTAACAAACTAACAAACATGTAGATACATACACATTAAAAAAGAGGCAAAAGGAAAATGTCATGCCCGGATCACACCAGCATCAAACAAATAAACATTCTGTCCTCCAGGCCACCGCCCTCGTTCTGTTTCACTCTCGTATACACGTGCGCCTCATGCCATTTCTTGATTAACCCACCAACGGCTGTCGCCGCTGTCATCCTCGCTATCCCGTTTTTGTGAAGGGATTCCTTTGGAGCGGATCGAAACAGACAGTTGACAATGCCGATCGTAATGAGTCACTGTATCGTAACTAAAATAACCGGAGAAGAGCTTGGAGCCGGATTAAGAAGAAAAAAATAGTGGCACAACAACAATACCACCAACAGGCCAACATACTCATCGACGAAACAAAGTGTGAGAGAAAATAGAGTCCATAGACGTACGATTTGATAGTGATGGTCGGCGTGGGTTTAAAAAGAAAATTTAAGTGGGAAGATGTTTAACAAACCTGGGCCGAACGAAGTTCGAAGTGTGGCAGAAAATCGTTGGGCCTAAGGATGAATTCATCTGAATTTTTTTAAGTCAGTTACACAACGTCGTCGACAACATTTGCAATTGGCTGACGTTTCGGCAATCTTGAGTAACTTTTCTAAAGGTCGTGAGAATTGGTTTGACGGTAGATTTAATCAGGGAAATATGTTTTCTGGGAATTCATACAGAACTTTCGTTTGTATGTTGTGAGTGGTTATTACAATCAGATCGGTATTCAATAACTGTAATTCAAATTATCTTAGCCTAATTTGAACTCTACATCAGAAATCTGAGTGACGTTCGGATCAAAGGGCTATTCTGACCATATAGGTGCCTTGAAATTGGGCACGAGTTCAACTCGTAGTCGATAGATTTGATCGACTGTCGGTGTGCTGGGCTTCACCTGTGGAGTACTCGCAAAATCTTTTTGTCTATTTCTGTCTTATCACTTCAGAATGTCTTATTTTGCGATCTCAAGATAACTGTAATGGCAAGTTGTACTAAATGAACTCCTTATCACAGCTGCGAAATGAGGCTTACAAATGTACTTATGGTATATTGATTTCGTAATTTTGAACCCTGGTATTCATAATAGTGGTTTGGCATCCATCCGAAGAGTAGTATTGTCCGATAAAGCGTAATATTTTGCGTAAGAATATCGCGAGTTCTTGTTTTTTATACAAGATAGGTGGGCGTTCATAATTTGTGATTCAGCAACATACATTCAGAAATTGATGGAAAAATTTAACAGTCCTTACTTGTCAACGAAACTTATTGGTGGAGTATAAGACAAATCGCTACATCAAAAACCCTGAACATTTTGGAAAAAACCGTCTTGAATATCCACTTGGATAAAGTAATCCGCATATTTAACGAGTTGCTTGCTTCTTCGAGACGCAAGAGATTATGATTCTATTTCTTGACTGAGTAGCACAATTTATTTGCAACCGACATTTAACGGAACACGAGTTAGTATTGAAAAAAGATGATTTTTCCGAAACATTTATTGACTTTTCGCCATATGGGAGAATAGGAAAGAAAAGGAGAATACAGCTGGCCGAAAAGAAGAAACGATTCTGCTAGCCTCATTCAAGAGTGATGAAGAATTAGAAAAGTTAAGACAAAACTATAAATAGTGTCCTCTGACGGGTTTTTCTGCACTCTGTATGTGATTCCCGGGTGTTATATAACCATTTATTGTTCAGTGGTCAAAAGATCGGTCGACCGTTTAGTCTGGGTTATTTCTTCCGCATCAGTTTACGTGATATGTTCATGCAAAACGTATTGAATTTATAGCTATGCATCTGTTGAAGAAGAGATCAGAGCAAATTCTGGTCCATCTTCGCAAAGGAACGATTCAAAACAGTCATGGTTGTTTTTGTACAACATTCGGTTGATAGTACAAGTCTAATAAGTCCGCTGAAGCCTTTCAAACCAATGCGGGAATACCGCGAAGTTTTCACATTGAAGCATTACGCAGGCGGTTGCTCCTACTATCTGAAACCATCACCACTAGATTACTGATCCCAAGGTTCTGTGTGCAATGCAACATTTTTACTCTGTCAGTCTATCGAACAAATATACACCTGATTCGTCTCTACTTCCAGTCTGTCTTCCTTTTTCTCACCTCTGCTTCTTCATACTAATCTGCTTTTTCCTTCTAATCTCTTTTTTGCATGCACATTTAATGCATACCAGCACTCAAAGGACAATTTATCTTCAGCATGCTGTCAGTTTATCGAGATTTCGCTAATATTATCAGATTTTTACCCTATATGTAAATCTCCACGCAGAATAAAGATGTCCTCGGATTATAGACTCTTTTCGTATTTCGGTATGTAAATTTCCTGATAAAAACGTATGCCTTACTATCTCCGATATGCCTCAATTTGACTTCAGAAAAAACGTTACGAATGGTGTAGCTTGTATACAGCAAGTCTCGTCTGAAAAGAGATGTGATCAATGACTGGTCAACAGGCCCAATTTCTTGAGCCGTGGCTAGCACGGGAGGCAACAGCAAACATGAGGCACGTTTAATCCTGGAGCTGAAGTGAGCTTATCCTCATGTCACGCCTGATTCATGAGCCAGTTAACGACCAAGTTGTTATTTGGTCATTTTTGAGGTCAACTTCCAAAAACGTACGTCAGGTACGAGGCAGTCTCTGAAACCAAACTTAAATTTCCTCATCCTTTCTGGTTTCTCATTCTAATGAAATGACATCCAGAATCAGCCTTGAAATACTGTGTATGGTATCGTCTTTGCAATACAGTTTTCTTCGCAGTATTCCTCGACATAGTGCTGTCTTCGAGTCTAAAGCGTTTACGTTCAAGCGCTCATAACTGGACTAGCCACCTTTTGAGATACCGAGACAACATGTCCACCGGCGATCGATGATGAACGACCTTGGAGATGGCAGCTTAGGTCGGCCGGAGTGATGGTTAATCGAGTGGGTTTGGAGGTCTCCACATATGTTACGGGCTGCTTACAGTAGAAATACTACACAGATTGTCTTCCACTGACTGTACACGACTGTCACATGCAACAGTTAGTATTCAGCTCTGCATTCTAAACTACTTACACAAAATACAAAGGATATTGTTGGCGGCGAAACATGTAGTTGCGCTTCAAAACGAACATTGGATGTTACTGATAAAGAAGGAGATAACTAACGAAACAGGGACAGATAGATAGAACATTTTGGATTATCTCATCCGCACATTTATAGTCCATATGTATAACAGAAATGCACGGAATGTCCAAATTTCAGCACACTTAATCTGACCACCAACAAGCACACGTGTTACTAAAAAATCCGGATTGTGAGTGGCAGAATGAAGAAGAAACCATCATATGAAATGTCCAATCTTCAGGAGAAATAATCTACATTGAAGAAAACCAAATGATCCAATATTTCCTTAGCTCTCACACCTTCCAAACGACTTCATCATAATCTTGTTGTGCAGGGAACGTACGGGAACTTTCTTATCTGCGCTTGTAGAAACATATACTGAAATTCCCCGACCAACATCAATGTTCTCGTTGATCAAGACAACTCAAAAACGGGATTCGCCCATTCTCACGAAACCGTGAGATCTGTGCCCAGATAAGACGAACTGCAAGATCTCAAGCCGATCAAAAGAACATTTTCGGAAATGAGCATATCTGGCTGATCGACGGTACAAACCAAAAGTGTTTTTTCTCACGACCTAACTATGATCTAGCAAATTCGTTCACACGTTTTGCCTTCCCGGTTTTGGGGAGGTCAGTAAAGTAGACAAGCTATAGACTTTTATTCAGTGTCCTTGGACCATCGTACTTAGAGAAATAAAATGTTCCCGAAATGGGATTTCTTAGATGTCTATAACCTGCTTTCTTCAATACATGGTATTTTTATTACAAATTTCACAGTAGTTGTATTAAAATATGAATGCCACACTTTGCATGGAAATGAGGCTAGGATACGAAGATGCTACTGTACCTACAGCTCCATCTCATCAGCAGGCCAGTTACCACACCAATAACATTTAATTCTGTGATGGGCATAATTATGTCCCGGAATCGCGGCCAGTACCCGCGATCGTTCGTGACAGGATGAAAGCCCTCTCGGGTAACGCTCATGAATGGACATGTCATCCATTTGCCAATTTGCAATCCTTTTAGGAAAAGATTGACAAAGTTGATCTTTTGGCTACCCAGAAGTAAGTTTGGCGTGCTGGGGCTGTTCCCCTGCAATAACTTTAACCGCATGGTAATTTGGTTACAGTTCGACTCGGGTTGATGGACACGATACTTCCAGGGGATATCATCCATCAAGTTGAAGAACTAAGGAGAGCATTCCAATGACTTTTGTCTATCCAAACTTGCCACATCCCAGATTCCATTCCACTGTCCATCGTAAATCCCATCATATTTGTCACAGTCTGCGTACCTTCTGATATGCAGGGGACGATTTTACGTAACTTGTCATACATCATCTAACCTTCACAATACTTACAAGATCCATTCATTGCGGTGTGTATGTGTGTGTGTGTTTGACACGATTCATATTTTTTCCTATAATCTTTTTGTCTCGACATTTTTGCAAAGCTTTCTATGCGCATTAATGTCTACCTCGATCTTGCCACGGCTAATTTTCAAAAAAATTTTCCTGCCTATTACCGAGCTCCCACTAGGATATTTGAATGCCCTAATTCATCAATCCGACGTTCTTTATGGATGTCGTACAACTGGATAAATCACCTCAGACGTTTTGGTTAACAGGATGCAGACATGTAGTCGCAGTTCTTAGAGAATGCGCAAATCGACAACAAAGTTCGTTAACTGGAGAACATGCTGGAAGATGATAGGGTTGGGAACACGATTTCGAAGTACGTCAATTATGTATGTATGAATTTGAAAAGAAGAAATAAAATGCAGATCCAAGAAATGAAAAGTGTGAACAGACCAAAGAGTGAAAAAATAGAGGAGTCAAAAAAAGCGTAAGGAAAATACATTGTAATGTGTTATGACTACGACAACACGAGGAGTTGCTCGAGGTTGCCCTGCTTGCACAGCTCCGACTTCATCGGTCGAATCGCTCCAGCCTTAGATTCCATTAGTAATCGCCAACACAGTCTTTTGTTGTGAATTCTGAGGGTTTCCAGAGCCGGACTGAAAGCTGTCGTTGGCTCTATCTGGTGATTCACTATTCGTCAGATTTTGCAAGATCGCACTGTTGAGTCTCCGGACTTTACATCTGCGAATGGCAGCTTGAAAGTTTTCTGATATCGGTTTGGACAGGCTCATCGTCATATGTCCTCTGCTATGACGTTCATTACCCCACCGCATCATTATTTCCGAAGTGACATGTTTTCGACTCCCTAGATGAAAAGTCTGTTTTAAGTTAAAGGAAAACCATACAAGGGTGGTTTGCTGTACACCGTTAAATATCTTACCGTTGCCATCACTATTGAGGTCAAGCCGCCGAACGCTTTGCATGCAGACACTTCCTTTGATGGTTACAGCTGCCGCGCAATTCGGAAAATCATGGAAACAGTGTGCAGCTCAAAATAGTAATCTAACTTTGATTTAAAAGAACCTACGCATCAGCTCTGAGAAATCTTTGGACAGCTCACATTTCGCCGTCCGTGTTGTTTTTATGGAGCTAACTCTGGTTTCTGGAGACTGAATTCTGAGAACTTTGGTAAAAATTAATAATAATAAATCTTGTGGACCCGGTTTACTATCTAACCTACTTCTCAAAACGTGTCTTACCTTGCAGCCCAGTTATCCAAATGTTTTTCCATTTTGCTTGTCACTGGAACCGTCCGTCGTTGTATCATACCCGTTAGAATAAAGCGAATTCTGAGGAAATAATGTGATTAGTGTCGACCTGCTTCATATTATTCAGCTCTTTGAAGGTGTCCGAGAAATTGCCGTTAATCTCATCTATGAATCCAAGATCCGGTGCAGTGCGCATTCAAATTTTTTTACCCTCCAACTGATGCCGTTAGTCGCATTGACCACTTAGCCGTTTCTTTTCTTGGTGATGGACTCCCCATATTACGGCTTCTTCGTCTTGACTACGTTGACTTTCTTGGCTCTTTTGATCCCCATGTCTTTCTTCAGGTCCTCCACTAAAACGCGGTTAATCCAGATTTTCCATATATTCCACATCATTGATTTCGCGACCGTACTCAGTTTACTTCTTCCAGTAGGAATTAGTGCCTTCCTCTTTCAGTTTCCCAGGGGGGGCTTTCCAAGCGGCCGCTCTAACCGCATTAATTTTTCCGCGTTACATTAATAATATCCCTATTTTTCCAAATTTCATTTGTTACGAATATGCTGATAACGGTCCTGTTGGCTATTCTTACAGTAGTGAAAGTAACCTTAGTAATTTAGGAAAAATCTAAATGAACCCAACTAGTAATGTTCATCACGTCATCTATCAGTGAATGTTTTTAGGTGTGTGGATACTTCCTTTTGATCTTCAGCTTTTTTCTGGTATTCATCTGCCTCCAACGATCTTCCACCATCAGCAGTTAAGAACAAGTAAATCCAGAAGGCATCTTCTCAACGTATCTTTGGAACACTTTTAACCTTTAACAAATAGGGGGTCAAGAATGTTGAATACGTGCTCTTAAAGGTGTGTAGACCTTCTTTAATATCTTTTCAACTGAGAATACTTGGAGTATTGCAAAATATCATGCAAAATTTATGCACTGGCAAGAGATCAGCCGACCGGTCCGAATAATCACAGTATTATTTCACCGAACGGTAGTGCATTAAAGTTATTAAGAGGTGGGCAAACGATGTCTGATTTGAAAAGCGTTCGATGAATACGGCACTGTAATGAGTACTGAGCACCATTCATCACGATGAACGAACCGTTATTTTGGTTTACTTTTAAATCTAATGTATTTATGTTAAGTAATACTGTATCGCACTAGTCACAATAAATCAGATTGGTGATTAACACGATCGATTTAGTGAATACATGACAAGATAAGAAAATACGCAATAGGAATGAGATGCAACTATTAAAACTGCAATGACAAGGAAGTCCGTGTACTTCCCGAAGCCCAATAATGCATTTTGGTTATAGTGTGAAATTACTCCGTTTACTCATAACCTTTAGCATTTTATTTTCATATCACTTAGAACAAACGAACACATGTGGTATGTCCAGTTATCGCAAGCATCGTCCGAAAGTGTGTTCATTCGAACTTTGGTCATGGCGGACAGAATAAGCCTGCCATCCTTAAATGATGGCCAGCAGCTACTGAACGACGGGTAGAGCTCTCAAAAAGATGGGCAACCTTGTGGTTTGTTAAAAAGTCAGTTTCACAATTGTGGAAAACGTCATTTGTATACTAAATAAAGTAAACTCAGCAATGAAGCAGCCTTACTAGGAATAACCACAGGCTTGCCGAAGGATCTGTTGCTATTCGCTTGCGTACCGAAAATGTTCTCCTATTCTGAGGTCACGTGGATCATGTTGCATAAAACTGGTGGTGCCCAACACTGTTCATGAGAATCTATGCAATCCCATCATGCCATATTCCGAAGTTTAAAGCCTTCGCGCATACCCTTAGCCCTAAATCACTATTTCAGTCAAGGAAACCTACTTTGTGCTACCTACGGCATCAGTCATTTCATGAGTCCGACAGACCTATAGCCAACAGTATGTGGCACAGGCAATTTTCTCGAAATCTGCCCACCGGCTGAAAAACTCTGTTTGATTTATGAAATGTCTTGAACATCACTTCTGTTTAATACCAGCCACGGTAGATGAGATCAGCTTGCAAATATTTTGTCCGCAGTAAACGTCACACCAGTTCCCTGCTATTCCAGGTACCCCATCGGGTTCAACCGTGCTCATGGTTACGTGCTCTCTGCAAACAGAAATGGTATTCAGATTAGTCAACCCTAGACTGAATATTATTTTCAAACCAACATTTGTTCACCTTAATTTAGAAAGCCCATTCTTTGTGATAAATGCGTGAATATACCTTCTGTATAATGAGTACAAAACCTTTGGTCAAATGATACATAAATAGTAATGTGGTTCAATAAAATTATCAGTGTACAAACTAATAAATCGACTTTTCTCCTGTGGTAGCGGTTAAAGCGCTGACTGTTCGTGGTGTGCCGTTGAGCAGTCAGTCGATAAATGAAGCTAACATTTTTTGTTCCACACATTTTCAAAGTAATTTTCTAGACGCTGAAGATTTGGTGTACTTCTCATTAGCAAATTCTATGCAGATCGTAACACATTCTGAACTGGGTTTGAGACCAATGTCCCGGTGGAAACGATCATATTCTGCCGCTGTTCATCCAACGCCACCAGCCCAGGGAGATTTGGGGTTGCATTGTGCGAACTGAGCGGTTCGCTTTCTTAACTCCCACAAGTAATCTATCTTACGACAAAAGCTTCATATTGCTTAGGTTTTCATGGTATCTTGAAATTCGCTTGCACCACAACAGGCTTTTGTGGGATTCATATTATTAATCGCAAAATACACCGAAATGCCAAAGATACTTACTTTGGCTGCAATCAAAGCAAAACTATTGTATCAGATCCAAAAGACTACCGCGAAGAAGTGATCGTGCCGTCCGAGGTTTCTTTGTGCATGGAACAAGCTAAAACGAACTTGATTGTCTGCTTCGCCGCGGAATCTCAGCACACTATTTGGGTATGACCTCCACGATGTTCCGCTCCAACTTGTCGATTCCGGGCCGTTCTCGGTATTGCCATGGTTCACCCGGTCTCAGAGGATTAAATGATGACATTGTCACGTGAAAATAACGAAGATGATAAATCCAAATTGCAATGCTAGTCTTACAGTCATGTGCTGTTGATGAATTTGTGGTCGGCCGAAGGTGAGTTAGTCAAGAGATCAATTAAATCCTCGTGGTCCATTGGAACATACCTTCAGATGTTCAGTGAAATAGCATAAGACAAAGTTATTTTCCCACTACAAAACTGTTCCTTAAACGACTAGCAATATAAACCCGGAAACGATTGCCGTAGTGCACACAGAAATGGTGACGTTGTGAAAAGCTTGTGGGTACAAAAATTCTGGCACAAGTTGTGCCTCTTTCCTTTCAAACTTGTTCTTTCGTCACAGGTTTCCTGGAGCGTAATTTCCATCGTTTTCGTACTATTAAACCCACCTTATACACCTTTTTTGACCTTCAATATCTTGATAATGAACGATATGGGTATTTCTGATTCCTACATTTCACTATCTCTTCAAATACACTTTTACTTTTAAACTATATTTTTGAATTTTCGTAATGTCCAATTGTTACAGATTCGTGCTGCTTTCTATTGTACTCGACACAGGCGATCATAATGAAGAGCGATTTTTAGTAGTTCCACCCACTCGAAACATTATCTTGATTCCGAGGCATAGTTGCGGTGTTTCAGATACCTGGAAACAGGGAAAAATCGATCTATTCCAGTATACCGCCCACATCTGCATGTATTGCTGAGAGCAGCTTGCTGAAGTAACACGAAGCTTGATAGCCGCATCCGAGGGTGCGAAGCAAAATCCATCGAATTGAGCTCTTTAATACGGGACAAAGTTGCTCTGCTGCTGTGTGTACTTTCGCTCGTAGTTTCATTTTCCATTTGGTGAAATTCTTCCTCAGTCCAACCGCAGGGTTTGATGTCAAGTTGGTTGAAGATTTCATTTTTTTGTTACCCACGGTTGGGATTGCTCTTAATAAACATTGTTGTTCGAATGCAATTGATAACTGCAATACTAATTTTATGGATGTTCAGAGGAAGTAACAGCAGAGTGGGATTCGTTCACACAGACTGTTGGGAAGTACCATTAATCAGTATGCGTTATATCATCTACGGAGAATGTCTGTTTGTCAGGGATCCTGAACACTAGAATCGATTTCTTCTGAAAGTTGTTAAAATTTGCAAAATAAAGCCGGTCATTTCAGGCAGTTCACATAATTTTGGGACGAAATGCCATTTAAACATTCATTCCCATACTTCTGTAAAAATGTACATCAGACTACTGACCACTTCTAGTATTAGGAACGGAAAATCGTGTGCATTCAAGTCTGCGTTCATGAGCGTGTGTGTTTGGTGAGGGAACGAGAGAGAAGAGACCAAAGCTTCCCACACCGTCGAAAGAATTTTTGGCTTGATTGTTTTTTATTACAAATATCCAACTAACGAATTCTTTGTTCATTGCCATTTGGACCATGCTCTACTCTATGACCACGACTGTAATATGTTTCGGATAAAGAATTTTGTTATCCACACTGATCGGACTTGCTGGATTCAGCTTGATACTGACTCCGTTGTAAATGTTACATTTTTCCATATGGTAAAATTCAGAAACTCTCATGAGATTTACAAGCATGGTTAGAAGCCAACCGTAACTCAGCATCATTTGGGAATAACCTGCTGAGCTACGGCTTTTTGTGTGTGTATATATGTGTGTGTGTGTGTGTTTGGCCAGGGAAGCTTAAATCCCTGTCCATCCGGTGGGCTGCTCATGTGAGCAAACTGTACTGCATCCGGCATGACTGGTTTGAAAGTAGTGTGATAACAGACTTGTATCGTTGAAATTGTACAACTGTTCCATCTAGTTTGGCCAATTATGCGAATTGTGAACCAGTGTGCACTCATCAGGGATCATAATATTCACTTCTGTTTAATTCACATGATATCACCAAACTATCATTAATTTAAGCCCCTAAAATACATCGTGAATGACCTGGGACTTGTAAACGAACAATCCAGATTCCAGACATTCCTGGTAGACTTTGATTCTGTTTCCAAACAGTGGTAAAATACAACCGTACGAAACACCTTACGGTGATTTTCTGAGACAACCTGAACAATGACATAGGCACGAAATTGCGATGTGGGTAAAATCGTCGCCGGTAAATTTTCCCCAAGTTGTTCCACTGATGAACACGGGAGAAATAGATGTTTGTTACTTGTGTTTCCCTAGATATGGCAAATAATAAACTGATCAACGTGTTGCATGGTCATCTTCGTGAATTTTGGACAACACCGTCAACAATTCGGGTCTTCCTACCGCAGACCACATTTGACGGTCTATAACTTATTTTCTTCGAAATTTTATTTGTTGTCATGCATTAAATATGACAACGTATTGCGAACCACCGACTTTGTGAAGAAATATTTCGGCCTCCGAATTTCACCGTTTTATTACAAACAAACAGAGTTAATATATGGTTAGAAGCCCAGCAGAAAATTCATAGATGCAGGCGTTCGTCTGGACAGCTTCGACTGGTCGTTTTTTATCCTGTTCGGTTCTAGGCGACCGCTGCAAAGTAAGTGGTTATTTTTGTTTCGTTTCGCTGAAAACCATTTGGAAGTTGGTTGGCTAATTAGATTCCATTTAGTCCTTCGAATATTCACAATATTAGCTTTTATGTTGTTCTTGTTGAGTAAAAATGCAAGAAGTCGGCTGGTCCCATGTGTTTCTGTTCTGTGAATGTCAAGAGTTATGGATCACATTGTATCTACTATTCTGGACGGGGATTGCTTGTGACTCCCATGATTCATGATTTCCCACGCTAATCTGGCTTTATTTTGCCAAAGACTAAACGGAGTCCCCAAGTGTATCCTATAACAGCGATTTCGGGAAAAATTTTCCTTTTAACTGAATAATCGCCCGATTAAGCGAATCAAATCAGCTACGAAACCAATCGAAAATCTCACGTTTCAGAAGAGCAACACGGATAGTTTATAACTACCGTAAATCCAGGGTCAATCAACCACAAATGCGGACCTAAATCGTCTCCCATTGATATTGTTAAACGAACTTACAGCTGCTTCGATTATCCTGCGTGTTTTTTAGTAGATTGTTTTTTTTTGTGCCATCGCAATTCATTCGAAAATTGGATTGACAGTTTTGCTCCATCCAAATCTAATCAGAACTAGAGAAAACTTTCTTCCTAACGGCTTTATGAACAAAATTGGCTGCTAACCTACGGAAAATGGGAAAACCTAAATGAAGAAACGTTACTGCAGAGAAAATAGCTCATTTCTTCCAAATCTGGCCTCCGAAAGCTCGCAAACTAGAGGCATATTAGGTTCGCTACAATGTATTCTTATTTTCAGCAACCTGCGTGGTCTTTGCTTCGTGCATTCACTGGGTAAGCGAGAAACGCGGCTTAAATCCGACCATGTTCCACATCCCAGTCACGCGTTTTGCAGTCGTCGGCATTAAGCTAACTGGCTTGTCAATCGTAGTGTTACATTTGCATCCCAATCAGTGCTAATACGTCGGATTTTTTCCGTGCCAAGATCATCTATACGAATTCATTTTCTGGTTAGAATTTCCTTTCCATTGCCCCCTTATCCTATGTGCGCCTAGTCGAATGGATGTCAATCACTGAACGGAAGTTATAGACATCCTAAACTGCTGGACCGCGATGGAAGCGTTTAGATGTTCTAAAACTAAATCGTGCCGGTTAAAATTCACAGTTGTTGCACAACAGAACCCAGTAGGAAGATTGTTCTGTGACCGATTTCGGTATATCCTATCCGGTTCGGTGACGACGGTAACTCTTCGAACTGTCATGTGGGACAGGCCTTGTTGAATCCCATTTCAGATTGTAGAATGGATTCTGATTTAAAAGTCGATTTTCCCACGCCTCACACGATACTGAGCCCAGCTCCAAGTGTTGGATATCCTTTCTGCGAACCTGGTTGGCAATTACAGACAGCTCAATTTCTGGAAACAACATAATAAAATGCTTGCTTTTCTGTCGCTATTTTTGCTGGCAGCTGCTCACGGATACAACTCAAGCTGCTTACGGCGCGACCAATCATTGCCTAAGGTTATTGTGTGGTAAGACATACTTAGTACTCTCCCTTTTACAGGTTTATTAAACGTAATAAGAGACGGATGCATCTCTGGAATATTTCGACTCCTAACTCCGTGTTTGAATATAAGTGTCAAGTGCAGAAGAGCGAACCGGTACCGAACAAAGCTCAGTTACGAACAAAAAGAGCAATCTAATGTTTGTGTAGTGGAAACAAAAAGAAACACATTGAGTCCCAGTTAGTAAGTCATTAGAATCCGTTTCGGGCCGTTTCTTTTGGCAAGCGTGAATGCCATTCAATGACATGTACGTCTAGGTATACTTCTTCAGTTTGTGACTAGCTGACTGAGACCTTGCAGCACTGATTCCTTGACATTCGAATTGTGCTGTGTTCACCACAACAGTGTAACCTAAGAAAACACTGTATTACGGTCTGGTCTGATTTGTTATGAATTATCGGGTTCTATCTGAATGAAACTAGCCGTACCTGATACGCTAACATGGATTTGCGTGTATAAATTTGATGCACTAGCCACTTCGTACCTCGGGTTGGCTCAAAATGGCACCCAAAAACACCCCAGGATATCGCTGATGCCCCCTGGTCACTGGATATTGTTCAGGCTCAGAGATCTTTGCTCGCAACGACAAATCTTATTGGGATGCCCAACCAAGACGAGAATGTCATTTTTATACAGCGAAAGTTTGTGACGAACAACTTTTAAGTCAAATTTAATGTTTTCCTCGATTCATCCGGAATTTTCGACAACTTGAAACCATGCAGTAAATTTTTTGTAGTTCTCCCTTTTAAAGCTACTGTTAGATTTGAATTAGCAAATAAATAAATAACCCTAATCTCAGAACTTACATCTCATAAACCGATATGTGAAATTTCGTCAGGTCTTTGATGATCGGAATTGTATGTTGATTTCCTCGGGTTTTATAACAGCACAAGATGAATCCAAACGATTCGAATGCAGTAGAGGATAAGATCTATGAGAGTTAACAAGAGACTAGCGATCAACGAAACTGGGAAAACTCCAATCATCCTGCTTTGTCACGTTTTTTAAAAGCATTCCCCGAAGTTCTCGTTTCATGTTTCTTTGTGAAATCACCTGTTCCAATGTTCGCATTTATCAGTTGCCTGAGTGTGAAAATACTCGAATTGCTTGTTTAAATTACCAGTTAGGAAACTGAAGGACAATGGAAAGTTCTGTTATTCTGTTTGATCCTTTCCGATCAAGGAATTAGTAACTCACTTGTTTTCACCACATGATTCAAATGGGACCTAGTGTGCTCGTGATTTGCTTCCTTCGACCAGCATCTGTTTGCTAATTTGCCCTCTCAATTGAGTAGTTCATACATGTCATTCTTTCGTTTTTAACAGTTTTGTGAAGAAATTCCTCGGATTCCCCATTTGCTGCACAGAAAACGTTAACCTTCCAGTAGCTAACTTTCAAAGAAAGGAACGCACGAATGGCAGTGTGTTCGGTTGTCAAACGTGTCCAACACCTTCATAGTTGGTCCATTGACAGATCATCTGCAAATACTGGCCATGGGATAGAATTGTATAACCCCCAAAAAGCATTGGAAACGCCCACAACAAAATTGGCTGGGAAAGCACGACGTTGTCAGCTGTACGCGTGAATGCATGATTTGTGGCTGAAGCACGTGTGCGACCAACCGGAATTTGGTTTGTCTGATTTCGTTTGCTGATACGGCTGACCGGCCGTGGCCAATTGGTCAACTTTGTGGCATCTCAGCTTGAAGGCCGGGGATTCGAATGCACTAACCGCCGGTCAACCTTCCTGTTGGGCGGCCTTCCGCTGGTCACAAACCCCTTACTGAAGATAACGGGCATTCCAATTTCATTGGTAAAAAGTAGAAGACAAGAGGTGTAAAAAATAAAAAAGCTAAATTTTGTCTGTAGCCCAACATCACTTCAGTCAAGTTGTAGTTGCGAAAAACACTGCAAGTTTTCACGCACGAGAACCGTACGGATCAACTGCATCCGCTGTGGATTCACTTGGTCATCAGACAAAATTCATTTTGCATGACTAAATATCGGTCACACTTGTAAAAATTTGATTTCCTCGGGCAGAATAAGAGAAATTTTCCCTTTGGACATTTTCATTCTGTTTTGTACGGTTTAGAAATAGTTACGTCTGTCAAACGGACCTCCGGGGACCTTGGAGGCTGGTTACATATGATTTCAGAATCCGCTTTTCGGTCATCGCATAGGGCTGAAATTAAGCTAGCGAGAACTTACTGAAAGCATAGTGCTGTCAAATACCACGGGACTCTAAAATCCTGAGGGAAAGAATACTAACATCTCATCTTACCGACTACTTCCGCCACTTCTGACACTACGATAAATTTATTCCGGAGTAATCGTTGGCTAACCAAGTCGGAATACTGGTTACATATTAAATAAAGACGTGTATAATCAAAACTTGCTTGAACTTCGTCAATGGCACTGGTTTAACGAGCTATCCTCCCTTACTGATTCGCTTCGTTTGTCTTCGTCCCTTTCTGAATTGCTTCATATGCCCTATTAAAATGATAGATCGCGAAGGATTGTTTTACCTTTTGCTTGGTTGTCATCGCCAGTTGCCTGACGGTTTTTGGTTCCGCCATTTGATGGTCCATTGTCCATTTTAGGCGCGGTCTCGCTCTGTGACCCATAACCGGTGGTCCAGTTCTCCCTGGTACAGCCGTTGCCATCAGAAATCCATTGATCTTCGCGGAGACCTAAAATGCCTGATCATACTGGGGTTATAATTGCGCACGTTTGCTGTTATTTCAGATACTTCAGAGGATATTATGTGATTGTACATTTCTTCGAGAAAAGGTGCTCTCGAAGTCGGTCTGGTTGTTATCACCGTTTAATCTTACCAATCAGATTTTGGTGCTCCTTGCCTGAAGAACTATGCCCATCCCAACTGTTTCATGTTATTTTGCATACGTCAGTGAACAACATGGAAAATAGGCTGATTATGAAATCCTGTACTTTTAATGATTCTCAGTGTTGACATTTTGCCAGCCGAGTTGATTGTACGCATTCCGGGTGTAAGTTATCCAGTTTCCTTCCTTACTCAAGTTTTCGTTTACTTGTCATCTGTGAACCACTTCAGGAAGGGAGATTGCGCTATTTCAAAATTATCGAACAGAGAACTTACTGACACTGACAAAAACCGTTTCGGGACACCCACATCTTAAGGGATCGATCGTGACTGTTTGAATTAATCGTTAAAAGTACTCGTCAGAAGCCTATTAGATTATAAATACAAGTACCGAATTCGCAGGATTCTGTTCGTCATGTGGCATTGCATTTGCCTGGTTTACTGATCACATAAAAGTGCTGTTGCAGTTTTTCAAAGAGGCAAAAGTGACTAAAAGTCAATAATGTTGCATCTAACAAGGGGTGACTGAAAAGGGATCCCGAATTCAACTACCACAGAACTTTCTTTTAGCAGCGCCAGATGAACACTATTCATGATCAATATTTTCTCCACTGTCACACAAATCTGAAAGCAATACAATCCTTTTGTTCTGTTGGGCTGTTGTGATTCATCAGCAATGCACATTCATCAACTCCACCGAGACAGTCGGGTGTAAATGAAACATTTTTCAGTTGCAGTTCTACTTGAACCATGATAAATGAGTTTACGATTGTTAATTTTCTTCATAAACTAAGGGCAATCGCGTAGAACGAATTTGTCGACGAAATGTGGACAGGAGGAAAAAACGAAATGCCACCCATGCGAATTTGCGGATGCCGCTTCTTGGTGGTCACTAACCGGAAGGGACTGTGCGTTGTACCTTACAAATTTTGGCAAGAAACCCCCGTGTGTAGTAATAATGAGTTTGGCCGGTGTCCTAATGGAAGAGATTTTGATTTTCGTGTACACACTCATTGGAATTGCATCCGGTTTGCAATTAGGTTAACGACTCTCTCTCTCTCCCTGTTTCTCTCAGCCTTTGCGCGATTTTCTATGTGTGTTGCCAGAGAGAACGAGGGAGCACCTGGTTAGACGAAATTGATTGGTTTTGACTTCGGCATTGGATACTCAGTGGAAAATGAAACTGCGTTCTTTAACGAGTACTGAATTCCCTTTGCATAACCGCCTACCTGATCCATAACGATTCTGAAAGATGACGTTGAACCGACTGTTGATAAACTTTGACAAGTATTTTGGCAACTAGGATTTGAATTCCAACAACCTGTGTATAAGAGGTGTATTGGTGAGTGAAAGTAGCACGTCTGATTTGGTAGACTGTCGTGCCCCATGAAGTATCTTCCATTTCTTTGGTTTCCATTAGCCACCCAACTCTCACGAAGCTGAGGAGTGCATCAGCGGCCAGCCGGATAAACCAAGCTCAGGGTAACCAAGGCAGAAAACCTTGGTGAAACAGCGTCCAGCATGTGAAGACGAATGCTTCCGAATAGGCGGCTAAGGTCTGTTGGATCCAGCGACTACCAAATAATTCGTCCAACCAACAGGGTTGTAGGGACCCCTAGGTTGCAGTCAATGCTTCCGAATAGTGAATGAACTCTTAGTGAGCCGCTGGCAATCATACACCAAGGTCAGCTCGGACGTATTGGGCATGCCATAATGTTAGGTTGCCACCAAAAGACGTATGAACCGCTTACCGAGTGATGCTGGGGACGTCACCTCATATGCTATTCCCAAGTATCCCCGTGGATTTGGTCTCTGCACTTTGTTCTCATCAGGCAACGGTGCCGTCGGTAGGCAACGCACCCTGTGCTCCCCCAGTTGACGGGGTGAACCAGACACGAATTTGAAATGCAAGCCTAAACACAGGACCCCGCATTTATACAGGATGTTGGGACATGAGAACTTTTAGATACAGGTATTCAGTGCACCTCCATGCATAATTTCTACCATTATGGGATTGACATTGTTCCCCATCCGAAGTGCACCCACTCAACTCCGGCAACCCGTGTATTCAGGTCTCCTAGACAGGGGCTTTCTACTGGATAAATCACAGTGGGCCAGAAGACAACTCGGGACATCAGGATTTTGAGTGATTGCAATGAACAGTCGAGGCCACAGGGCCTTGATGCCTTGGGAGCCAGTTTCCCCAAGACTTGAAATGACACGATTCAGGAGCACTGCTTTCGACATGACTGTAATTTCAGTCTACATTTCCTACTCCACAGGCTGGGCCGAAATCTGAAGATTCATTCTACAACGAACCCCAGGGTTTGGTCAGCCGTATCTCAAGGTGCGACATCCTTCAACTTGCAAGAGATTGGAACGCGCGCAAGGGTTCAACAGATGAAGACGCCCATCCCACTGTACGGTTTCGACCTTGGTGAACGATGCTTAATGGCGACCAACCGGTTTCGGATCTCAATCGACCTCTAGCATCCAAAAAGGCATTTGCTGACGTGGCACTCCAGCGACAGTATGATAACGCATCAGATCGACCATATATTGGTGCGTTCCACTGGTCATCGTTGATTGAAAACTGTCGGGCTTACCGTGGAGGCATAACAGGGAACGTAAACGGCACGGACCACACACTGGTACCAGCTCGTTTCACCTTTCAGCTTGACAGAAAATCCAACCACGCCCCAGAGTCGACGTATCCAATTTAACAATGTCAGATAACGACGGAACCTTGTCCGATGCTATCACATCTAAACTATCCGAGATAGACGAAGATGGTGGTCTGGATCAGCTGTGGATGGGACTAAAAGTATCTAGTACCACCGCATCCCTTGTTGAGCTAGGCAGAGCCAAATGGGACCGAAAAAACTGGACATCTGCGAAAACTCTCAAACAGGGTGCTCAGATCAGAAACGGGAGATTGCAAAACTCACCCGGTTACCACATTCCCCGCCATGGAGCTACACGCTCGGCGAAAAGAGGTCGAAAGCAACATTGGCATGAAATCGCAGACCGCATGGAAACCGCAACTGCCACTGGACATTTCAGGAAGCTTTTCAGATTCATGAGCCCCTCTTCGGGGAAGGTGCGACCTCCGCCGTCCACGCTTCGTGACGGCAGTAGCCATTTCATATCAAGATGCGAACAAAAGCTCCAAAGATGGGTAGAGTATTTCAGCCAGCTGCTCATTAGCCCTTCCACCGAGTCTATCTGAGTGGCATCATCAGACTAGGTGGAAAAATAAGAAATTGATCTTGAGCTAACTGGAAATCACCTCAGACATTCAAATAATGAAAAACAGGAGGTCATCCGGTGAGGGTGGCATTCTTTCCGAGATCTTCAAATCTTGTTTTCCAGCTCCGTTGAGTCTACTTAGTAAGCTGTTTCGTCGTATCCAGGACTCCGAAACTCGTCCCAAGGACTGGGCCACCTCTCTCGCAATCTATATTAAAAAGGGCGACAGCAGTGTATGTGCGAACTACAGAGTTATCAGCCTCAAAGATATAACAGCTAAGCTCTTTGCAACCGTTCTTCTAAGCTGCTTTGTTTTTGTTCGGGCCTCGCGAACACGCCCTAATCAGTGTTGTTTTCGTCGAGAAAGAGGTTACATTGACCAGATCTTCACACCACGTAGAATTCTAGAACAGCGGTTTAAGTTCTAGTAACCCATCACAGCGTGCTTCATCAACTTCCGTGCAGCATGCCACTCCGTTGACAGACAGTCACTCTAGAACATAGGTCGAAGCGATAGGATGCAGGAAAAATACGTTAGGCTGTTAGAAGTATACTACTCGTCAACACTGGCGCACGTCCGCAGACGACGGCGAAGAATCAGCAGACTTCCCCCTTGACTCATGTGTTCGTCAGGATTTCCCGCTGTCATTGATTTTATTCAACTATGCTGTAGATTGGAAAATGCCTCGTGCCCTCAATAAATTTTGTGGAATAAAACTTAACCATGGTTGCTGGTTCACTGATCTCAAGGTCGTCAGCGATAATGAGAGAAGCCTGAAACTGTGCAGCCGTTCCTAGACCGACGTGTATGCGAAGCCATTACTATCGGTTTGAAGGTAAACACAAGACCCGTCACCTTGTATCAACATAAATGGCAACACTTTGAAACGGGTGATTCAGTAGGCATTACTACCGAACTAAACGACCATTTCTGACATGAGGTTAAACTTCGCATATATCGCACCAAGAGAGCTTTCCTGTCACTTTGCAATGCGGTGTGGTCTCGAAACGAAATAAGCCTTCATTTGAAGCTGCACATTTATCGTACCGCCGTCCACCCAGTCCTTGCGTATGCATGCGAAACCTGGCCACTAAGGGTAAACGATACAAAAGGCTAGGAAGCCTCGACCATTGGTGCCTCCGCTATACGGCGAAAATCAAGTGGTATCACTGCACATCAAAGGCCGCTATGCGCCAGCACTGTATGAACGTCAAACAACTTTCATCGATTCTCCAAAGACACTGCCTTCAGTGGTTCGGTCACGTTCGCCGCCGGCCGGAGATGGAATTGACAAGAGGAATCCTATTATCGTCCCCCTGCTGAGACTATAAATGTCGCCTTGGTGGTCAACTGAAGACGTGGGATAGTACTATTAAAGCTGACTCGGATCGCCTGTCTTCAGTCGGTTTTTCGAGTATCCAACAGACGCACCAGTAGGACTTTGTGGTGTGCAGTCCACGCTACAGATGGTAACGCATGGGTGACTGCAATTAGAGGCACCTAAGAGGACGACTTATCCCCTCGCAGGAGCTAATAAGGTACAAGTAAAAGGAAAGTGACGGATAGCTGAAAGCCATGCTGTATAGCTGGTGAATGCGAGCGAAATGCTCACGTTCGATTGTATGTTAGTTAGTGACGCCAGGAAAAAGTCAAATATGCCATACAGTAAAGGGACCTAGTTAAATCTCGGTTTTGGGCCTATCATGAGCAGATATTGTTTGAATTAAATATAAAATTCATTATTTTCCATTTTTCATTGTGGCCGGTCATCAAACATTTATTAAGTGGGACCATCATCTGGAAACCAAGATACGAAAGTTCACAGTAGTATTCTCGAGGGCTTCCAGCAAGAACTGAGTACTACGGATAGACGAAGGTAGAACGATAGAGAAACTGTCGGTGAAACGATGCAATGACTAAAACTGCAGTCTCAAGAAACAAAACGTTTATACGAATTATGGCAAACGAGCTACTTGCCTAGTGAGAACATACTTGCGATGGACTATTTTCGATCTTTCCGTGCATCTACGAAAGCTTGTGTTACGGTTTCGATGGGATTCTCCCAGTTCAGGCCAGGACACTGTATCCGTTTGAAGAAAGTGACCGTATTGAAACTGGAAAGCACTATATTGGTATGAGCGTACACAAGTGTCAAAAATGCCCTGAATTAGTAGGTTTATGCTCACAAAAATTGATAAGATTTCTTACTCTCCACTCTGGCATTTGTCGTGGTTCACATGTGCATTGCAGTGTAGGTCGGTGACCTTTCTTCACAGTCTAGGGGAACTTTTCCATAGTTGAGTAATCGAGGTTGGCTGGTTAAGTGCGGCGTTATCCTTCCAAACCACGGATAATGTTCGGTGATCAAGTTTCGGTCGGATATCACAAGTTGAAGGAAAATATGAGGAAGAACAAAATTTAGGATTTTTTTTCTATGTGGAAATTAAGTTTCAAAAGTCACTTTGGCCAGAATCAAACTCACTGCGACAGTTGGTTGACTAACCTGGGCCACTCAGCTGCGATCTCTGAGATCCGTGTTTTGGCATGTACATTTTACCGATTGCCGGTGGTGTGGTTGCGATCATTGCTTTACTTTTGCTTTTATATTCTGGATGCGAGTCCTTTCAGCAGACCAAACAAATGACAGTTCGCTCGTCATTGATTACTCTCAGCCGCATTCCAGACACGCTATATATTGTTTGAATATCAATGAAGAGATAATCACAATACTTGACGGTCAAAATTTCAGTAAGTCTGGAATTATTCATTGTCCACTTGTTCGAACAATGCATCGTTTTTATTCACTGTCAAATATTTCTGAAAGAACGTGAATTCGAGTGAGAACAGATGGAAAAAACAAATGAAATTTTACACTGTTATCATTATTTAACAAAATGCATCAATAGTGAGTGAAAGTGACTCGCATAGCGAGTTCCCGTTCTTACCATGAACATTGTTGGTCGAGATTTTTTATGCACCTCACCTTTTGTCTAATCAGTCGGTGGAAGACAAGAAACTGTGTGGCGTCTGTTCTAATAAATAATAGACTAAAATAGTGTCAGTCAATTTTCATGTATATGAAAAGTGAGACAGGATTGAAGGCAGGCGAGAAAAAGATTTTAACCAGACATCAGAGTAAACACTGTCGAATGTTAGTCGCTCGATCAGCTTCAGATAGTTGGACAAAGCTGATCCGAGATCCTTGAGGATCATTGATGGGATGGACTTCCCTGTGAGCTTATGCCTCGAGGCATTGCGAGGACTAATCAAAGCCACGTAATTTGTG
The DNA here is from genome assembly GCA_008360955.1 of Fasciolopsis buskii. NCBI lineage: Eukaryota > Metazoa > Platyhelminthes > Trematoda > Plagiorchiida > Fasciolidae > Fasciolopsis > Fasciolopsis buskii. The sequence continues at coordinate 163,530 of LUCM01001803.1, forward strand.
GTGCGAATTCCCGACACTTCCCATTGGAGGAATTCAATATAAATAACCGAATTCACCGCGTGGCCGAACTACTCAGCACAGCTTGTCGAGAAGTGGCAAAGGCCGCGGTCCAGGGGAAGTGACGCTAATGCACGAACACTCATGCAGAAATTCGATTTAGTGGCAATCGAGGTGAACAACCGTTGCGGATCACCAAATCACGTGTGAATTCCAGCTAGGTCTCAAACGTTTGGCTAGTAAGCATCGACAGTACATTATGCAGAGTGATATTCTATTACAATCCGTCGTCTGAACTTCGGTTATTCCTTGTGGTTTTCAGGTTCTTTTGTTTGTTTATATAACCCGCATATTTTGTGCACTGCTGGTTAGGTAAAGCCCTCCTTCAACCGCAAGGTCGTTTTCGGGGTTGGCGGTCAAAAGGCATGTGACCCAAGCATTCTTCTGTCCAATTATCCCCAGGATGGTACGCTCTGCAGCTGGATTAGTATTAGAATCTTATTCGAATCATTCTCATTGTTCATACGTGATGAGTAGCATGCTTCCAGTGAAATTATAACCTCTAATCTATAAGCAGAACAAAATGCGAGAAGACTCACTCTGGGACATTGCTTCCTCGTAGGCTTTACTAATCACAGAACAAATCTAGAAATCGCCCTGTTGTCGGCAATCAATCAATAATCTCGTAGGATGCTGATCAAAACTCCATGCATGTACCTCATGCGACTTCTTTGTATTCCCTGTCACTGTGATGCTTCCAAATCGGACAAAAAAGCAGTTCTAGTCTACCGGTCAGCATTGTTCATCTTGCTTAACTTTTCACTTAAAACGTTTGAAAAATCCCACAGAACACATTGAGGACAATACAGCATGACGAACAAGCTCGTTTTCAGTTATTCATACTCATGCTAATACAACATTAAATATAGTTAGAGATGAATCAAGGGAAATTGTCGGTTTGCAGTCACATCAGTTCACAACTCTAAGACTGTCTGTGTGCGACCAATTTGTCACACAATCAGGTTGCAAACCACCTGTTGGATAATGACAATTGGACCAGGGAAGTTTAAGAGTCTGGACAAATTGTTTCTGAGCCCATAGAGGGGGGTTACACAAACGGATAGATACGGCTTCGGTTGTGTTCAAGATGCGACACTTGACAGTTCTTGATTGTCCGCTCCTAACTTTGTAGATGGTGCGAAAAGCACTTGTCATGTTCACTGAGTGGTTTGACTCGACAAGGTGTGAACACATCGCGCCAGTAATTGTCTTAATAGTTCCTGTGCTCAACCAAGCCGGGAGGTGTTCACAAATGCGATCGGACAAACGCCTGGTCGTGCGGCCAATATACCTGGTCCCACATGAGCAGGTGAATGAATACACACAGAATGAGGCTGCAGAATCTGGAAATCTGTTCTTGTGTTGGAAATATGATCGGTTTGGATGTGAATACGGTTTTTAAGTGTGCAGCAAACAATGTTCCACTGAATGAACTTGACAGTCTCCGTTGGATAACTTCCACTTCGGTGTCACCTTTGAAAGGCAAACGAACGTATACGGGTTTCTTTATTGGTCCTAGTACTTTTTGTCTTCGTGTTTTTCCACAGTTTTATTTATGAATCTTTCGGGGTATCCATTTTGTACCAACACGCTCCACAGGAAACGAAGTTCATTTTCACTTGTTTCGTCTGTAAATACTTTCCTTGATTATCAACTAAACAGCATTTTAGGTTCCTCTTCGCTTGTAACGGCACGTTGCCTTTCTATAGACTGGTAGTTGTGCAGATTCGTCCTGCCGTCGTCTTATGTACACATCTAAGTATGCTAAGCTATGGTCTGTTTCTTTTTCTAGTGTAAAATGTACATTTGGATGGACATTGTTAAACCGGTGTAGCATATGGTTTATGTTCGCATGTTCCTCTACCACATTAGCATATCATCAACATAACGTTTGCAAACGGTACAGTGCCTGATTGGTAAGCGTAGTTCATTATTCTCCTGTTTGGGCATAAAGATATCAGCAAACAATGATCCCAGAGGAGACCCCATTGCCACTCAGTCCTTTTGCTTCTATATTTCACCATTGAATCGAAATTGAACATTTTTGGTGCACACAAAGAGTAGCTGTTTCAGTTCATCCAATGGGATCCCTATGGAGATATTGTTATCTTGAAGGTACTAATAGTTTCGCTGATCGGAACATCCGTAAAAAGAGAAACTACATCCAGTGATAACATCTGCTTCCCAAGACGTAGGCTCTTAATAGTTTCTGTGAGATGAAATGTATCTCGCACACTATGTCTAGAAATGACTGCCCTGACTGGTTCCAGTAGGCTGGCTAACCACTTAGATAAAGTGTGATATGGAGAATTGCACATGTCCAAAGTAGGCCTCATCGGAGCTCCGTCTTTGTGCACCTTCGGTAGGCCGCACAATCTGGGAATTGTTGTACCTGTGGGTCATATCCGCTCAAAAGTTTAGGTATCAAACATTCCATTCTGTTTTAGGACTCGTAGTCTCATAGAAATTTATTTTTCTGTTTGAGTTGTTCTATCCTTTTCGGTCGGAGTCTTTGTGAATTTTGACTCGTCGATTCTGTTCACTTTCTCAATGTAGTCCGACTTGTTGATGACAACAATACTGGCTCCCTTATCTAGTTCGGCCACCTTTATTTCGCTACTTGTTTGTAGTTCCTTTAGACCTTTAAGTGCTCATGCGGTACCAATCCTTGCTCTACTGGTCTGTCGTCTCAATATTGTAACATGAGTTGACGAGACAGGATTTAATTTTCTGTAAACCCTCCGGAGAGGACGGCATCCGATCTGACAGTTGACTAAACAGATTTTCAAACTCAACTTCCATATCTAGTTGTTTGGTTTTGTTGGATGGGCAACATAATTTTGGTCCTAATGATAGGACTTCAAGCAGTCTCTTATCCAGGCTTCCAGAAGACAAGTTGTAGATGAATCTTTTCGGATCCGACGGGAGCTCACCACTAGGTTTGTCTGGATTGACGGTTTTCCCCAACATTGACCGCAATCGCCCCAATCGTCTTCCCCTTACTGAATGAGCGTAGGTGATGAACCTTTCTCTTTCTTCTTCAGCCAGCTTGTCGAGGACTCGTGCCGAGTTCACAAAATTTCACTCCTATTCTGATGCCCGACTGATTACCGTGTCTCGCTCGTTCGGGGCTTGGCGACGTAAGGACACATTACTAATGTTCAGGCGAGTTCTCCTCAAAGCAGTTTGATATAGTTTGGGATATTCTGATTTGTGGATACATTCATCCAGAAACTGAAAATGAGCATTAGCATGGGCCAATTTCGTACAAAATTTAACGTAACTGTTAAGCTCACGTAGTACGACGGGGTGTTTGGTTTGCTTCAAACGTTTGAAAAATCCCACAGAACACATTGAGAACACCTCACGTACTCATTTGATGACTGACTGACCACCCTGGCTCACCTCCCCCTCTCTTCTACTCTCATTCGCTCATTCATTACATCACCCACTGACCGACGCATGAGCGAAGTTCTATTTCAACCCCTAAGTTACGACTTATTAAACATCTTAAACCTTACTCTGTGTCACAATTTGCTTGTTAGAACTTGCTGACTGAAATCGTTCTAGGTAAACCACCGGTGAACACAAACACACAGAGACAAACACGCGCACGTGCACATGCATTCATGCATTAGCACCTTCACAGTTTGAAGCCTAATTTATGTAAACGAAAACTGCCGCATTCACTCAACCTCCTCCGATTATTTATCAATCATTTCAGACTTTCATGCTCTCACACGCATTGGTTGTTATAGCTCCCTACACTGACTGAACCTCTAGTTGCTATATAATTAGCTCCACTTTGGCTTTTCCTGAGTGAACATGCTGGCTTTATTGTCCTAAAGCTTTATTTTCTTAAATTGTTGTTTCTTTCATGACATCCAGTGTGTGACACAAATTATCGACCTCCTGAACCATCTTCATTACCGTGTTGCATTTTATTTTTCTCACTCTTCCTAATGCTATAAACTTATCACTTACACTTGGCTAGACTTTTAATTAGGAAGACGTGGTTGTCAAAATCTTACACCACCTTATTCCGACATGTTTCACTTTTGACGAATTCACAAGTCGAAGTCACCGTGGACTGCTTTAATCGTTATGACTTCCAGGTGGCCTTGACCCATTCGGTGATTTGATGAAAATCACCGACATGGTGCACGTGAACTGAAGTCCAATGGAGAGACTGTTGATCGACAAGTGGGTGGTGAACAGAAGAGCCATTTCTCCTTTCTGAGACTGTCGGTTTTTAACTTTTCAATACAAATGATTTTCTTGTCATCATGGATTCGAAACAAATTTGTGTCTTCTAGCTGATCGATATTTCGTGCCTCGCAGACAGGTAATCATACATACAACTGTTTTTCGCTTTAATCTTCGTGGCAAATTGCTTCAATCTGTACCACTCCTTAAATGTCGTTCTCAAGTTAACATCTCCAAATTAACTTCACTTTTCAAATGGGTTAGAATAAAAGCAAGTGTAACTGATTACTGTCAGCGATGTAGTTGGCATTTTTCGTATGCTGCATGTTTTATGCCACTGATCGACAGTCCACGCTTCGGGTGATGAATTGTTCGATTTCACTTGATAATTTACCACAGGCACGTATGATGTGTTTTGAATTCCCCAGTCTTCTGTCGGATTTGACGCATCCAGTTTCCATAACATAAGTCAACATATGATATCATCGCTCAACTGACCATTAAGGAACCATGGGAGCACCTACTTTTCATTCGGTCTTAAAGGAGTCCAAAATCGGTTTCACACCGATCGAGCAATACTAATTTGGACACAATTTCTCACACATTTCACCCATCCCATTTTTACTTCCTCGACCATCAGGCATGCATCAGTTGGTCAATATCCCGTGACATTTCGATGACCTAATCAAACTGGGATTCTTTTTTTGTGCGCATGTGACATTTAGATGGATCCTTGCCAATATATACAGTACCGATTCGTAAACAAACCCGTTTTTTCCTGTAATGAATGGCGGGCAGGATTTACCGGGCACAGTAAATCATTGGACCGTGAACCGCACATTGTTTTAGCTAACTTGGATAGCAGAAGTGTGGTAATTGCATTTTAACCTAAAAAATTATTTTTGCTCGCTTATACTGACAATGGCTACCGAATTGTGGTAAATACTTATTTTTTGACGTCTCTTGCGTTTCCTCCTAAATCAGTAGAATTTATTTGGGTTTTGGGTACTTGTGAAAGAATCGAATGACACTAGTGTGAAGTCTCTGTGTTCTTCTTTCATCGATTTTGTTGCACAGATCTAAATAAGGATGAATTTCTATGCAAGTACGGTGAAAGAGGAAGGCATCGACAGAGTGAGATAAAACACCGGGCGAAGCTCACCATACGTAGTGACATTTGCAGATTTCACTATGCCATCGTTCGTTTATCGTAATCGACGGCTTCTATGTAGATATTGCATCAAACGCCTACTCACAATAAAGTAGGAGCCCGTGATGATGCAGAACTCTAAATACATATAAACTTGCTTTTAAAAACCTGTCAGACAGTGTCATAGATTATCCTGTTTTTCAAAACATTAGAGCTGCCGGAAACCTCTGTCCTACTTCCTCTGGAAATAAAAAGAATTGCCAATCAATAGTCTCGTAGTTGTGAGCCTAATCCCAGAAGAGCGTGTATGAATAGAAAACATGTTTGTGCTAATGTTCAGAGAACCGGTAAAAGCCTGTGTAAGTGGTGCTGTGATTAGAGATCTCACCTTATAGTAGTTCATGCGGGATGTACTGTGATGGAATTTTTCCGCAAGTGAACTGATATTAACGGAGCTTCCGCTGTTTTTTGGCAATAGGAAGCGTGTAAATACTGCAGAATATGAGTTATAGGTAACGTAAGCCACTGATTGTTCTCTATGACATTGGAACAATATCTTTACACCATACTAGCTGGATTCCATTATTCAAGACGACTCCGCTGCTCCATATGCTTCCTAAAACTTATCGATAGACAAAAATACCCCTGTTGTAAGAATCTATACCGATTATTATTTCTATTTGTTTGTTTCATCTATTTCCGTTCATTGAGGTATTAAAAGTAATGATACTGTATATTCTGATTTTTTTGTTCATGGTCTATTATTTTGTTTCGGAGCTCATTTACCTCACAGGTTCGAATAATTTGCTGTATCGCAATGGTCATGTGACGGACAGCACTGCCAGAATGGCTGAAGTGGATCACAACACCGGCGGCTTGGTCAAACAGTCCATCGCTAACGGTTAGAGAGGAGGCAATGGACATATGGAAATCAACAGACGAATATAGCCCTATCGCTGAGCTTTAAAACCCTAACGGGATCAGTGGCATATGGTATCGTCTTGAGTAGATAGCTGTATTCAGAAAGACCATTGGAAAAGATTACATGAACACAACGGGCAGAAGAAAGTCTGAAGCATCATGGACAAGATCGAAACAAGCTTAATCCTTGCATGGCTTACTGGCTTTTTGGACATTTGTTAAAATGCACAGTCTGATTGGGCCAATAAGTTTGCTCAGCTAACCTGATCATTTTCTAGCGAGACATTAACTCGAACGGCTAAACCCAATCGCCTATCTCATGCGCACCTAGTTCACAACCTTCGGGCTTTGCTTCACTTGATTTTTAGAGTCACCAGAAAACAAGTCTAATTTCACTGACCGGATATAGTAGCGTTTAAACTGTCATTTGAAATCTTTGGCCATGGAATTTGTGTGCCATTGTCTAAATTATCCGAGGCGTGTACTACAGTTGTCTTATGACCGCACTCTATGGACTTGTGATTTGCATGAATTAGAATTCCCAACTTTTTAATTGGTTTTTTTCTCTATTATAAACAAAAACCATTTGGTAATACTTGCGCCGGGGGCAGAAGGTACTACCAATCGCAATTCAATATTCTTGAATCAAGGACAAAGAAATGTTCACGGAAAACTATGGAGATTCAAAACCACTTTCAAAGGTCGAATTCCAGTTCGGTTCCTGAGTGGGTTAACTTTGATCCTCCGGTATGCTTTTTCACCAAGGTGCGTGAGCTTTTGTAACCACCCAGGTTGCTCTTACATTTGTGAAATGTGAACCAAGAGGAATGCGGTCGGTCGCAGATGTATGCTTGTCGCAGACCGGCCGAGTTGCTCTCTCTAGTGCTTTTCTTAATTGAACTGGACAAGTCCTAATTGTGCGAATGAATGCTTCTGATAGGTGAAGTGTGGCATTGCTGTGAGCGTTGATTTTCGCCCGGCAGCAAAGGTGAGATCCTCAATATTGACATAAATACTTAAGGGAGCAAAATTACTGTTCAAAGACGAATATTTTTTCGTTAACTAGTAGATTCTTATCCAGTTCCATTAAGATTTGCAGCACCTAAGCAAGCGAATCCTAATTGTCCGGATTGGGCAACGGTCGGAAGTGGTCTCAGTTCTAAGATTGTGTAGTTCGATGAAGCGGTAACTGGCATTGATATCGGTCAAAACGGAAGAGGGTGAGTTAGATGCATAATTTTAATTACCACTCTGATCATGTTCAAACCTTGTTGTGCACAACAATTGGCATTTTAGACGGGGAACTACGTTGCGAAAATGACCGAAAAAGATGTGAGTTTTGAGAAACTGGATGGGGGCACAAATGTGCTTAGCAGGGATTCAAGTGAATTACGTTCCAGTGCATGACGTTTTGACAGGGCGGGGGCATAATACAGAATGTGATTCGATTTGAGACCGGTACTCGCCAAGGTCTGAACGAGACATGGATTATCGGACACAAAACAGATTATTTTATGACCAGACGTTTCACTGTTGGACAGATGTAGTTTAGGTGAAATTCTAGAGAGTGATACAGTGTGATACTGAAGTGATAATTCTCAGTCCATAGAGATAACTTTTATTGTTTTTATTCAGAAGAACGGCAATAATTTCTGTGGAGCCATAAAGAAGGGCGGGGAAGATACTTCAAGTCAGCTGTGCAACTGCTTTTCATTTACGACTGAATTATTTCGGTCTACCAGTTCAAACGTGATTATTCCAGAGTCTCAGGCTAGAATCAGTCGTGAATTCTGATAACTTGGCAGAACCAAATCCGGACGCATGTCCCATGTTGACGGTGAAAACGTAGTTAGTACATGCGGATCGTGAGGCCGTGAATATGTCCTTGAAGCATCTGAATAGACTGAAAACAGTCTATCTTCAATCGAAACTCAGGACAGGTTGATTACTCCTTTCGAAACTTCTAGACAGAACTGGAAAATCTGTTTACATACCACCAAGATTAATAAACAAGCACATAAGAAGAGACGCTGGCCGGAAGTGCTTCCCATTTTCTCACTATCGATTTGGATGCTTCTTTAGTCACTCTCGCTCGGTGGGTTTCAGATATACAGTAGTCACCTTCTAAGGCAAAGGGGATTTTCGAACATCCGGAAACCAGTTGGACTCTCGTTCTGTTTGTTTCAATCTAGGATGGTTTGCGATAATAATCAATAAGGTATCAATAAAACAATTTTAAGAGGACAACAGTAGCAAAATTTGAACAGCTTATGATCTTTAGTATAAACAAAGTAAAATACCTTGTATTCATCCAGGTGAGGCAAAGAACAGAAAAGTTACAATTTTGACAAGATTCTGCTCCTTGCCACAGCCTTCCACGTCTGGCGTCTCTTCATCCTCCATGCAATAAGTTGGATTACGAATTGGATGGATACAACAAAAAAGACCCAGAGGACTGCGGAAAATTCTACATAATTTAGAGGCTTGTTTGTGTTACCAGGACGGGTAGGGAAGTCTTACAATCAAACTTGCCTTGCGAAAGACTACCCACGATAGACAAAACGTTAGCGCATTACATCTATCAACAACGCTGTGTTATTGACATTATATCATCCACAATTAAAACTTACACATGGCGCATCGATTTTTCGATACACTCCTTACGTCATTTGATCCTGATATAGACAAAGACATGGCTCTTTATCGGAAATGAAAAGATTTGTCCCCGTCACAATGAATGCATCTCTTAAGGTTCATGTTATGTGAATAACTTTGGACTACCACAGCTAATTCATGTCGTATTGATGTTTATTTTACCTCTGGTATCACTTGTTGGTAGTACAAACGCATCATCCAAACTGTATGTAAACAAAAGCTACAGTACAAGTTTAAAATGTCTCACCTTTCCTGTTTGCTGCTCGATTTTAGGTAACCGCTGAAATCCAAGTTGCTGCCGAAGTAAACCGCATTTGGGGACCACTAATTAAACGTGTATATAAGATGATTAGGTGAAAATAAGGGTCTGCTTTCAGTGAATATCTGATTGCTACAGTTGACCGGCGGAAACCAAGTGAATTAGGTATCAGCCACCGAAAAATTCAGAAATTCGAAGCCCAGATCCGCCGGTGGTCGATGGCAACTCACTGTCGTCCGTTTCGTCCCTACACCCGACCTAATGAAACCGTATATGGTTCTAAGCCACTCCAAGGTTTTGGATTGCCGTTGCCGACTCTGTCCTCCCTTCCGAGCACGCCCTTTTCACTGCAACTGTGTCAAGTATGTCATAAAAACATATATGAAATCTAAACTACAACCAAGTCACCCAATAATGATCACTGGTTAATTTGGAATATATCAAATGTTTGAGCTTTAAAAGGCACGAAAATCTGAAAGTTCTATCATCCTTTTTCTACCGTTTCTCTGGAGCCAGACGATTTACAGTGATGGGATATAGGTTGCTAATTCATCCACCTAAGAACACACTGTGCAAGCACAAAAGTTTGAACTATGGCAAAATAAAATCGATTAATACCCGGTGACGGACTCAACTGTAATAAGAACAGTTTGGCTGTGATTTTGAGCGAAAGTCGAAAATATTGAAGTACACAAAATATGCGATGATCTTCAATGTTAGTAGCCCATAATCAGTAGCCAGGTTTGCCTAATCATGTCTTATTGGCCAGTGTTCACATAATTCATTGCCTTGACAATAGATCACTCCGTCAAGGCATTCAGGCTTTTGCAATGCATCTACTCTTTGCCAATAACGTAAAACAGTCTAAATCTGCCCCAAATAGGAACAGAAAGGTAAGTCATATCCGAAAGCCTGGGCACAAGCATACCATAAAATTCCGTAAACAAGGTTGCAGATCGATGACCATTACGCGTGACCTTTCGAAAAGTCTTGACCAACTTCTTCTCCCTCTCAATAATAATAACGCAAATGTCTGTCAAACCGGACAAGTAGTTTTCAAATGATTACCAACATGCTGCGAGTTCAGCTTGCACGACATTTGCAGCAAAAACAAAGCCTACTTCCATGCCTTGGGGGATAACCACAGCAGCGTGAAGGATGTACTCAAGAAACCTGTAAGACAGTTCCCGCAGTTCAATTCGGCGACGACGAAAAGACTTCAGTTTAATTCTGGGTTTGTTCGTGTACTAATACCATTGGTCTTGGAAAAACTGTCCAGAAGTCGATCATCACTTCTCCGCTATTGGCTTAGTTTCAGTTTGGAGTAATATTTCTTTGCACAAGTATTAGCCTCTATTAATTATGGAGGCAACGTGGCAATCCATTGCTGTATCAGGATCGATGATTTCCCGATTATACAAAATCCCAAAACAGGAAGGTTGCCAGGTAGTTCAAGGAACTGAAGTTTAGCTTCCCCAAAACAAGGGTCAATTTGGTCGGCTGCGGTTGACGTCACACAGACAACGGATTTCGAAAGCAAGATCTTTGAAGTAGTCAGAAGTCAGATATGAAGAAAATACAGAAGATTGGGCGTCAGCCACGCACGCGTATTCACCTTGTCCCATCGGCTGAGAAGGAAGCTTTTGCGGAACAAATTTAATGAAGGGCATCTCATGTACAGGACGTTAGCATATTGGACATCTTCATGCAACATCCGAAAAATGGAATGCGAAGTTTCTGTTGCAAGCCATCAATTACTGTCTCTGGATTCGACTTAAGCAGCAGAAACCAACGCCCACTCATTACTGTGCACATAAAACCAAGTATAGAGCCTTAGATGTGTTCTCGAACATCTAACTAGTTTTCTCTATAAAACACATTTCGCCCATTCCACAGAATCCATAATATCTGCCAGGTAATTTCCATTGCCAGTATCTGTATAACCATCAACTGGTAGCAACCTGGATGTATATTCGTAAGTTTTCTACCGATTAGCTGTATCAGGGTTTTTCTTTCCATCAAAACTCCTAAGGGTTACCCTGAATGTTGCAATGTATGTACCTCAGACAAATGCCATGCCGCACATTTTGAGCATCCCATGCGGTTTAGAAACACCTTTCTTGAAGCTATGCCGATTTCCTCAAGGTCAATTTGTGAATTAGCTACGGTTCATCCGCTTTTTTCCTCATTCAAATTGATTCGTTATTGTCACCGACATTTGGTTGGTTCATTTTCGAAACCGGTGCATTACTACCGCACAACATTTATGGATTTACATCGTGATCTGTACACAACACTGGTAGGTGTTTTTACCGTGTTTTTATCAACGTGTGTGGCACACACTGCTCGTTCTACCACCAGCCTGTTCACTGGGATCAGCATGACCAACACTATTTGAGGGAACACACCGATGTTCATCCACGTGAGCGTTTTTGATAGGTATGACTGATCCGTTTTGTTTTTGGACAAACACAGTTGGGAACCGACAATTCATCAGGGCTACACGATCGAAAATGGGCTTGTTAACTTGGAAGTTGACACCTGAATTCCTTCACGGGAAACATTTGTGGACGTCTCCGTTTTAGCAGCTTCGTGCACATTGTCACATGCACCCGGTTGACTGGGCCCACACAGCAAGGAACAAAATTAACTTCGCCTTGTTTTACATATTGTGTGCTTTCATGTTTGCTGTTGCACCTGACATTCGACAGACAAAACATTTCCATGTAGTTTTTCAGCAGACTACTCCGCTGCCAGTAAAAGTAATCGAAGTGGCTACAGTCCGCTGCTTCGCATCATTTGGTCCCAGACCATACAGTTCTATATTTGACTACTGATTTTTGAAATAACTGATTCGAGATAACTGCTGGACCGACTCTAAGCACCGAATGAATATAGGGAATGACGGCTTCCGCTGACGACTGACTGATTGACGGACTGGCGGATTGACGGACTGACTGAAGGACCGGCTGACAAAAATTGAGTGACTGATTGATTTTGATAACTGGCTGACTTTGGTGATTGACTGACTAACTGATTGACTCACATTGATGACCTATTGAATGAACTCGCGGGCAGACTGGCTGATTAGGTAATTGGCTGACAGACAGACTTACAGAATGGCTGAATGACTGGCTTACTGCCTGACAGATTGACAGATTCACTAAATGACCGCCTGAATGACTGTCTAATTGATCGACAGACTGACTGATAAGGTGATTGATTGGTTGACTTATAGGCTGACTGACTGATATACCGACTAACGGAACGACAATCAGACAGATTTCGTTCACTGACTGCCTGACTGACTTCGGCGACTGACTGTATGACCGCCTGACTGCCTGTCTGGAGTGAATTTTTTAATTGTTTTCTTTCTTTTAGCTGTTTCAATCGTTGAATTATGTTAATTTTTCCAGAGGTTAGAAAACGACTCTTTCCATAAACGGTTTGTATTTTCCTCACCGTTCATGATTTCGAGGCTCCATCACCACATACTGGCAACGCTTGTTCCCTGGATCGAAATAAAACCACTTCGTATTTTTTGCAGTGACAAATAATATAAGACAAACTGACAGTTTTAGTAGCAATATGCTTATTTTTCACGTGCAAAATACTCACGAACAGGAACACGGTTCGTCCATAAGATAGGCCTGTCCTGACTGACAGATCTTATCCACGTCCTGGGTTGTTTTCTCGTCATAAACGAAGTGACTATAGCAAGGTACCGCAGTTTCGTGTGCTGAAAAACCAACCTAGGCACGTCAGTGATCAACATAATGACTCTTTCGGCTACCTAAAGTGGGCAATACTTTGTTAATGCCACATAGCACCTGTTCAGCTTCGCACAACTTCAGATAAACAAGAATGGCGCGAAAATCATTCAGAAGTATTTATGTGATTCACAATCATGATGACCGTAGTGTGAGAATGATACTTCCTCATTAGTAGCTGGTGATCTCGCTGGTTTGTTGATGTGAATGTATGAAGCATCACGCATCCCCAGTGTGTTGTGGCTGGGACTAGTATTCGTCCACGATGATTTTTTGACACAATTCTAACTCGAACTCGTTCAAAGTTGTACTTGGCAGATTACGCGTGCTTAATCGGCCGGAGTTACACATATGCGTTTAGCCTGTGATGCAGACCATAAGCATATTCAATTTTGTTAATTATCTGATATTCCAAATTCGACTGGTACTAGACAAATATTCTATTGCGAATCTTTCCACCGATTTTACTTCTGCTCTTTAAGGTGCTTATCAATCAGTTCTGGCATCTGGTGTGCCCGTCATCCAGAAAGCTTATGAAACAAACTGTCTGTTGCAACAAGTCTTTGTTTCTGTGGTTTAAACTTGTTCGTCATATTACATTCAAAATCTAGTAAAACCTGAAGATCATGCCGAGTCGGGAAATTCGAATTTGGAGTCGGACAGTTTCAGTGTATGGTTGGGAAATAGCCATTGCTTATGCCGCAGTAGTGATCAAAGTATTACATTTTAGGATACTGAGAAGTGCTTTCGCAAAATTCTTCTTCCATAGCGCGAGAAACATTACCTGAGGTGCCATAATTCGAGTCTAGTTTGCAAAGAAAATCCCATTTCCCATTTCTCTTCCCAAAAACTCACTTTCTCATGCCAGAGAAGAACGGACAACTTTTCACTTGTCGAGCAGACACTGACTATTCACTTGATTTATCCGATTTCCGTGTCTGAATAGCGATACTCCAGTCTGTTTGACTGTTCACTTGATAGGCAAAACCTCTTCGAGTTCAGCTGACTGCATTGATGAAAGTCGAAAGTTTTCACTAGGGAACAAGAAGAGTTCTCGTTAGGCAACGAAAATGATATTTTATAGAGAACAACAGTTGACGTACATTTAATCCGCTTGCTGTGGCCAAAAATTCCACCGAACTACAAACGATCTGACTTGGGCCGCTAAACCTTGATTTAGATGGGTGACAAAATATTGCATTTCTTTTACGGGTTATAAGGCACAATTCAATGTGAAAAATGCTTGGTTGTGACTGTTCACTCTGTTTTGTGTATCCCTTGAAAATTATCAATCCTACTGTGCGTTGACATTTTATTACTGATGCTATTGAAAATGTGCTTGCAATTTCGACTAGAATGTATGGTATACGTTGTTTCCATTCCAAAATCTGCCTTCTGACTGTGCAAGTCTCTCGTCACTTGAAAGTTGAGCGACAGTTTGGCACAGTAGGTCTACAATATCTGCATCCGCAATAATACATGCCATCGCACATCCCCGACACTTCCGCAGAAATCGAGAATTGGTCTCGGATACACGTGCGTAATAATCAAGAAACAACGAGGGTGACATTTAGACAGGAATGTCGCGGGTTTGGAACCATCCGGCGACGGTCACCTTCCTAGTTGCTGGCCTTCGTAATGACTGTGGTGCCCGCCTCAGAAACCGGACAAATTTCTGCTTTATTGAAGAAGAAAGGAGAATTTCAGTTCACTGAAAATGTACCCGGGTTAATGAAATATCGTACTGGATTTTCAGGTCAGGTACAGAATGCCCTTAAACACGCACATATGAATAGACTATTGAAGTAAAACCGGTAGACAATGTGGAAATTGTTGGTCGCACTCACCGTGGGTGCAAATGTAACGGGCCAAAACACAGAGGTCTAACCATCCTTTCAAGTTATCTCTTGTATAACAAAAACGGCTGTTGGTCGCGAATACAACTCACGAAAGCACCAGTAGGACCGGTCAAAGTACCCGTTTAAATTCAAAGAATTAGGCAAATGCCTATCCATATTTTACCCCCTCCATCGTTCACATGCGAAACCGCGATCGGGTTTGTCGTTTAATTCACCGAAAATTGTATAGAACCTAGTTTATTGCATTGAAATGACCTTATTTATTTGGTGCAAGGATTATGCTGTCTAGAGTTTCACGTTTTATGGGATATTAGTCCATCATCTGCTACTTAGTGCCGACATTAGGTGAGATAATGCTGTTAGACTACATTTGAAATCATCCCTTTCATCCTTTTATTGATAATTGTTCTGTGTACTTTCGGCATTGTTATGCAACACTCGCCGGTTCCCTGGCACCGCGACGAGAGAGCCATTTAACAAGAGCTCATTAAATGAAACCGACCGCAGTTGTTTTAGCCATGTCTTAGAAGGCATAATCTTGAACTAGCTTTGTGATGTATCAGCTGTATTCTTGTGAGCCTGTATTCACGAAGACTGGTACTTCTTTACTCATCCTGCCCACTGAGATGTTGTGTAAGAGTCTGGCATGTAACAACCGTAGAATGAAAGAGCTTAGGGAAGTTGGGTATCATCAGGCTATGCAATGATGGGCCTTTTTCTGTATAATTGAACCGGAGATGAAAATGTTCAGATGTTGGGCCAACTGAAGCCAGCTTCATGTGGCATCATCAGTCGGCAAGATCAAGCTGATACGGGACGAAGTTTGAGGGCAATTTTTCTCGGCATTTTGTTTTGTTTGCACAAACTCGTAATTCTGGCGGATGACGGTGTAGATCTACTTTCTCGCGACTCCATAACTACAGAAAAATTCCGGCTTACACCACACAACAAAGTCACCTCAAGAAAGCTACTCTGAGAGTACAACTTGGTTTTTGTGTTTGCTACCAGGAGTCATAGCGTTGAAGGACAATTGAGTGTGTGAGTACAGTGGCCCTGTTTCGTCGTTCAGTCAGAGACGATGGGAAGCATGGAGGCTGCGCTATGACGCACGCGAGTGGTAAAGGCGTGACCAGTGTTTACTTTTATTCGAGCTTTGGCTGATTGTAAACCAGAAAAAATAGTACCGCGTACTGTGCAAAAATACTTCATCAAACATCAGAATGCGTCCTGCCATGGTGCCCCAAAACTTCGATTCGGTGAAACACCAAAGAAACGGTGAATTACGGTAGCTGGTTTGGCGGGACCTTATAGCAATTCGGCGATGCACATTTTTTGGAGCAGATTTGATTTCTAATCGTTCTGTCGTCTGATGTTCATTGTACCCGACTGTTCACTTTGTGTAATCCTTTCCTAGGTCTTGGCCATCGCAACACAGACCGATGAGATGTGACAATTTTTTTCGGTCAGGTATAAACTAGGGCACCCATTCAGGTTTGGCGCCTTTCATCAACGAATTAGTGAGCGAAACGTTTACTGCGTCACCACCCTTTGCCGTTTAATCGAGTTTTGCAGAAGCAAAATACAATTGCGTTACCATGGGATTGTTTGGTTGTTTGTTGTGAATCATGCTTTCTGACCCGAGGACTAATGCTTCCATTAGTACTTGCTGAATTTTCCCTTTATACTTGAGGGTTAAATTGAAACGTCTGTTAGGATATTTTCATGTTTTACTTTTTGAGCTCTTTAATGGGACATTTAGAAAGGCCATTCTTACAGTAGGAATTTGGCAATGTGTCTCAGCATTTAGTGAACTAATGAATCCATGGTTTGGATAATTGCATTATTTTTTCCCGGTGACGCATTTGCGCAGAGGTTTGGCATTTCCGACTTCGTTCACTAAATCACCTCAAAGCACGCAGTGGCTCGGACATTTTCGGAGTAGATTTGAGAGACTTGATTACAGTGAGTTGATTCTTGATGTTATATCCATGTCCAGTTCACACCTGAAGAAAAGAGAAGAACTTCGTAGTCGCGTGAAACACATTTCCCAATGGGTAAATTAATCTAACTTTCAATCACCATCGCGATATTCACTTCACCAACAAGGGCACATTGACGATTTACGAAAGATTTACTTATCTAGCGGAAATACTCGCACTCACCTTGACACAGACCGACCAACGAGGCCGAGGATTTGTTCTGTACTTGTATTTGCATATGCGCTGATTTATATACTTGTAGATGTTTGCACTTTGGTGAAGACAGTTCGAATTTCTGAGATCATCAGAAAACGGGTGACCAAAGACAGTGGAAATTGCTGTGAATGATTACAAACAGTTGAGTTTTTGTTACTGGTACCGCATCACTCTGGCAAATGTGTGATTTGTTTAAGACAACGTGTTCCATTGTAGGATTTAGGCTAAAGTTAGTGAACAAATACTGCAACATTTCATAACACATTTCCACCAAAAGCCGACACTCACGGAACCTATCGTTCGGATAAATAAACATTTTTCAGTCGGCCGAGATAAGCCGATCCGCGTGGGGCATGGACATCTGTCAGAGGAAATCGTGCACTTCGTTTGGTGAGGAAGATTGCCGAAAAACAAACATTCTATCTGATTTATTCATTGAGTCGAATCAGGTCATTGATCTGGTAAAACAATTTGCCTCCCAGTATACACTTAAATCCTCTTGAGTCCCTATGCCAGGCAGATTTCTCTTAACGTATCGGAGACAATTTTGAGCGCGCAGCATATTTACGGAGTTCGTTGTGCGTATGCTTGTGTGTTTGTGTGTTTGTATGTGTGTGTGTGTCCGTGCGGTCTAACTGTAAGAGGGATATTGGTAATAATGGTAGATTTACGAGGCACCGGCTTCCGAAGCCGCTGTCACATGCACCATCGATAACACGGAAGAACAAAAACACATTTGGATGGTGGGCAGATCGAAGCTTTTTCACTCTGAGTTTATTGACTCCTACAACAAACTGTATCAGAATGTCTAATTAGACAATCTTATTTCTAGGATTGTGGATTTGTGCACGGCTCCATTTAAAATTATCTCATATGATATATGTTATTCTCAAATAAAATAGATAGCAAAATATTTTATATTCGTCTAATAATATGTCCTTTATTTACGGAACAGTATGAATCTACAATGGCCTAGAAGCATCTTTGTGAAATGCTACTACTGAGTCAGATGGCAGCAGGTAATTTAGGCGCCCGAAACGTGCGATCAGTTGCTTGAAGTGTGCGCGCTGATCTGAATGATCCTCAAGTCTGAACAAGGATATTTTGAGAATGGAATGGCAGACATCCGAAATATCACAGTAACGGACACTGTGAAGGTATGGTGGGCCTAAAAAAGCATGGCTGATATATACTCTGTCACCAGGGTAAAAAAGCACCACTTTGAAGTCTGAATCCCTACCGGGGATTAGGTGAAAAGAAATGATTGAACGAGAGTTTTTGGAACCTAAAGAATTAATAATATTTTGGCATGAATCGTGGCAGATGAAAACTGATTATCCGTGGAAAATGCTGAATTGACCCCGAGTGTTACATAATGACTCACTAAAACAGTAGCCAAAGAGAATCTGTTTGTAAAATAAAAGCAAGCTTTTGTTCGGAGGAATCACGAAGGTGACACAATCAACATCACAGCGTTTCAAATGGACAGTCGTGGGTTCGAACTTTTCTACTGTCAGTCAACTTGTTTACTTTTTAGTCATTGGTTGACAGCCATTCTTCTCTTGTGCACAATTTACCTTGTAGTTCTGCCAAATAAAGAAAGCTACCGTTGGAGAATTTCGTAAACGCCGTGTGATTTTATCATTGTTTTCAGCCATTTAAACTGAAACGAAATCCGGTAGGACGAAAGCTAGAGGTTGTCAAGAGGAGGAATTAGTGTTCCAACTGTTCCGCTACACTTCCGATCATCGAATCAAATTGCGTAAACTCTACCGGAATCTTTTGCTGCATCACTCATATTTTTCTGATATCGCTTTATCTGACTGCCACGTGTCTTGATCTTTCCGGAATCCATTTTCAATGCAAAAAGAATCGTGATTTTGGATGAGAGCAAAAAATGCCTGGGATCATCTCTTGAAAACCAGCGAATTTCCACACTGACGAGAAATTTAGATACTCGGTATTTGGCAATTTGTATGTGATATCGTTTGGTGTTGCTAGGTGGCGACACAATGGAAAATCGACCCTGCTAGCTGGCCTTGAACAGGCAAGCTTCTCCTTACTAATCCGATGCTTTCCCACAGATTGATCACGGAAATGGAAGGTCATTGATTCGATTCCAATTAATAGTGTCAGATGCCGGATGAGAAGTCCGTGAATAGATTTTTTTATCTTGTAGTATCAAAACAAAGAATATTATCTGCCGAATAAGAAGCATAGCGTCGCTGTGAAGAACATTCGGAAATTTATGAGACAACTTGATATTTTTATATTTAGTCATAGGTGCGCCTTGTTTCCTATAGGGGAGATGCAGTGTTACACCAAGCAATGTCTACCGGTAGTCGTTAGTAAAATGACGGAACTAGTCCCTAAATGCGATACAATCATTTCGTAGAATTTCAATTTATCCAGTCACTAATGGACAGCAGTACGTTAATTCTGAGTCATCTGATTAGAATTTCCGGTTATGTTGACAATCGTAAAACTGCAGACCGGGAATATTATACTACCTTGCTGGTATTGTTGATGCTGAAAAATCTACTTCATTTTTATTTGTTACGCTCCGATTGTTTTTTTCCAGTTGACAGCGGGCAAACACGGAGAATTATTTACCTAACTGACTGTACACATTGATCATTGATCTTCCGTTTATTGACTTCCATATTAGTCAAACATGACAAGATTATATTCCTTTAATCTTGGCAATCTGCCTAGCCCATGTGTGGGCTATAGCTTGTTCATCTAGTTGATCATAATTACGACTACTGTCGGGTTGCAGCACGGCCATTTCATCGTTGAGGAAAATTTTACGCAAAACGTCCGGCGGAATCAGCAAAAAATACGGCTGACCAAACGAGCGTAGTAAATATGAGTACTATTTCAAAGATACTGTGTCCTTGTTTTCAGAAATAATTATAACTTTTACTTAGCAGTCCCATCAATGAAACTTCAAACATTGGCGTTGGAATATCTTAGCTAAGGGTGGAAATTCTTCTACTGATTTATTGCCCTTAAAATGGAAGATATCGGCAAATATTGCTCAACTTTCTATCCTTCCCAACTACCCGGACTGATCACTGACCACATTGCCCGTATGTGGTTGACAAGTTCTCGGCAAAGACGCCAGTCACACATGCGGGCAGCAAAACAAGACCGATCACATTGGAACAATTTAGATAATTCGGCATCAAATATTCTACCTCGGAAATTTCATCACTCTAGACGACCGAGGAAAAGAATTGTCTTGTTTGGCCAAATAATTTACCGTGAGAGAAGCTCATGAATCTTTGGTTGGAGAAAAAAATGGTTTTTGTGACCGCGAGTTACAACAAATCAGGTGCGGTACTGCCATCGAGCGGCTAATGAAATTTACCCACGCTTTGTAATACCGTTCTCACTTTTGCGCTATCTGTAGCTTGCTCCACTGAAAGTAGTTTGGTGGAAATTTCCCAATATTTCTTGAGTGGTTGCTTTGTAAATTCGAATGGCACATGTTTTCCCCAAAGTCCACATAATTTCATTGACGGGAACACTGGTCCGATAACCTCTGGTCAGGATGAATACAACTCACGAGACTGGAAAGATCATGCCATGTGATTGCGCGAACGGTTTTCTAGGTCAAAAATGAAGCGTGAGACCTGGTCTAAAAACTAGATTCCAATGTAGCTCTTGTAGTCCATAGAAGAACTGAATGTGCACCTGCCATCCGGTCAATCTAGTCTGATTGAGCCAAAATGCAATACGAAATCTTCTGATTTCTAACTACAGTAGAGGCAGTTGGTCAGCGAATAAGACGTGAAAGTATCCTGGAAAAAGTAAAGTTGATTAAAATGAGTGATTTCGCCAAATTATCGTCACCGAATTGAACGGGCTCGGCTATTGTTGAACCTCCGCCGCCATATGCCTAAATTATTCCAAAATATGCTGTGTGGCATGTTTCACCTTAATACTACACTATGTCATGTGTCTAGAAATGTGGGAGAAACTGACAAGCTAGTATGACAAGCGTGTAATTCAAACAGAAGTGAACTGTGAACAGCAGAATCTCTTCCTAATCATTTTTTGTATTTCAGCCTGGGTAATCTTGAGAAACATCCAAGCACGTCGTGTATTGCTAACCCAATAGTTGAACTAGTTCATAGTTGGTATTGATTAGAATTTCATCACCAATTCTATGTGCTTGTGGCACTTCTTTCACAAAATTTATTCATGCAAAAATATTGATTAGTGCATGAAAACCGCTGACTGCCATTTGTCCGTTTTATTCATAATGCATGGCTCCGGTATCATGAACTGTGGACGTGAAGATCGCGAGTTCGACTCCGCCATTCGGATACCTTTCAATAAACACGGGCTCTTCTATGAAATACAAGATTTTACTGTGCAGTGAATAAAAAGAAATTGAACGTATACACGTATAGAGAATGTGAGGGAACCAGAGGGCAATAGAATGCATTCCCCAACGGGCAAATCTAGTGCCATCGGCAACCGCATCGGGGGAGAGGAAAACATTGCCAATGAAAGACAAATAAAAACCAAGTCTTTGTAAATCTCTGCATACCTGTGATCTGACGTTAGGTGATTCATATTGATCCTCGATATCATCATTTCTCCCAAAATCGTGGTTTATCGGTGGGCTAAGTAATAATCGGATGCTCAAACGAAAATAAGAATTTGTTTAAACGGTATCACCCAGAGCAAACAGCTTAGTCTTTGGAGCAAAGAAGAAAGACAATAAGTTCATAAGCCCTACTGCACCGAGTACTAATCCAAATGATTTTTTGTTCATTTCGGTCGACAGTCCAGTTCATTCAAAGACCTCGAATAAGCAAGCAAACAAACTCGTTCTTTCGAACTCTTCGGTTGGGGCAGAACGAATAATATGGATACACGGGGAAACGATATCTGTCACGTGATAATACCGCCGTTGAAGTAATCTTGGTAATACATCCAGAACAGGATTGCCCGTCCGCCGGTGCGATCAAAGCTAGCTACCAACGGCTTATTCAATGAGCCTAAATTCGTCCCATACAGAACTAGCTCCGGACTAAGTGACATTCCACGTCCAACCTCGAGGTGACCCGGGTACTACGCAGTCTTGTCTTCCTGACTGGGAGTGTGTTGAAACTGAAATAGTGAAAGTATCCGTACATGATTTCCTAGACCGCTATGATTGCCCCCCCCCTGGGAACTGTTTCCCTAGATAAGGAGAATTTTTCCTGTACACCAGTCGTTTATGCGGTGGCCACATTACTGGCTCAGAATTGGTTGATTTGCAGTTTTTCTTCTCATTGCGTTTTCCTGCCGTAAAACCTTTCATTTATCTCATTTCTGTGGTAAGCTGATTGGTGGAGTTTAGAAATCCTGCTTTTTCAAACCGTGAAAGTTGTTTGAATTCGTTTGGTCAGGTTTGCTCTTGTTCCGTCTGCTAGCTCAAAGCACCCATCACTTCCAAGTGAAATTGATCAACGGAAGGTGAGATGACAGTCAGAAAGTAGCGCGTGGGAAATGATATAGACTTGAGGGTAGAGTACCAAATCAAGTGAGATACTGGTTGCCGTGCACGGCAAAATTCGTTAAGATTTCCAATTAAGAATTGTCAGAACCGAGTGAAGCCCAGCACGAAAGCTTGACTGTCCTAACCTAGGCAACATTTCCAGCTAGGTTTTCTTGTCTTGACGCCTGTTTGGTGTCCCAATACCTGACATATGACTTCGGAGCTATTGATGAGCATATCGCATGGCAAGCAAGTTGCAGTTCGAAGAACTGAACGATCGAACACCGACAGTGTCTGTATTTCTCCTGTCCCTGACGATCTTATTCCTGAGTCACTTTGAATAACCGAAGTGAATGATCTAACACATTATTGGAATTTGATGTATAATCGGATAAAGTGGGGTAGTTGTGTTTCAGACTTGTCTTTCTGTTTATGAAACTGCATTTTATCAAGGTTTACCAACTCTCGGTATGGTGTTACCGACCCAAAACTGAGACTCTTCACAAACCTGGTCTTTCTGGGACAAAATTTGAATTCGAGCAGACCCATCCTTCCAACACTAGTTACATTTTGAAGATGCAAGTAGAAGTTAAGGGCAATTATCTAAATAGCATTCCCAACGTAAGAGAAAAACCAAGTCCTCTGAAGTTTATAATGACTGCATCTTGACTGCATCATGTAATGTCCTCATTTCATATTCATTACCATCATTGTGATGAGTGATAAAGCTTCTGCAGTTACACTGATGGTTCAAAAACCAGCACCGGACGACAAATCATTTAAAACAGAGTCTTATTGCAGTACTTACAAATGACGTGCGTTGGGAGTACTGAGGAATGCAGATGTACTTTACAAGAATCACGCTTAGTCCTGAATTACCGTGAGCATCGATTTCTTGGTTTGTTTTATTAAACGGCCGAATTGGTTCAGTTTATTCCAGTTTTACTGGTTGATTTTGCATATGCAGTCCTCTCAGACTAATTGGGTATATGAAATAAACGTTTTTTGTGCTAATCTAATTAGTGCCGACATCGAACGGAGTGAATTCCGGACGTAGTCTCAGTCCCCCCTCCCACAAATGCACGCACATACTATGGACAGAAAAGTTTCAAATGAGTTGTGACATGTAACACTATGGATCTGTGACATGAATAGGGTGTACACTAGGCTGTTTCATAGAAGTTCAGTCAAGAGAGTCCACTTAGAATAAAATCAAGTAGAAAATTAGTAGTGATATTAGTAATGTTATCGACAATAGCAAAAGTACAAAACTGTTGAGTGGTAATAACCGAAAAGAACAAATACCAAGCTTTTATTAGGGCTTCAACCCCGCAGAATTTGTCTGTTGTTTGCAGAATCATAAGAGCTTTCTGATCGATGAGTTCGCGTTCAATTCGTTTTGAGTAGGCTAGAGTTGAAACTGATTGCAGCTGTAGACAAAGGTTACATAATTTGAAGGAAACATCTCGTTAGGAATTAGCAAGAAATCCTTTACTTACAATTTACCAACTAAAAACAGTTTTTGCAACAGAACTGAGAAACAACCTATGTTGGAAGCGAGCCCGCAATTACCCATCATACTGATATCAAAAATGCTGTCACAAAAACCTACCAGTTGTGTGTGTGTGTGTGTGTATGTTCTATCTTGAGGAAATTGGCCTGTCTGCTACTGAAGTTGTATATAAAGCAACTGGCTGACAGCCAGAGGGTTTAAACGAAGCGAGCTTTAAACTTCAGTTTTGTGTTGGACTTCAGCATTTCTCGATATATTTTCAAACCAATCGAATCCAGTGCGGCATGGTAAGAATAAAATGGATAAACTATTTGGTTTGCATACCTTAAATCCGAAAATGACCAAGTCTCCAGTCATTCTTCTTTCCTTCCTGCCAAAACAGAAGAGAGCGAAAAAAAACTCGAAGATAACAAAATTAACAACCAAACTAGGGACGGATTAGTCGCAGTCGGACAGGTTTCAGACGAAATAGGAACTTCTCTAACTTTTCGACCGTCTTGTTGCGACTAATAAGAAAGAAAATTCAATCTACTCAAAACCTAGTGTTTTTACCAGTTTTCTTTGTCTCAAAACTCTGCTCTTAAGATTTTCATGAGGCTGCGAATTTGCCGATTATCCCAGGGACTCGAACTCCGGAATAGCTACTGAAACTAAAGTGTTTTGCTGCCCGACTAGCCGGTCTGCCTTTTCTCGCCTAGTTAACAGCAACACAGCACTCTACCAGCCAGTGCTCGTTAATCATTAACTATCTTACGTTCACTGAACATTTCCCTCAATGAGGCAGTGTCCTGTACCAGGTTTCTTCTGTGAGACGCCTGAGCCCGGCTGTATAGTTAGTGACTTCATACCGTGATTAAATCTACTACAGAGACCCATCGCCTAAATAAGTACCAAACTTCTCACTTGAATCTCAGCTGAATCGTTAGGAACGTGAATGGATGATAAGTCCATTTAAGAATCACTTGGTGAATCGTCGGAGGATTTTCGTCGGTCAGGCAAGGCTAACCTTCAGATTCAAATGAGATTCCATTGAGAAACTAAGAAAGGAGTGCAATAGTATAGGGATGGTTGGACAAAAGAATATCGGGTACGCATAACTGAAGAGAGCCAATAACTGTGAAACCGGTCATGTGCCTCCGGGAAATTTTCTTCATCCATCCGTACGAAAACATACTACTGGGAAGAAAAGTACCAAATTTGTTCCCAGCAAGGGATATCTATTTGTTCCTATGGAAAAATTGAGCACTTTTCGGGATAACAACATAAGGAGAGATAAAGTATTCGATTCCTCTTTGCAGTTTGTCATTTCTGACGGACATCGTCCGTGATATTTGTCTTCGTCAACTTAACAACTGACTACTAGTGTTTATGCAAGTTGGTATTTGGCATAACGGGAGTCCATCACAGATGTGAAACCGACTCCCAAAGAAACAGTGACATTTGCCGTCGACTGGTTTTGCCAAAGCTGACCGAGAGACACTGTCCAGCCTAGGATCACGGTAATCCGAAAATGGAATTACTAAGTTGCATAAAATGAGCCGAAAGCTGAACACCATCTTCAGGCCTATTTCCACACACAGGAACATAGGTGTCCGTAATTGAATGACAAATTACCATTACCAACCTGTGATCAACTAATAACCAATCGATTTGGCCCACTTACGCAGTCACACTATCTGACTAGAAACGTGTGTCCGTCGGCTTCATTAGTGTCCATCCGATTAATGTATCTTTTGTTGGTGCATTCGTGACTCACCCGCCGGACCCGAATGTTTTCCTTCCGCGGATCAGCCTCCTCTTGGATTCAAACCAAACGTAGACACACGATTGTCAAGCTGGTCGCGCAGTAACATTGATTGATGCATTTTGTAAATAAAGGTCGACGGGGTAGCTGTCAAAACCGGGGACATTCTTCACTGGCTGAATCTTGTGTGTGTATGTGTGTGTGTGAGAGAGAGAATTCGTGTTGTCTGTTTGCCGCGTTTCATGCTCTGGTCTTGTGGCTGGCTGTGCGAGTGGGTCTTCTCGCGCAAGTGCGTGCGTGCGGACTGTGTGGCAAAGCGCGCAAGTCAGGCACGAATGACCTGATTACGCTAAACACAAACGCACGCTTCCTCGTGGAATCTGAAGTGTGATAGCCGCCATATGGATTATGGCAGAGTGGTAGGGCGATCATGAGTTGGCTTTTGACTGGTAGGTGGTTGAAAGACGTTGTTTTGGCCACATAGTTGGTTTAAGCGAGCTCTATTCACCGTCTTTTAGTGTCATTTATAGAGCTCATGACTCATGAACCAATATCGCAAAAACCGAGGCCTCAAGTAACCGAACTGTTGGCCTGGTTGATTGTGGAAGAGCAACAACGTCATTTTGAGAACACCATTCAGCTGAAATATATTTCTGAGGGTATATGCTACGAGCAGTTTAATGTGACTGATATGGTTTACACCTTTGAGAGGTTTATTAAAGTCCTACTCGTCTGGCCTAAAATATGTACTGACTTTGTGGTTAGTGACCGAGATTTCTCCTAAGTCACCCTCCGGCTTGTGATTTTTGACAAGCCCTGCCTCCAGTCCCCATCATCCGATGACCATTTTCGCGTTTCACTCTAAGAACTGAATTATCTTGTTCGGTGAACTATAGGGTACCATTTCCATCCGGTAGACTACTAGAATTCAAAGAACTCTAGTGCCCGAAAATTGTAGCTTTGGGGACAGTGGGGGGACTTTCTAAAAATGTGCGTACGTGTATGCGTGTGTATGTATCTATGTATGCACGAATGTAAGCATATACATGCACATTCAGGCTATTCTGTTTAACCCTCTAATGTTTCAATGGACACCGCGAAATGAGCCATTCCATTGGTAAGGATATCCCTCCGTATATCCCGTGTTAGGTCGCTGATTTCAACCGGTTTATCGATGCTCATTACTATTCGTTACGCAATCATGGACCGGACATACCTGAAACACGTCCTGTCTCTTGCATTCACTAAGGCGCTGTAACTTTCATGGGTATGTATACCGTTTGGTCTGCAAGCAGTAAAAGCATAAACATTCCGATGACACTGTCCGCGCGGTTGCCAATTGAGAATCCGATGTGTTTCTGACTATACGATGATCATAAATGGGTTGACTGTCAACAGAAATCGTGTAAAGTGCACATAACTCCAAAGAAATCCCACTCCCATTGAACAGCTTAATTCATGTAGGCATGACAACAAGTGATTAGGCGTATCTACTTTACTCTTTTCGTGTGAATTGGACACATTACCCTCAACTTCACATACGGTTTATTTGAGCAGATCAATACTTTCTAATTCCCAGAACATTTGTCTTATGCGATGACCGCGCGTTGACGTTGAGGCCTCAGGTGCCGCGTAGATGCAACCACGGATGCTCACTTCCAAACTCGTTCACTAGTGGAATAAAAATATATAGACGAGCAATAACTTGAGCGAAGCCATAAATCAAAAATATTGAAACTAAAATGAAAACCAACTGACAATCGCTTTAAATAATGAGAATGAGAATGAATTATCTAAATATTGCGCGTTGACGGAAGAAGTTTCAGGAGATGGATTTAGCAGCGCGAGTATGAAGCAGCTTGCAAATCTTCTCCGGACAGCGGATGAAAACGGGAAACACTCGGACAGTGAAGGCAGGTTAATTATACTAATCATTAAGATAGATCGGCATTTACAAAACGAAAATTCATACTGCCATTTGGTACAAATCGTTACATGGACACTGGGAGCGTGATATTTCTTACACGGTTGCTCAAGTCTCCGGTTTCTAACCGACATGGAAACCTCGGTCGACGATTCGAAAAGATCATACGGATTGGAAACTTGCCAAATGTTTAGAGCTTGATAAATGCCTTTACAACTACTTCGGACGAAATATCAACACCATTTTCCAACTGACGGCAGCCAAGCAGCATGCCGGGAACGAAATAAACTGTAATTGTAGCCGCTGGTGTATGACTTACGAGGCACTGATTTATACACCAACAGTCTTCTCACAATACCTTATTACTGGTACCTGCTTACTGGAATTCTTATAAATACGATGAGGATTGATAGATTTGACACCAGTTAGTTAGTACAGGATTCAAACAGTTTTTGGCAGAAGAGTTCCTCTGGTACTGTGGAATTTTTCTAATTGCTCGAAGTGTTTTCTTCCCTTTTAGAGTCAACAGAAGTAATGGGCATCAGATCCGTAAGAGAAATGGTTCATTAGGGCCAGTCGACCTGTACCTCACCATTGAAATATTGTGAAAAGGCTGTATAACGGTTTCATCCGGGCTGTTAAAAATAACCTCCAGTGCACACAAAACACGACCAAGCTGGGACGCGACCCAGCGGCCAGCGGGCACGGGATAAACATCCCGGGGATTAGACCATCCTGGTCTGGATGTCACTAGGTTGTTGAACTTCAGCCTCGCATAGTTCATCATGTAGCATGTCGTCTATTTTGTGGTACTAAGGGGCGCCGACTACTGACTGACATGACATGGAGCATTGATGAGAAGTACATGTAGGCAGCCCACGTTTTGTTGACCTTCATGCCAGCACTTGGACAGTCACGCAACTCTTATGCAGGTCAGAGCAACAGTATGGGTGACACATTCGGGGTCTCAGATTTACGGTGCACGAATAGCAGCCAGCAAAATGAATCATCCGAACCGTGTGATTCGTCTGGTATGTACGGAGAACCAATCAGAACTAATGCACTAATAGACGGAATTCATGTCTATGTCCGTAATTGTTCTCCTGAGCGATTTCGTGTGCTTGTGTCAGCCGAATCATTTCGCACAATGTCGATGGGAAACTCATGCTTACCAATGCAGATATAGCGGTAATGAACCAGAGTCCTGCATGTTAACCGTCTTCTGAACGTCTCTAGTTATATCGATGTATCAGGTTAAACCATGTGTTCGTCTTATTAAATGATATATGCGTACTTTAAATATAACCAACAAAAGATTACAAATAAGCGATGGAATTCTCAAATTGCGCCAGGTATCTATGGCGCCAAAAACAAGTTGGAATCCGTAGGAGTAATTTTCGGAGTCATACAGGGAACGGACAAGACGTAGTACCGACAAACCTAATTACGCACATAAATCACCTCGTGGTTGATGTGAGTGGGCAAAACCGGTGCATGAATAGAAACGTTGACACCAAGTGGTGAGAATTTTCTGCACATTCTGTGGCGACGACGTACACTAAAATCGGATGAGATGATAAAATCTAATGCACTTGTATGCACTTAGTGATCTTTATATTGACTCCAATTAGCAACCTTGGAACGATTTTGACAGAGGAGTAAAGCTGCGAAAGTTTTAAGCAAGCATTACTCTAATATTGTGAAAAAATTGAAGCTATAAAGAAGCTGCCATCCGCTGCATAACGCACTGCCTTGGTTATGTCACTCCAATGAAAAAAAAACTGGTTCAAACAGATAGAGAAAGAAGCCTACAGCAGATCCAAAGGAAGTTGACAAACGGTTCGCAATCTGCAATCGTTGTGGTTGCTACTGTCCACGAAGAACTCCATAATATCCGTGTGTCACGAGTTCGGGAAGTATTTTTTTTCTTTCTTTTCTATTCGAACAGAGTGTAATTTACTTATTACGGCAATGGCACCATCATCCAGTCGTGATATGAATTCCAATTCACCGTAAAATTTCGAGCATTAGTCTTCGTAATTGCATCTTCTCACTATGAGTCGGTTTGCGCTTCGATAGATTTTCACTGGAGTTGGACCTCGTTTGCAGAGCACTGATATGCCGCTCTTATTGTGATACCACAACACAAGTGATGCTACAGTCTAGGCTGGAATCCTGCCTAGGCCTAGTCGGGACTATCATTCTCGTGATTGCCCACTAATCACTTACTAACTAATTAGAAAACCAGATCTAGATTAGATAAAAGGTTCCTTGTGAACTAAAGAAACCCGCTCACATAATTAAGTGTTATATCTGATAGACTAGGTCTCTGTCGCACCAGCCTGGTGAGTAGGCAACTCGTTTCTCTTCATTGTTCCTCCCACTCGCCACTGTGACTGTAACACAAAGTCGTATCTCAACGATGCAGATGAAAATCCAAGTAACTTAAAGTACTTGCTTAATGCATCCCATTCCTCCTTCGTTTGACGTCACGAGAAACGAAACCCATCAGTAAAAGCAACCGTTCCAGACAGAACAGCTGATTAGACCGAAAATACCACAAGTTTCCAAGGTATGAGAGGAAGATGTTATCGAGCAAATGGGAACCTAGATGAGACAAGTAATAAGTTTTTGACAGTCTTGCTCAAGGAAAATAAGATCATTTTTCATTACCACTCTTATCGTGGTCATCACCATCCGAATCTTAATCATCATGGAAATCGATATTTTGACTAGTTATTGTTCCAGTTTCACACTTCATTCCCAAATTCGATGCCTCGGAACCTGTTTGAACCAAGGAAGTCTCACTAACAAAGCAGCAGATATTCACTTCAGTAATTCAAATTTGACAGTTGAATCCCAAAAATACGGCTGGTCAGAACACATACATGATTGGCCTCTTCGTCTGTATTTAGATCTCGACACTTTTACACCGAAATTTGAAGCTAATTTTTCCACCACTATTCTCATCTTATAATTCGAATTTTTCTACGATGTACAGTGGCTTTTGGTCACCGCCTGAATCAGCCTTGCTCTCGTACGGTGAGGCTGAAACGGGAAGTCTAAGGCCGTAAACGCGCAGCTTCAAAAAGTAAAAATTCCGCACCGAAAAACCGACAACTATGTGCAATTGCAGATTCATTCATCTCTTGCAAGTAAAATTTAAACTTTAGCTATTCGGCTTGGTTAGGAAATTAATGCGTCGAGCCCACTACACATTCTACGCTTTTAGTAAATCCGTTTTTGTCATTCCACTTTTAGCGCTTGATTCAAAATGCACGTTAGAATTCCCTTCGATAAGATTACGATTAGGAACATACGTTTTTGGTGAAATTCGCCTGAGCTGCATCCATAATAATTTGAATAGTTTTGCCGTCATTACCTTGGACATCCGTAGTTGAAAGTAATATTAATTGACAGGCATCAGTAGTTGATTTTTTGATTTGGTCGAATTTCGAATTTTTTGGTAAGATGTATAATGTGACATTACTCGTCGATTCCCAGGATAAACATTGATGCGGACCACCGGAATGGTCCAAGATTCAAGTGCTTTTGTTTTCTGAAATGTTACACGATACCAAATCCATCTCCCTGGACAACCTCTCAAGTTCTGATTGAGTTGGATAAGATTTCGATTTACGGCACCAGTGTCGATTCCCGGCGGTCGGCGGACGATTTCTGGTTTGCCCATTTCAAACCGAAAGACTTAATAAACCACCGTTCGTTTATCACCGAGGAAGTCCAATTGGAATTCTTTTTGAACCGAATTCCGATTTAGTAACAGCGGAAGCCAGTCTGAAAATGATAATATTGGGCGCAATCAAATACTCACCAGAAAAATATTTTATGGCAAACCTACCTGATATCGGGAGGTTGTGGCGACTGCATTACGAGAATATTCGAATGTTATCAACCATCAAGTACTAGTCAGTCATGCATCTTTTCCCCAACTTTTTAGGTCAGGAATATTTCGTTTCATCAATAGTTTTTCTTTTGTTACAAGCAAGGACAGTGATGGACTTATGACATATGCTGACAGTGGAAATTAGTGAATGCAAACTCGAATGTCACCCGAAACGCTCGAATCATTTCGGGTTTCCTCCTTGAGAAAAGCCCGGTACGTGTCACTAATGTGGTCAGAATATTACTGGAAATCCCAAAACTGCGCTCAAGCGACGCATCAGTAACTGTGGAGGCGAGGAAGCAATAGTAGATTTTGGATGCGTCGGAAGCACGCGGACCGTATGAAATAACTCCCGGAAAACGCATAAAATTAAAGACAGAATGTTGTTTTCGCAGACGACTATATGTCATGGTAAGAGACAGCCGTTTCGGTTGGGTAAAACGTGTGATATTTGCGAAAAACGCAATGACTTTTAGTCAAAATGTAGTGAAAAGAACAACTGAGTAGAGTTCGTTTCATGCTTTCTGACGTCTAAATATTGATGTGATCTGCGAATTACAGACTGCACAAGCGGATATCGTTTTTTCACTGTCCTGTCTTCATGCAATCGATATGCAAGTGTAGTCACTACAAAAGACCATAGATTTTCGATTTAACTTGGAATTTACTAGAAAAAAGATGGGGATTTCTTCTCAAGAATTCAGTACAGCACACTAAGATAATTTATGTTGGCTGTGAGTACAAGTAACAGTTCCAAAATGTACTTAGATTAATTGGGTTATTTTCAAATGATGATCACCGTATGTGTGGACTGTTCACGCACACATATTCAAGCATTCATTCACTTAGATATCCCAGTCAAAGAACTCGGATTAGGCCGTAGAAAAAAGTTCTTCGATGCAAAGTCCTTGTATAGTCTGACATCTTTCTTTCGCTCTGTCATAACGAAACAATCCTAGTAACAATAAAACTAGGACAGGAAATGTGAGCTCCAAACTGTGCCGTTATCGTTGTAAGTGAAGCTGTTTTACCCGCAGCATTTTTGTTCGTGATTCCGTAGTCATTAATTCAGTGGTATCCTCTTGTTGTCAAAATAACACGACTAAACCAAAGAGGCACCACCGCTGCAAAAATGACAACAGCCTCGATACCAACAACGATAAAGGAGAAAAAATAATAGCAACTTCAGTGTATTGCTGCTCACATTCCAGGCTGATCGTGTGAATCAATGGTTAAATGATTCCGTATGCGGAAGTGCTCAGCCGATCGAACGAACATATCATCCAACTTGTCAGGACTATCTGGCAGTCGATATTCATCTTTTCCTAAATAAGCCTCCACTTCCCTGGTCGATTGTTTGTAGCGCGTCAACTGGGAGTCGCGAAACAGAAGACTACCATCGTAAAAGTTAGTTACCGACCTGTTGACGGACAGACTGTTTCAGTTCGAAGTTTTGTATTAACATCCATGATCGGATTTTGATTCCGTTGGCCGTTCCCTGAATGTTGGGTTATTGTTATTGGTGAATCGGCTTGTGTGATTTGCTTCAAAAGGCACATTAGTGCTAGCAAGAATCAAACCAGCGAAATTTCGCTTGCTTAGCAGATGCTCTTACCGCCTGAATAGGGACACCAGGGCCTTCCAATGCGATTTAAGCATACGAACGTCCAACATTGCACACTAAAATTAGAAGTATACAGAAAAACGGATCTCGTTTTCTCAGCAAAGTGATCCGTCTTTTTGTATTCACGTGCACCTCACAAGCAAGAGCCGCGGAAGCATTGTGTATTCTTGTCAAGACCGAATACTAAAGCGTAGTCCTCGAGCACGAACTGGGACACCAAACTGGAGCTAACAGTGTATAGTGGACAACTGTCGGTCCGAGGCGATCCAGTCTGGATCTCGACGGTATGATGAACTTAAACACCGGATGAAACAACACATGTAATCGGGTTTTCATGCCAGGGGTTGCTTGTCACAGGGACTGACCCTAAAATCACGTCACCAAGTTTTCACTACGTCCGTTCATTTCCTGTCACAAAAGTGATCTTTTAGTTAAATCGTCTCAGATGAAATCTATACACGAACTCACCCATGCGGTGCTTTCTGATGCAATATATTGTAGACATCGTGAAATAACTGCCGTGAAATAACTGCCGCCGAAGAATGTGCATCGAGTCAGTCAGTGACAGTCAGCATTGTATTCTGCTCTGCCAGGCGACCCAATGGTCCCAATTTCGCTGGTAACAAACAGAGTGATCGAAAGTGGTAGCTGACCTGGGATTGTCTAGTTAATCTCATAAGCACATCAAAAAGGGAATAGTCGCTGAACAAGCTCGTGTCCGATGCTTTTTGTGGCCTCACTGTTCGGTGTTAAAGGGGATTAGGAACGAAGTAGGTACAGTGGAACTAGAAGTTTGCTCGTTTGGCCCAAACCAGATAGCGAATCCAAATAGATCGGTATCATTAGTATTGCTTTTTCTTTGATAAGTGATACATAAATCAGAGGAGCTTTTTTGTTCCAAACTAACTGTTTTTGAGCCCATGACGAAGGATGGCGTAAACGAGCTGTACGAACATGGTATTTAAGCAGCCCTGGCTATCTTTTGGAGAGTCATTAGGCTGGGTGTAACGCTACGGTCATATTTACCTGCTGGTTTGGCTCTGCAAGATCTGGGCAGGTTGCAAGAAATTGCTTGCAATAGTTTTGTGTTCAGTCAGTCCAGAGGATGCTTACGTGCGCTTATGAATAGGCTCAGTTTACTAGACAAATAAATGTGCACGGCATGCAGAATGGTATCACAGAGTCTGGCATTCCATTCCTAATCGTAAGTACAAAATTAGCGTGTACGTGAAACGAAATTGGAGTTTCGCAGGCCAGAAATTTACAATTTCAAGGTCCACTTCGTTGAATCCCATCACGCTGAGGGAATACACATCTTCATGTGTGCTTGTGTGTAACCCCCGGTTCGATGCAAACTACAATAGGAAATATGCCTAAAAATCTAGAGATTGGAATGTGTCACATTTCCCATTGTCCATTGAACTGACCTGCTCGGTACTCATTTTCGAGTTCTGAATGGAACATGAAATTTATTTAGCTTCAAATGAAAAAGAAAGAAAGGCATGCTAATAAATGATCATTGCTGCATTTCTAAAGCCCCCCCTCCAAGTAAAATTGTGTTCTGCGAAAAATTAGGCTGATGAAATTTGATGTGCAGCATTCAGTTTAACGGTTGAACGACTCTTAACCAGGTGTAAGCAATGAAAAACTAAGTCTTATTCTCGAGAATTTCCTGATGCCATGAGGAGTGCTATGTCGTATCTAATGATAATCCGAAGGCCAGAGATTCGAAGGCGACTAGTGACGTCAACTTCGAACGAGGAAAAAGTGAAGTGAGTGTTTCATTACCTGAAAATTGGTTACCAGTTCTTCGTCATTCTCAAGGTCTGAGGGACCATATCTATGGGCAGTTTCTTTAATCCGTACGTACTCAAATGAGTTCGTTTCATCCCTATTTTACAGTGTTTTCAAAATGGGGAGTTTGCCCAGATTTCCGCTGCCAGCTCAAAGCAAAATACCTTCCAGTAACCTCGTCGCATTGCCAAAACTTAGTTAGGAAAATCTCAAGTTACATTGCTTGGGTTTTGTTATTTTTTTCCACCTTCCACGACTATTTCTGTAACATCTTCTCCTGCTAGTTCCGAATTAATTACTGGTCCAGAGTTACATACTGTCGTATCTGCTTTGGCCTACTTAATGAATACTGAAGCACGAACATTTAAAGTTGATTTATTACATGATCTACGCACAGATGCAGTAGCAGGAGTATCCTCTAAGGCCGCTAGTTCACACCCCACCTGGCTGGGAAGCATTCGGAGTGGAACTGAGCCCCAATTGGCTTCAGCAGGCGACTTGGGGCAACGAATGGCATCGAATGGCCATCTGCAGCCAGTATGACCCACGGACCAGAGATTCGAACCTACGACCATTTTTGGGTTTCGGTTGCTTAATGCGTTTGAATGCCACCAATCAAACCGCCCTTACTAGTGTTTAATCATAGATTTTTGTCAACAACCTGGCGTCGAGCTAATCGGTGGCAAAAAACAACAGTTCGGTAAGTTGTACATGACTTAGTACAAGGTCCTTACTATAATTAAGATCCCTTATCCCACAGAAATTGCCCTACTTTTATTCTGAGCTGATGTGGAGGTTTTAGAGTTACAAGTACGATTGCATGTGATTAGAATTGTTCTGTTATCATTGTTTTTTACTATTGCAGTTATTATTATTATTATTATTATTATTATTATTATTATTATCACTTTTGCTGACACTGTCACTTCTAAACCAACGGAATTGCCATTGCGCTCTTCCCACTTGGCAAAGCCGATCCTCTGCGTCCGTACACCAACCAGTCATGAAGGCAGTCGCGTACGTACACCGATAGACAAACAAACGAGTACAAATGTAAACAAACCGCTCGTGTTTGTCTCTTCACTATCAGCTGCGAGTGCCTTGATAAGTCCGTCCGTGTACGTGTGTCTCAGACTAAATGTTTTTGTCTGTGTTTGCTTGTGTATACGCGTGCATGTACAATTTTTGTTAGTGAGTGTTGTTACCACGGGATGAAACGGGCTTTGGAGGAGCTAAGTTGCCATTTTTCCCCCGTCTAACTCAGATCAGTCGATTCTGAGATGCATACGACTAGCCCACTGCTAATTTTGGTATCCAGCCCATCAGCTGCTCGCCTTTTGTGCGGCTGTAATCAAATTTTGGCAACATGCCCAATGAATAAGCTCAGCCTTATCTAAGACTGGAGGCAACGGACTGGGTCGACGCTCCGTGCTGTTACGAAGTTTGAGTAGCGTAAGATTATATTGCCGTTGGTGCACTTTTGACAAGCCGAACGTTCTGTCGTGTGTACGTGTTTGTGTGCATGCATTTATGTGTTTGTAGCTCTAAACATTGATAATGCTGTTCACTGTCTCATTAGCATTGTCAACACACTTGGTCTTCACAAATTTTGACAAAACAGCAAAGAAATTGCCCATGAAAACTTCACTTCTACTAGTTTAGACTGAACGGGAACAACGGAAATAATAAAGTGAATTCGAAGTCCGTTTTCGATTGATTTTTCGCAATTGATCTCACGGTTTTTGTACCTACAAAGTATTACCTCTTATCTGTAGTGATATTACGTAGATGTAATTCATTTGCCCTTATCCGCATACCGCGCACCAGTGAAAAGCGGAAAGTTTAACTGCACAGCTGTTTCATCCAAGGCTTGTTAAAATGTAATGGCCGATGTGCCCATTTATCTTGCTGGACCCTGCGCCGGCCGAATATGAACTGAACACCCATTCTTCAAACTGATAGCTCCAAGTTTCCTTCAACTGTTTTCGGGAAGACCTTCTTTCGCTGGCATTTAGGGGTTATTGGGTAGTTTGGTCTCAGACGCCAACGGTGGATAACAAACTATGAAATCAATGAGTTCATTTTACTTCGTCAAACGACCATATCTCGTCAGCAGATATTTTCAGGTGAACTAAAGTTAAATCAAGCAGATCGATAAGATAGAACATGTCCGACAAGTTTTACGTGAGTGCCTTATGTATTTTAACAGCCCGATCAGTATAGCTCGAATATTGTCCACCTGTCGTCTGTCTGAACGTTCCTCACACATCACCCAGCCCCACTGATTGTAATAGATGTGTCCGAAATCCGGACCGACACGGACACAATCTGTCACAAATGGTGAATGAAAGCAACCACATTTACGGTCCTGGACATGTTTCGAACAGTTAGTGGTTTCGCGTAACACAACTGTTGCGTTTATCACGGAGGTGCATGCATGTCCAGTTCAGTCACCCAGTTCACTGATTTCGATCTGGTCAAGACCGATTTATTCGCGTGAGAAAACATTTAAACACTGTCCGCATTCGTGAATTTATTTCTCAACCGATTCGTTTGTGCAAACAAGAAGCAACCTGCCAGCTGCGTTGACCTAACGTTACGATCAACAGTTGTTGACATTTAGTCAGAGGACTCAACAAGCTGCAGAGATGGATCGTCCGCGGCGTACTGGACTGATAAGCAACAGGCAAGGAGTACTTAAAATCTCCGCATTGAAAGCCTCCAATAAAAAGCTGCGTCTTTATAAAGTTTTAGAATTTCTAGGCTCAATGAACAAACTAAGGGGAAAGGTGTAGTCATCTTAGCTTCTTTACCAGAGTGCTTAAA
The DNA here is from genome assembly GCA_008360955.1 of Fasciolopsis buskii. Taxonomy (NCBI): domain Eukaryota; kingdom Metazoa; phylum Platyhelminthes; class Trematoda; order Plagiorchiida; family Fasciolidae; genus Fasciolopsis; species Fasciolopsis buskii. Next base: position 201,428 of record LUCM01001803.1, read on the forward strand.
TGGGTGTACCAAATTCAAAATACATTCCGAGAATGAAATTGCGTCCTGATTTTATAGTACACGCCTAAGTAGATCATACTCAACTATTTACTTGTGGTCTGATACAAATTATGCAGACTTTTAAACTCCAAGACTGCGGTGTAACCATCGGAGTGGATCGCTTTAATAGCATCGCTTTGTTTTTTTTCTTTACAGCTTACGGAAAATATAAGTTTCATTTACGGAGAACAATCGAATGGGACAGTCTCCGACACAGGAAAGATTCCAAACCGGGCGCCCATCGTAAAATGGAAAAAGATTACGCCCACTGTTGGAAGAGGTTGTTCGATGTGGGCATTGTTTAACACAGACAGTTCGGGATTGGCTCATATAATAGTGCACCAGTGCAGAAGGCATAAAATTTTGTTTCGGTTTGAAAAAACCACCAACTAAAATTAGCCGAAAAGTCGCACCAAGGGAGATGCCCAGTTGGAACCATTCGTTCGTGCCCGTAACTTCTGATCGGTAATTAGGGAGTATAAGGTCGATCGACTAATCTGAAAATGTCCAATCATCTCGTCCAGTTCTCAACTGATGGGACATCCAAGAGGCTTGGGTGTTTGTCTATTCGCTGACGTTCCTAGTCTGTTAACCAGATGCAGGCGCAAAAGCAATTCCATACGATATTCCTGTTATCCTAACAAGCGCATACATGCGAACACAAACCGGCATGTGTACTTGTATTGTCCACGTCAGAAGATACTTATTCAAAGCATCAGATTACCCCAAACAACCGCTTCGTAGAAGCATTAAGCATTTTGGAGGCTGAACACATTTCATGCACATATTATCGGTGGCCCGAAAAGTTGCGCCGGTCCATGGATGCTATGTCGGCAGTGTGGACCCGACTATTCCTTTCTCGCACACACATTCCAGATTTGATACAGTTCTGTTAAATCAGGTATTTCATCACTCGTCACCACCATTTATACTGAGCACCAAAAGCACGAACTTGCAGTCCCAAACAGAACCAACAATTCGAACAGTATCGAATAAAATGCAGATAAAAATCCCCAACAAGCAACAGGCTGTTCATGGGAGAGTTACGGCTGCGAAGATTTACGGGCAGATTACCGGAGGCCATGGCCGATTCGAAAAAGGATTTCAGTGGAAAATCAAAGTAACCCGGGTGTTTGAGATTCAAAACAAAAAATAATAGTAATTAGTCACAACCGCGGCCTGGAAATTGTGCACAGCTATGATCCATTTAGTCCGACGGAACTTCCACACTCACTGTACCCGGGGACTTTTCCCCGGGTACAACCCATTAAACCACAGCAGTATTTTGTGTTTCTCCGAATTTGCTATTTGACCTAACTAATGGTATATGCGTGCAATAATAAGATTCAGCTGAGAAATTTGATTACACATCTTCAGCTATCACTCTAATCATCCTCAAAATTACATCCCTAAATGCCATTCTATTTGCGCAAGTGGACTCCTTTACTGCAATGAACCTTTGAAGAGTAACTCGTATGGAAACTCTTCTGTACCCTGCTTCGGTGGTGCACCGGTGAAGAAAGATGTGAGCACTTCCGAGCTATATGCAAAATCTCACTTTAATCAAGCGGCATTTCTTGATATAGGTGAGTGGTAGTAGTTTTACCACTGGCAAAATACAATGCAGTACATAGCCGTTCACTGAACTCAACTTTTAGTAATATTTGCAATCTAAGCGACCTCGGGCTGTGTTTGTGAGCGATTTGGTCGCTGTCAGACTTACTTGCAGAAGGTGTGCCCTGAGACCCTCCACCCCAGATGACATGAAAAACCCTCCTCCAGGCGACTTGCTCAGATCGTAAGAAACTGGGAGATGAAGGCACTTTTTACCAATTTCATATCTTTTATTTTCAAATCCATGTGAAAATGATTTCCTGTTTTTGTTACGGCATTTGATAGTTCACCTTAGTCACGAGCACTTCATAGCTCATGTGATTATAAGTTCCGCGATGTGAAAATGACTTATCCATTTTGAGGAAATGAACGTAATTTAACTACCAACACTCGGAGTGCAACGGTGGTACGTCAGACTAGATTTTGGCAATGTAGCAGTTCCCAGTCATCTGAGAATATGAAGTTAGATATGTGAGCCACAGTCACAGCGAAGTGATATTCTCAATCCTTACTGGATGAGTGAAGTTGTCAGTTAAAAAACTCAGAAAACTGGAAAATTTTGCGAAACTTTCAGGGTTAGATTCAAGGCTCAAACGGGCCATTATCATTCGCAGTTGGTCCAGTATCTATTTACAACATTCAGCACACTATTGAAAACGGTGTAATCACAATAACTACCCGATTTAGTCAACATTGAATGACTAGTTTTCACATCCGGCGTATATGCACCAGAATGTGAAGCCAAGATGAACAAATGTTACTGGAACGCATTACTTAGTGGAATATCCTAACTGGTTTCCGTCGATTCATTTTGTCACCTATACTAAATGCCACCGTTTTTGGGCGGTCCCAATTGGTCTCGGAAGTAGTCAGCGACTCATAAGATTCGCTTGTGAGAAGTCCTGTTCAACGGTTTTCGGTGGGATTCGATTGATATGATGAAGATTTCCGTCAGAGAATTCGGCGACAATGGGAGCACCTGGGCAGTGAGAGAAGCTGGACGCGTCAGGTCGAATTGGCGTTCAATTCATTATTAACAGTCAACCATGACAGTTTGAATCTTGGTCCTTTGATTCACAATCTACGGCCCCGGGAATCAAGCTTTCGCCTGCCGGTAAGCACTGAAACCGGGATGAGCTTGTTATACGGACTGGATAATGAAACAAGTTAAATTTTCCGACCACTAGCAAGTGTTCGAATCATGAGAAACCAGATGCGATTGGCCAATTAATCTGGATGATACCGCTGGAATAGCGGCAACTGAATTGCCTGGAACAGTGAATCGAAATTGCAATTGCCTCAGACTGAGTCGCTAAAGAATCGTCTACAGAAAATATTATTTCTCATTGATGAACGCCTTACCCTCAGTACGCGTCCCCGAAGCTCGTGCACGGGAGACTTAGTCAAAACTTTAATCCACATGGATTGCAGTGCAAGATGTTTCCGGATAGATATTATCTAATGTGTGCGAACGAATCTCATTAGAATCTTATTTGAATCGTTGGGAATGTGAATGGACGTTAAGTCCATTAAGAATCACATGGTGATTCGTCGGAGGATTTTCGTCGGTCAGGCAGGGCTAACCTTCAGAAAGGGGACAATTCTGTTCATCCGTCCCTATGCGAAATATATTACTATGCAAAGCAGTGTTTCAAATCAGAGACAGAAAACGAGCATGGTCAACGACCATCAAGGGAAGAATGACGTTCGATAAGGATCCGTTCGGGATAATTACTGACGGGAATTCAGAGGAATCCGAAATTGCGCACGTCTGATGCTCGCCATAAGCTTTAATTTTATCGTGATGAAAATATAAACAAGGCATCATTTGATAGCTATTCCGGTTATGGTACTCGGACTTTCCAACGAAACGTCGGTTCGAAATCGGTCCTAGCTGTGGGCATCTTGACACACTGGGGACGATTAATTCCGTGATGATGGTTTTTTCTCCAGCCTTGACTCAACGAAGAATTGTAAAGGGGATTCTATTGTAAAAACTCATTACACCTCTGAATATTTAACCAGTGTTCGTAGTAGAGTTGTTATATGGTTCACGAAATTACTCGTCACGGGGACTCAATCCAAAGCTCACCACGAAGAAAACGTAAAAGTATTGTACATCTGTTTTATTATTGTTGTGTATTATCGGAAGTGGGTATCCACGGCCCCCAAACTGGGGCGGAAATCCTAAAAGTATGGTTGAGTCGTATGCTAAAGCCATTAGGGCATCCGGGAAATCTCTCAAAGGTTTTTTTGGCTTCACCACATGGTACATATGAGTCAATTATTTTATTGAATGAAGAATGCTTCCGGTAGAAAGTCAACGCAATATTTTGCGTCCAGTGGACAGCGGCAACTCAGAGGCTATATATTTGCTGTTGTGTTTTAGGCTTTTCAAACTCAAAAGGACAACTCAGCCATTACTAATTTCATCTTTGGCTATCTCGAGGTTAGATTTGTTTTGATAAGAATGTGGCCAAAATGTCACTATATTTCTGTCCAAGTACCGAATACATGAAGTTTGCTATTAAGGCTCATTTAGTGATGCGTCAATTGCCAAGATTGATTGGGCCTAAACCATGTAGAATTGGTAACGCTAAGAGTGATGCCCTGGAACGTGAGGTCCTAATAATTGTCTGTTTGCCGCCAGGAGAGTGCGGGCAATTTCTACGCTAGTGAAATTGGTGATAGCACCGACACACATCAGGCAGGGATAGTCAAACACGTGGTTATGATACGCTGGTTTGACCGCCGACTGAGTATTCAAACCTAGTAATTCGGGTGGTTCATACGCATTATCACTACTCAAGTCGCGCAAACCACATGCCCAGGTGAGAAGCTTTATTTAGGATGATCGTTGGCTCCGAAAGCTGAGGCAACATTGAGGAGATAGACGATGGGCTGGAATGTTCGATTACCGTTCCGTTTTTTGTTGTGACGATTAGCAGACGTAGCTGGTCGTTTCGTCAAGGCACACGGAGATGGAAGAACAGGGAGAAAATATCTCAAAATGGAATAACTAGTCGAACTTGTCTACGTCGACGTCTCGCAAACGATTCAGTAGTATTGGTTACCTATTTCTGAACTGAACACACGTAGACTGCGAAACAATTCATTTAGATTCATCAGAATTCCATTTCTTTTCAGCTATTACCATAAACTATCAGAAACGTTAGAGGACAAGGTTAAACAACCGTAAAGATTAGGACGGAAATAGTAATTACATGTTAACAATGCTACCAATTCTACTACAATCAACGTTATTAGTACTGGTACTCTCACCACAACCACCACTAATACTGCTACTATTACTAACATAATACTACTAATACTAGTGCTACTAATAGTAGTAGCGGTGGTACTATTGCTCCTATCATCGTCAGCTGTTCCCATGAAGGAATCCTAGATAACCAAAGTATAGCATAATACGGGAGAATGTAATTAACTCATTAAACAGTACACATTATGCGTATGTGCACACAAATCTTAGTTTACTAGATGACTTGTGTTATCCCGTATTTGGGGGCATTCATATAAGGTGCAGCGTCAGCTTCTAGTGTTATCCCTACAAACACCTTTTTTGCTGAGGATGGTCACTTCAAAGCGATGGCAACCCGAAATCCTTTAGGAGTAAACAACTGTGGTTACAAAATGCTGACGCAAGGCTGGTAGGTTTGCCCACTGAATAATTCACGGACGCCTACCATTTTTTACTTGACAGTCGACTACTTGAGTAAAGTTCACACCGAGCAAGAAAACTGTGCAAGACATCATTTCATATTCCATGACATGGCACTGCACTTTAACTAACCGTAAATACAATTTTTGTTTTATGGGATGCTCAGTTCATCATTTGTTGATGCTTGCTTATTCGCAAAAGATGTGAAATTGGTGAAGTATCCACAGAAGAACGATTTAATGCGCGAATCGAACATTCTCTGGACATCACTGAAAACATCACCTATCGAGGTGATGAAAAGTTTGCAATCAAAATGCCCAGCTCAGCGAACAAATCAATGCCATCCTGCTGAACCTGAGCTACGAGAAAGAACATCATTCTCTAACCTGATGTATATATATATATATATATATATATATATATATTATCGGTCAATTGTGATCGGAACCACGAAGAGTGAGGAAAGCAGCATGAAAGAAGACGTAAGGGAGAAGGAACAAAAATCGGGATGCATCACACATGTGGGCTCATCCTTATACACTTCCAAACCATTAACCACCTATCACAGTTCATGCTCGCTTGCCTACCACTCGATTACCCCATAAGAAATAGTGTTCACTTAGGGAGTTCAACCTCATGCTTTTAGCCAAAGGACTTAAGTCATATGGTAATTGGAAGAAATGGTATTTTATTATCTCCTTGACAGCCGCTGACAGTTCGCCAAGTTGAATAGGACTGGTTATCCTGGGTGTTTGATACAACCTTCCGCTGCTGAAGCCCATGACATGTTGCCATAAGGTTTGCGCACGTCTGGCTGCTGGTTCAGGATCTGGGGTTGACCGACTTCCACAGACAAATTTTCACAGTTCTGTCAACCTATGGAGAGCGTCGGTAAAGTGTCACTTACGCCCCTACCTACTGTGCGGCCAAAGAAAATGATGCGCTAGCTCTAAGGTCTTCATTTGATGGACACCATGCATTTCGGAATAGATTTCCCTCCGCCAATTTTTACTTGCTGCATAATTAGCTGTCTGATCGCATTGTGCTATCCCCGATCTCAGTTACATCTTTCTTTATGTACAAGCGCGTGCTGGCCATTGTAAAGATTTACGGATACAAAATCCTCTTCTTCCATTTCAAACAATTCGCCTACACCACGAGGAGACAGTCAGTAAGGCTTGTTCAGCCCGGTATATTGGTTATCATAGCTATTTGCGAGCTACCTACCATCATGAGACGATCATATTGTGTCATAGTGAGCATTCAGAAGCTGACTGTGAACGACAACGAAGTGAAACGACCCAATTCAGACACCCAGGGTGCGGCAATCTGACAGTTTTATGGCAAATACAGTAGCAGTTTTTATTACGCCTGCAGTATATTCAAAGGATAGTTGGTTTATTCAAAAAAGTCATATACCATACTTTGATCGGTTAAAGGCTGACCTTTCCGCAACTTTGACTGTTATCATTCCAGTTCATATTTCGCGTTCATGAAGAGCTAATGATTCAATACCCAGAATCCTCTCGTCTAGCGGATCACAAAGACCGCTGTGGTGCACAGAGGACCTAAAATCATTTGTCGAAATCTGTGGTTAAAGGGTAGGTTTAATCGGCAAAACAGTTAATTAGAATGAACGGATTTTTACTGCTTTACGCAATGCGCATATCCATGGATGGGTGATCTCTTTCACCATTTTCCGTTCGATTTTTACAATCGTTGATCTTGCACTAATGTGTTCTGGCTTTGGCTACTGCCTCGAAGTGCCTAGTGCTTGAAAGACGGAGCAGTGAGAAACAGTGAAAGATGGAATCGTTGAAGAGCTAGATCGTAAATGACAGGTTTTGAATTCAAGAATGTAATTAGGTGAACCACTGAGCCATATAACATACTGTCTCCAGCCGTCCTCTCGGGGACTCTCGCGGACCCTAACTCGGCATTTTAACTAAACATACAAGGACCAGCCCACTGATTAATATTTGCCCGCCTTTTTTGCCCTGGCAACCGGCTGGCCATTTTGACCCATCTTCAAACTTTGGCCTGCTTCAAAGAGCAGCTTAGAACGAGAGAGTCGTTCTGTGGGCCTCCACAAGATGCCTTTTTCATATTGTTTGTTGAGGTACTTGACAAACGAATAATGGGTGCAAAGCAACTGATGCATAAGGTAGCAGCGACTTTCACCCACCCATCCAGGTACTTACAATGGTCCGAAACACAAAAGCCTTCAATTAGGAATAAGGTAGTTTCGAATTAGGGTGCTTCAAAGACTGAGAAACAACCCGACCCAGTTGGCTGTCCTATATTCGAGAGTGCTGATTTGCAGGAATCTAAGCATCAAGTGTCATTTGTCCGACCCATGTTAGCGAAAATAATAAAAAAATTGTCCCTTGATAAAACGTTTTTCTGTTCTAGTCAATCACTTGTATAAAACGGTATGAGACGGTCGTTTAGCTAGGTGGGGCTTGCTCAATTTTGTTTTCATTTTACTTTTTTTGCTGTCACCTCCTGTATGGGCTGAGTTGACCTCACAAAGGTCACGCACTATATCTGACCACGAACGGTCAACAAAAAATTAAGATTTAATTTGGGATCCAAAACCGAATACTATGGACAGAAAAGAGCCCAGTTTGTTCTGATTTCAATCAAACAGTGCTGAAATGTATTCACAGACACGAACCCATTAGGCGAACACCTTTGGAACGCGATCGATGATTGTCAACCCAGGCATTTGCCTCTTCGATCAGCTGAATTAAAATACCAAGCAAAAATGATCTTTCTAACCAATTCTGCTTGTTAATACCAGGTAGAGGACATTGATTAGTTCCTGAGAAAGTCAAACTCTGACATTCAAACTAATTAAAGTTCACTATGTTCGCACTTAACCACAAGTAATCCATCCAAGACATGGTAGAGCAATTTTGCGATATTATCTGAACCTCGTTCCTTTCACGTTGATTGATTTGAATTACATTTTGGCTCTACACTACCAAATGGTCTCAGCGTACTTCAATTTTACTGCGAAACATGCTTGCATTATGGGAAATTAGTCCAAAACCTTTTGCGTTTAGTAAAGTCAATGAAACGTACTGTCACTTTGGAGTCATAACACAGACTCGGATAAAAACAATTTTTGTTGACCCTTCCGCTAAAGTCCTAGCAGAATTCCATCTTCGACAAGCTTATTCATTTTGCGTGGCTCAAGACATTCGTCGTTCATACATGGCCAACACTGAATGATTTCTAGAAGGATTAAACTGTTGTTACCGTTTACTTGGCTATGGATGATTTACGCAGACACGTTCACGTATCGAACACTGTCGGTATGCTCCTCATTTTTGGATTCTCAGATCAGCAGTATATCGTCTGAACGTCAGAAAAAATGCAGTCTGGTAGGTCATTTCAAGGCCTACGTGTGAGACACACGAGAAGGTGTTTCAAAAAGGAGGACTTTTTAATACCTTTTCGCCTATCTTACTTTTACACTGCAATAAAGAATCTCCTTGGGTTGAGAGTGGGGGGGAGGAACAGACGGTCGCCTACGGCAAGGGGATAGAGTAATTGGCACTGATGTGTAGAAGCTGAGATTATTTACAAAGTACCGGCCTGGTACTGCAAATGATCGCAGAGACCAACTTGAAAACGTGCAGATCTACTGGATTGAGTTTGTGTTCGATGAGCTCGCATGTGTGGTCAAAGTCCGTTCTTATGCTTGGCAAATTTGCGCAAAGCATGCAACCTAAATTCAATTTCTTTTAGCCGTTCCGAGGCTAATTTTGTTTTTAATAATCTGAAGTGAAGTGAACTACTTTGAAGCTCTCCAAAACTCTGTGGGATGCCACAGTATCTGACCGTCTGAATGAATTAACTAAAAACTTGCGCTTATTCATTGTAACCGCGAGCGTTTCTTTGTGCTGAGCACCCGTACACAGACAACTACAAATGATTAGAGCATTTATTGAGCATAAAAAACAATTTGGCCATGTACTGTGGAACATTTGGCTCGGGAAAAGTACCTTGTAGAAAATGAGGTTATTCAAGGTCATGCACATAATGGCAGATACTATTTCACAAGGACAGGCCATAGCTAATGACTATTTGTTTAGCTTTCATCTGGATGTTTGCAAACGGCTCGAGTGAATTTGGCCCTAACCGCCTGTCCACACGTCCAGTGCGGCCTCATCGATCGCATGATTCATTGATCGTTTCCGTCTCCATTGTCTTGCCAGTGGTTCTTTTAGTGCCGATCACGGTGACTAATGCGTGTTTACGTGAGCATCAGTAACAACAAATTAGATCATTTTCTACCACGCAAATATTTCAGGATTCAATTTTCGTCTGCATCTGACTATGACTTGAATATGTGACCAAATACCCAGTTGGTCCTACGAATGCATTTTGGTTCTGATACCAGTTGAGAATGGTATTGCGGAGTTCTTCATTGGTTTTTAACAGTTAGGAAATTGTCAACCAATTCCGTTTGGCTCGTGTCAGATGGAATTTTAAATTATGTGAAAGACAAACTCCGTGAATTATTTTACTGTGCACTGTCCCGGGCAATCGATTGGCGTGATCATCGATTGACCTGCCTAAAAGCAGCAATAGCCGAAGCCAAATAGGCTGCGTTTGAGTAACAGTTCACTGGCTGAATGAATTCACTCTGACACAAGGCTAATATTGGGCAAAAATTACTTTGAGGAATCATGGAAAAGTCCTCTTAATTTTCGCTTTACAAATGATGCCGGCAAAGTATTTCCCACACATCTTTTATGATCTATCGAGAATCGAGTGCATTCCAAAGGGACAGATATAAAGATTTTGGCTTACCGACGAATATTTCTGATCCGGATTTGCCAACCATCGTTCTCCTCGTTCTGAATTAGTTTGTACTGAGCATCTTTTATGAAAGCAGCAAATTGATTTGTCATTAATTTATAACATCATTTTGGAAATATATTCAAAGTGTTTATACACAAATTAACAAATCAAAGCCAGGAATGGCAAGGCAATTGGAACTTTTGTCCCAATTACCCTTCGGGAAAAGATGTTATTTGAACAGATCTACTTGTAACATTGAGACAGAATTCGAAGACCGGCTGCGAGTATTCTTAGACATTTCATCGCAGACGTGTGGTGTCTACAGTTTCCGGAAAGTGTTTGTTTTGTTAGCTGGAATTTGCTCTATTTCTAACGCCCTCAGTCAGTCCTTTCGAGTTTAATCCAAATCCCGGCCTACTTCATTTCGAGCAACGCTCACGTTCGTTTTTGAGTTTGTCCTGACTATCAGACCGCCTCCTCTTTGTTCCAGAATTAGGACGAAGCCTTGATGTCCCGTCCTGTTTTCCGGCTTTCAAACGATCTAAACGGTGGTGCATGCGTCATTCACCTGATCCGAGACGGGCTTGTCACTGAGTCCTGTGACCAGGACAGTCTGACCTTACTGTCACATGACTCGTCGTACCGTATCAAAGGGATCTTGCATTTTTGTCGTCGGCTTGTTGCATCATCCTGCAGCGTTTGCGTTTTAGCCTAACACAAATTGTATGCACATCCGTCTGAGGTGCCTACGTGAAGAATGCTCGCGTAGCGGATACGTCAATCGCTCAATAATGGCTAACAATCTTTACTGGATAATGAAAGACATTCTGATGATGCCGAGTGAAGGATGACAGAGAGAGAGAGAGAAAGAGCCCACAGAAATGCAAGGCCCACAATATCGAAGTAAGATTAGCGTGTGACTTTGGTGAAAAATACGATATTGAGTGTGTCAGTGTTGGGGTAGTTGTGAAAAAAGTAACCTCGATTCTTGGGCCGGCTTAGCCTGACCGTTTTTGAGACAGAGGTTCTCAAAGACGTATCTGGTTGGTGTGGCTTCAGAGCTCAGTTAGCTTCCATTGGCTTGTGAAAATAAACACGAAATTCTCTAACCACAAAACAGTCCAGAAGGATAGAAAGTAAAAAAAAAAAGAAAGAAAGAAAGCGGTTCCCATGAGCACCAAATTTATCGGTTGAATAGTGATGCTTCGAGCGATAAGCGTGACCATTTCGGATAGAGAAATTCAAATTCATATGATTGAAGTGGACAAACTGAAATGTTTTCATGCCCCTCGCGTGCATGCAATTATTTCACTAGTTGGTACCAAGTATTCCTTTCACTTTCAATTTCCGTACTCAGTGAATCTACAACCCAATAAATTTCTCCGAACATTAGGTCAAAGTCAGCCGAGTATGAGAAATTCTCTCCTGCCCTAGATTCAGACTGGCGATTGGCAGGTTGGAAAATTATCGAATTCGTTACAGCCACATGTAGGAGGTGGAACAAGTAAATCCGCAATGCTGCTTTATACGGCACTTGTAAAATGCTGATTGTTGACTGTGAAGCGGAAACTTGGCCGCGTGAAGTTGAGATTTGGAATATTGTGATGCACGGACGATTGACTACCATTTTGGTTTTGACTGAGCAGGTCGTGATGCTGACTGATCCGCCTCTCGGTAATCGGTTTATATTGTTATTCCTGTTGTGTGAGAGCGTTTTCGGATCGAGTCACGTATAAGCGTTCACCGACAGAGCGCTGCATTTGCGTGTCGTTTTTTGCGGGCATTCCCTCCCCGGGGCGTTAAAGCAAGTGGGCTATTCAGTGAATAGCACCCGTGTATTCGATTGCCAAATACCAGCATAGAGCCAATCTAGTGCACGTATTAGGCCGGTTATAATCTTGGCCAGACTCCGGCTCATACTGGTGACACAAGAGCTGATTCGGGGTACTGATGACTAATTATCAAGCATTAGTGTATCATCTACTAATTCTTAGTTCACTTCGGGCACACTCCAGGCAACGGTTTGACCGTTACCATACGCTTGCATGGGTACTGAAAATTAACGGGATACGAAGGTAGGGATAGACTGGACATTGTAAAAAAGAACTAATTTTCTTGAGTATTATCTCATTGAACTACCCTTTCCAACTATTCATAAATCGAAGTCTAATGATGTCGAATTGGAAACAAAAAAAGCTACAACAAGATTGCTAAACTGCACCGACGACGTACAAAAGCGGACCGCTTATCTTCGCTTCAGAGTCATTTGCTCATCCGCCACTCTACAAGAAAAAGACTTTCTTTACATAACACTCATGTCCATTCGGTGCTCAGCGAAATTACTCAATATCCGTAGTCAACAAAGAACAAAGGATGGTCCAGTCTATAGGACTATGAGGAAAGCAGTTCGCATCAGACTGGTATTCAAGGAAGATGTGATTCACAAACCCTGTTCAGCCATTAACCGTTCAATACCAGTCACGGAGCCTAGGATCCTGCTAACAACGGAAGGATTATATTGAGCCAGCATGAATCTAGTCGGTTGTTGCGCTTTGCTCGCCATCAGACATGACGATTCACCTACAATTGCGTTTCTATTTGCATCTGCTGAACGGGATGAAGAGTCACGCAGCAGACAACAGAGTAAACCCAACAGTGGTTGGATAAATCGATGGTAAAATACACAGCGGTCAGTTATTCTGATTGTGACCAGGGAGACGCTGGGAAATATGTGACTGCAACCAAACACCGACTCGATCACACTAAGTCTTCGAAGCATTTTGTTCACAATGGAAACCCGAGGATGTCAACACTTTCTTAAGCTCAGCTAATCAGGTTAAACATTGCAATACTTGCTGCCACGAAGATGGCGTCAACCAGTTGCCATGCCTAGCTCAGCCTCAATGCCCGTTCACTTAAGTTGAAATAATCAACTATATCGATGGATTTTTATCAAAGTTACTCTCTCTGGCGCGAAATTTGCAGTTATCTTTCAGAATATTATTTTGACTGCTGCTCCGTATTGACTTTGGAAAACCGATTTCCTTACAGAACCATGGATCGTGTTGCCACTCACGCAAAAATTCCTTAGCTGTCGCGCTAATAATTATTTGCACTTATTTCTGGATGACACAGGAAACCGGAAGTTGTATAGAATGGGGATCCATTTGCAAACTACACATCCAAAAGTCGAGGTGACCAGCCAGCTCCTGACATCGAGTTTTGGGTGTCTGGTGCGTAAGTGGATTTCTAATATTATGCTCATTATTTATTCACCGGTAAATCTTTTGATCATGATGACTTTCAATGTAACATTTAAACGATTTCGTCCTACTGTTTCCGATATTAGCCTTTGAAAATTTGGTTCCCATTCTCATAATAACACGTGGTAAGATTACTTCTGTTGACGACTTGAACTTGAAATCACAGAGAGATGAACCACGCATTGGTGTCCCCGCGAATTCGATGCATGAAAAAGAAGTGAGAAAAGTGACGCGGGATGCCGATTCCTACGTCGGTTGTTCTATGCGCATTACGTAACACAGTAGTAGGTCGGCAAGGGTCATTTTTATACTAACTCATTTTGATTGCCTCAAGTCCTGTTAAAAATGTATCGCATGGCTCTTCTGCAGGAATAAAGCTCGCTTTTGGTACGTGTTTGCAATGTAACCTGCAGTTCCCTGTCCCTGATTGTACAACTGACGGCCTTCCTCCTTCCGAAGTCGCCTTTTAAACCATAAGATTTCATACATTTCGTTCGCTATTCCTGGTATTTGTGATAATCTCACATTCCTGGGCTATCACGTTCAAAAATTTTGAATCTTTTAATGCTGCTTACCTTCGATTTCGAAAACCTTGCAAGCGACTCTCAGACGTTGCCTGCAAAACAATCAAGGTATGGCTTTTTGAACTCAAACTTCGTGAACTAGGCCTTTGACTAATTATTTCAATATCATTATTAAACTTGTTCTTCTCGATTTTGTCCCCAAGATTCATCTTTCACGCGTCGAATCCGCCAAAGTCTTAAAGTAATTTTCAAGTCTGCAGTTTTTTACAACGCCTTCTAACCCCAATCAGCTTGTTTATTGCCGTTTTCGAAGATATAAACCGAGGAAATTTCAATCGGTTCCTTTATGTCCAGATGTGTGGCACGTCCCGTTACCTCATTGGTTCACAACAAGTAAAGGAGGACATCCGACCAGGCCCCTTATATTTGGAGTTGTGTCGAATCACATAACATCCTAAAAATGCAATTTGGTAAAAAGCCGGGTATGACCTAGTTGGACCCTAGGTGGCTCTATGCCACTTCGAGATTCAGGGGGATAGTTGATGTTTCCCTCTCAATGTAGTTGGCTTTAATATCTATGGAGCATGCCCCTTCAAAAAATGAGTGAATAGTTTCCACCTTCAGATACGTCTAGAACTTAAATGTTTACTATCTGCACTTTCCCACTGATTCTACTGAAGTATGACTGAAGCCTGAAGCGAAGGTTTATTTTCACTGTGGCCGATTATTGGGAGCAGTTTCTCAATCGGAAGGTGAACTCTGTTTATAACGTAATTATGATTAATTTTACACTAGTAGGTTTTTTCCCATTTGAGTCGATTCGCATGACTTCCTCTACTTAAATTTAATTAGGAGAAATAATAAAGGTAAAACTTTTAACAGTGATTTATGCACACTTATTTTATTCACTATCAGAGTGACATGTTTTACACCACTATGCACTTGTACTCGTCAGCAAGGCAAATCTATCGCCAAAATAGGATAACCGATATTTGTCAATCTTGGGTAACTTCATTTATAATATCTTGTTACTTGTCTCTCAGTGATTGACAGCTGCTGCTCGTCCTTTATTTAAGTAGAACAAGGTTTGTGATGTCTTCCTGCTGGATTTTGAACAAAATGTTTAATCGGAGGTTTCCAACGGTGTCAGAAACAAAATCATCGCCGTATTCTGATTTGGTTAATTTTCTTTTGCGTGGTGATTTCTTGTTTTACATTAACCTAAAAGGTGCTATTCACTCTGAGCCGTTGGAAACGTTGTGGTACAATGAATCGAAGTTCACATGTGCCTAAAGTCGTTCACTTGTTACTTAAACCGGAGCATCGAAATGAATTACTTTCTGTTAGCCCCTTGTCGTGTTATCAACGGGAAGGCGGGGGGGGGATATGTCGGTTTAACAAAGTCTTCTCAAGTGACCTTGAGCTCACCACACAAATTCTCTTTTTCAAACTATTTGTCTTCCTTGATTGATAATGAAATTTAGGCTGAAGTGGAAATCTTCTAAATAATACCGAAATTCTTTTGGCTTGTTCACACAGAAATCATTAGAATTACAACAATGCGTAAAGCAAAACCTGGTCACTAACGGATTAGGAAAAATAATCAAGTCGTTCTGTCCGAATTCTTATTGTTTGCATATTTCCATGCCCACACGATTTCACCATGGTGATCTTAGGCATTTTCAGTCCACTACTGGTAGTTTGACAAAGATGGACAATATACACACATACAGGTATGTTAAGAGAATAGGATTAAAGTCACAAGTACTCTTTGATTTCAGATCGTACACGGAAAGACAACAACTGAAAATGACGTCTATAGAAATTACCAAACCTGGCAGTCCAGTAGTGGGTAAATATATCTGCTGATCACTGATTAGGACCAACTTCGAGGCTTTCTTCGCTGCTCACTACATGATGTTTTCAACTATCATACGATGTTCGAGGATATCAGATACGAACATGAAAATGTTCAACGATATGGTTCATTGCATTTGATTTTAGACCATGCAGTCCTTATGCCAATTTGGGTAACACTAGTTTTGAATGAAGAGTTGGAATTGGAGAGGATGTGAAGACTTGAAAAATGTGGTTCCAGATATATCAGTATTTATCTTTTGGCACATTCAAGAACAATAACCGCGTTACTTGTTCGATGAAATCCGCATTTCCTAAAAGAAGGCGATCAATTGGAAGTTGGGAGAATCCATTGGATTTTCGATTTTTGTTTCTAACTGATGGAATAAGGAAACTTCAATTTGAAACACTTTCAATTTGGGTCCTAGTGGAACCTAACTTCAAGGCCATTTGAGTGTTTCACTTTATTTGTTTACGCCTGTTTAACATCGAGAAGCCATCAAGCAGGCAAAACTTAAAATGTCCGGATCAATTGAAATAAGATAATGTAATCGCTTCTAGTTCCTGCAAACCCTGAATTTATCGGGTAAACCAACTTCAGTGTTTTGACTCAAACAGAACCAAAATTCACACGAGCGTCAACGAACAAACCTTCACAAAAAGGAGTTCAGTTGAAAGAAAACTTACCACTCGGAGGCTGAAAGCTAGCCTTACCAGTATCAAGAACGCTGATTGTTTCCCTTTTTCGTAGAAAGGTATAGTCTGTAAAAACGAAAAAAAGTATTGGAAATGTTCAAGCATCAAAGAATGAGTTTGACAATAAACATGGAACACAGTGGAACACGCGTTAGGTTTGCATAGAAACCAAAATCCCCACACTTATTTGTGTGACAACTGGTCGTTTTGTCCACGGATCCCTTATCAATCAGAATTTGTGAAGGGCTGGCATAACGCCTACTCCTTCAAGAAAATTCCTTTGATAAGTTATACCACCAACCTAAACTTGCCAAAAGCTTTCATTCAGACAGGGATAAAACAGAGATTCTTCTTAATAGGCCACAATGAAAGGCGAATAGGGAAGGGTAAAGTGCGTTATCGTGATGAGCTTGATATTCAGCAAGTGTCAAATGAATAAAGCACTCAAGGAAGTGAAAGTTATCCTGCATGAAGTTTCTCCTTTTGTTTTATCAGAATTCAAATGATGAAGCAAACGCTTTCGAATGTTTCCAGACGAGGCTCGAAAGGTTGCTCAAACTGTGAGCAATGAAAATGAAATTATAACTTTTCGCGGAATACGAAATGCTAACATATTTCACATACCCAACGATGCGGATGTCAGACTGACCGAAACTAACGCGAGGAAACAAAGAACGGCCGATCAATCACTACTGTGCTTTTACCGTCACATGCACTTCATTGTTGTGGAAAAATCTGACCGCTTTGTTCCTAGTTAGCTCGCAATAATTCATAACTGAGATGGTAGGAGTGAGGAACACTCCAAATGACTGAATTACAAGAAAACATGTTTTTTTGTTTCACAGCTAAGTGTCTTCTAGTTGAACAATGAATATATAAAATGAAAAAATTCGTCATTTGTGCGCTCATGCAGGAAATGAACAGTTTTCCAATTTGGCCTGTTGCGCATATATATATATATATATATATTCGGAGTATACAAGTATAAGGATGTGTGGACAAGAGAGTACCCGGTACGCATACCTGAGAGCGACAATAACCACAAAACCGGTCGTGTGCTCTCGGACAAAAATTTTATCCACTCATCCAAATACTAATTGCTATTTCTATATATATATATATATATACACTTTAAACTCCCAGACTGTATTGTTTGCTTGCAGCAATTTCACTTGTGTATTACACTTAGAAGTGAAAATGTATGATCACCCACCAATAGCTTCCGTATTCTCTACTGACTTTAGATCGGATTGTGGTTAGTTGTTGACAGTTAGACTGGATTCCAACGGGACACGTGTATTTCACGAGCTACTAGAACCAAAAATTCGGGGAGAATTCGTTTTCTTATTTCCTTGTTACCTATGCTTAAACATGTATTGCTTTCGCACATGGCTTTTGATTGGACACGATCTAATCCAGAAAGATCTACTGATTCGTTTGACAGAAAAAGTCTAAGCGTCAGCGGCTCGGCTGTTGATGACTAAATTGGAAATGCAGATCAATGACGTCATGCTTTCTAGGGCAAGCAATACAGTGCAATGATTTATTAATCACTGCTAGCCCTAGTCCTAGGATCAAAGTCATTTTTTTCCAACAGTCAGCCTTAAAATGTCTAAGACATTTTTCTAGGAATTTTGCCGACTTCCTCTACAAAATAAATGATATAGGGTGATGGGGGAATAATAGTCACCATTGGTATGCAGGTCCATTTTTCCGTGCGTTTATTTGCCGTCCATTTTTTGCTCCTCATGTAATTCTATAATCCAAATTAAGTTCCATAATCAATGCCGACACGACAGAGGACGCTACTTGAAGACGTAAATAGATCTGTCCTTTAGGTTTCATTTTGAATTACTGGGAGCGCGCATGATTGATGAATGCACACACGGACGCAAAACCTCTGAAAATTCCCACATTGTGGTTTCCGAATCAACTCAGCATCGATGCGCACTGTTAATGATGAAAAACGGAACTGTTGTACTAAATCAGGAAAGCACTTTACAATTACGGGGGTGTTTGGGCACAAAAGTGCCGGTCACGCATTCCTGATGAACGGCAAAGCAGCCGGGCTGACCGCATGCTTCTGGGGGAATACTTTTCATCCGCACTGCGAAGAAACCACGCAGATGTGTAATGTTCTGTTCTTTGATTTTTCAACGGCTTCACAGGTCAAAATGGTGCTATATGTATTATGCTGTGATCACCAGACAACAAATAGAGCGACACCTAGAAGTAGGCTTCCGAAGACAAGAAAAGCCAGTCTCACCACAAAGTTCATCCAATCACTCAGACCAGGTTCGACTTAGCAGTGTGTTAACATTGCTACTACTTCTTTCGTAAAGTAGCAAATATGTCCTGCCTCCCAGCATGGATGATGCCCGTTCGATAAATTTCCCTATTACAAAGCATTTGCAGAGCTCATTTTTAAAAATGAACAGTTCACATCCACTTCTCCGTGCTCATTCACAACCAACCACTTCTGATTTGCCGAGTACTTCGCTGGAGACGCCATTAACTACAAACCTTAAATTCATAGTTATTCGGCATGCGAAATGAAAATTCAATTCACGATTAAGAAAAAAGCACTGCTTTCTCACCGTTATTAAGATTATTCAGGAAAGCATAACCATTGAACCCGGAACCCACACACGAACCGGGGGCAAACGATTGGCGGTCGGATGTCTTAAACATTAAGCTACCCTAACAGGCTCTCAGGGATTCCCTAACGTGCCCACAATGCAGGAAGCATCTTTTACTGGTCTGCAAGAACGCAGGCTACTAGCACGTCAGAACTGACTGCTGATGATTTCCAGCAGAAATTAAACAGCTGTACTGTGCTTTTATGAGTTCCTAACGCTGAGTTGAGCGCTGATACCGCATGCTGAATAATCTAGTGAACCATAATATATGGCAAAGAGATTAAATTTTTCAGAACGTAGTTTTTAATTTTCATTGTTTCCGGATTTCGTCACAGCAATCACACCAGAACTGCTTAATGTTTTCATTCATCCCAGAGAGAAGACATTCACCGTTAGACGAAGGTGGTTGTCCTAATATGTGCATGCGTGGCTTATTTGGGGCGCGGTAGGTGTGCCTGATTCTCCTGGTTTAAGAGTAAGGAGTTTGCATGCGACCGAAATTCGATGTATCATATGGTGTCCTAATCAATAAATGTAGCTAGGTTTCTTCCGTAACTTTGCACGGGTCTCTGAATGTTCAGGTTGACCCTTCGGGAACAACCATCAAAATGTTAATAAAACAATGGGACCAGAATGACCGGCATTGAAAAACACCGTGCATAACAGTTGTGGACCCAATCAAGTCAGTTATCCAATCAAGTTAATTAGGTCTTAGTGATTTCACTATTTGATTTTTGCTGAGCTGAACAACTGCTGCCAGACTTTCAAAGGAATATGCGTATCGAATTTTGGCGGTAAATTTCAAACAGCCCCGAACTCCTTCACTCCTCCCATGCTTGATCTTCCCACCGAATCGCGTGAAGTTTAATTAAACTCGGTTATGTTTTCTCAGGTTCACAAAAATGAGCTTTTTCAAGCGTATCATCCATAGTAATCCCAAGAATCCGAATAGCCGGGATTTGGATACAAGTTGCGAAAAAAGAATAGTGTCCAGTTGTTATAGTCCCATCCAGTGGATGGGAAAACTGCCGACGGACTGGGAATGGTGGCTAGATCACGCATCAAACACGGCATTTCATCCATGGTTTTGCATTAGTTTTATGATTAGGTTTCATGAAAGCAATCGGGAGCAATAACAACCCGGCATGTTTGACAGGCAGCATTAGCTAAATCACTTATTCATTAAGTGGATGAGGATAGCACCAGTTTCCTTTGGTTGAGGACATTCTTGAGTAGTCTTTAGTCCACGTCCAAAACAAGAAACTGATACTCGTCGGTGCCATCTAGAAATATTTCTGTCCCTCTTAGAATTTCGACGGCATAGTTGTTTATTCGGAAAAACCCCAGGAAGTTGGAATTTGATGATGACTAGTCCACAATCACAAAGAGTTCGGTGGCTAGGGAGAAAAATGCCAACAGTAAGAACCCTCATAAACAATAGGTTGTGTTCGAAGATAGATCTCTTAGCAGCTCACATACGCCTGCAGACAAGCCAGAATTTTAAGCAGAATGTTAGGAAATGGACGGTTCAGTACCAGACAGGATACGTAAAACTAGCGTTTGCACCTGCCCAGGAGTACGAAATCAGTGAAAGATCAGTTTGAGCTGAATGAATTAACTGTATGCGGTCAGAACGGGTCGTAGACAGAACAACCTAACTGAATGTTCTTCACACACATGCATACAAACATACGCAACCAACTGGAACCACATATGGGATTTCCGCCTAATTGGGATGAAATTCCGATACCATACATCAGGTCGGTAACGTGATCCGGCGAATAAGAAGAGCCGAGGACCATTATCGACAGGACAGATGGAATAATTTTTAGGATAAAATAAGGCATTTTGCAATAGGATCAGTAGACATGCAGCTTGCACGGACGATTACACAGAATCGGTCACGAACTGTTCCAAAATAGACGCAACACCGATTAGCGTCACAGCGTAAATCCAGTACACGAACATTGCGGGAAGTCAAGAAACCACATGGCTACCAGTGTGTTATTTGCCTTTTGACACAGCCATATCGAGAGTCGCAAAAATTTGCACACGCATTCAAGGTTCTGTTATCAGTACATTCAAGCAGTTTTCTTCTAAAGAATCTTCGTGACTTGCCAAATATTCTTTTGTGGTGCTTTTTATGTGACACACTGGGGGCTGTGAAAGTGAAAGGAGATAGAAAGAAATTAAGAGGCGGTTACTTTGAAAGTCCTCGATTTGTTTTCGTTTGCTTACATTGCCATGACTCATCCAGATGACATTTCGCTTGATTTCTCCTAAGTCACCCTAAATCATAAAGGCTGGAGACGCATTGGATTTTACAGTGCAAACGTCACTTTTGGTAAACCCCAATTTCTGTTTTTATTCACGAAACCAGAGCTTTGAGGTTCCGAACAACTGATAAAGTTTCAAAACAGAACCCATTTTCTAAAAAAAGTTCTCAAGACCAGCCTTATATATTTTCGTCTTTTTGGTTGCCTAGTCGATCGTCGAAAATGTGAACTTTCGCATTACCTGGGGTGAAGGAGAGAAGGCCGGATAATCAACAAGTGGAGGAAAACACTGTACAACTAACTCTACCATTCATCAACGGGGCTTATTCGCCCAAGCTCCAAAGAATACTTGAAGGTGGACTAAACGAATGTGTTTTAGCCCTTCGTCTCTATGCGATTGGTATCGTTACGTGTGACTGATGGCTGTTTGGTACATGTTTCTGAATTGGACAACGCCTCTTCAGCAGGCATTGGACGAGCAAACAGCTGACGTTAGGAAGCCTTCGGCAGGACAGTAAAACCGATCTATTGGACCAGAAAGGACAGCACGCTGAAGTTGCACAAGTGCACAAAATGGACCGATCAAATGGGGTGTTTATTGTCAGGCAACAAATCACTTAGCTAACTTAAGAAATTAGGATTGCTAATCACAGTATTTTCGTTGCGCGTCACTGAAAAACTCGACTGTCGATTTGAACCAAAATAAAAAGACTGTATTGTCCTGCATCATTGAATGAAACAGTGGATGAGTTCACAATTCACGGAAAATATACTCATTTTAAAGTGATTTTTGCTTCAGTTTTGCTAGCCTTTAGCAAATATGTTTTGGAGTCTCTTGAGTCTTCTGGTAGCGGGCAGACGCAAACGACACCTATCGGATTGACCGATTAGGATGCTATTCCGTGAAGAGGTCATCTGAAGTGTTACAGTCCTCTTTTATTTGAGGCTGCAGAATGTCAAGTCGAACAGATGTAGACTTATACCGAAATCTGTTTTAATTTGTCTACTTTGATATACGAAAATTCGTATTCTTCCCCTGGCCGGCGGACGAATATTCTTCCACCGATTCAAACACCCACACAGGATGATCGTGTTAAGCCACTATTCAGGTCCAATAAATGTGCACATGTAATTCGTTTGTAGCCAGTGCAAACTAGCGACAAGCATCGCCTCATGTTTGGATTCAGTACTCATTGCTTTGGACCTACAGAAGCCACAGATGACAAACTACAGGAACATATTTGACGTTAAAAATCATGGAATCGAGGTATCATTAGCTGCTTGGAACTGTCAATGCATGTGTTTCCATTTCAATGCTAGCGTGATAAAGACTACATATTTGGGAGAAAAACTGTGTGAGTAAAAATCCGGCTGGACGCAGTAAATTAAATACAAATTAAACACAAAGTCAGTGACCATCAGACATTTCGAACCACCGATAATTCTGCACGATCGGTGCCTAGTTTGCAGTTTTCATTTGGCGGTGACTGAGATTTTGGTTTTCTGAAAAATGTATTTTGAAACGAACCCCCTTGAATCTGAACCCAAGCGTTTCATGCCGACAGGAACGGAAATTTATGCATAAGTGAGTAAGACTTATCAACCTCCCCGCAGTGTTTCTCCTCCGTTCTTACAGTTCATAGCAAATTTTCGTCAGTTCTACAATTTTATTCATGTTTTTGTTAATTTTAATCGTTACCATTTACTTCACAACTCATGGCAGCGGGAGAGCTGATTTCATTTTAGTCCACTTAATGTTTCACAACCACCATTATTGCGATAATGTGCTCTCGTTTCGGTCCGCTACCGCACAACATTATTCAATGAAAAATCAAATAAAACAAATGAAGGCTAAATAACAACCGCCAGGTGGTAAGTAGAAAACAAATGCGTGGCAAACGAGACTTCAAATAAAAGATCATCGCAAACCCACCTTATGTTTGTGGGAAAAGATTATCGACACTGGTGGACCCGAATCCAAGCGGCCGAAAGTTCCTAGGTCGATAGTCAGTGTTCCTACAGCTTTCCCTGAGTTATCGATTGGCCATCTCAGCCAAACTAACGACTACCTTTGAGAGTAGCGCACATCAAATCAGATAATCTGCTGACAGGTGAAAAGCGACGGAAACCTGAATCAATTTAGATTCAGTGCCCCTAGAGCCCATCACCATATACCTTACTTTAGAGTTGCTCATTTACTCTATCACCATACTTTAGCATTACTAGCAATACATCAGTGTCCAAACCCTAACGGGCAAACAAGAACATTCCATAGACAAAACGCGAGGGTGGAGGACTGGATTTCCAGGTTTCAAATGTACAGGATAAAAGAATAAGCTCATGCTTCTGGCATTGAGAAATTTTGGGTAGCGTCCCAGAACACGTTTTCTTTTGATTTGGTAACAAATCTTTGTGTAGGCCATTTACACTTTGCCCAGTCGAATGTCATGTGGCAATTAGAAAACACCACTGGGGCTTGATGGGGCAGTCACAGTTTGCAGACAGTTGGAAACAGTGATTACGAGCCAAACTCAGCTTGCAACTTACAGCCCGTCGGAGAAAGTCTCAAGAAAAAATTTTTAGCATGGGAACACAATTGATCCGATGCATGATGCATCCACTATTGGTTTCCTATTAGGTTAGCCGACTGAATGCTGTGAGGAGTGTGCCAGTCCATTGATTTTACATTCGCCTTGTAATTCGATCGTTCCGTTTATCGTCCCTTTTGCTGTGTGCTTTTATCGTTTCTTAATCCTCATAAACTTGCCTGCTTTTTTCGTTTGGACAGAAAACAAGACAAATGTTAGCAAGACTGTGAAATTTTATTGTGCGCTTGTCAGTCGTGCAGACAAGATGATAAGAGATTTCTAAACTTCTGAATAGAAAGCACGTGCTGAGAGTGTTAGAACCTCGTCTGTAAGACAAAGCCTGGGTCAAAGCCAAGTGTATTACTTATGTTTATAGTGTCTTGACACAATAAAGCGGGTTTTGTAATCAGATGCGCATCGTTTCCCTTCGTGCCAGCAGAGTAGAATTGCGGTTGCACGACAAGATTCTTTTCGTTTGGCGATGGATGATAAATCTATGCCACTGCAAGTCTGATTTCAGAACTACCCAAAATTACTTCCCTTCTGATAGATAAACGTTGTTTATCTGGTCATAAGCATCGTCTTGAATTGCCGCGCGTGAAATTTCCCAGGAACGAGGGTGTTCGTAACTGTGTGTTGCCGAAATCGACAGGCCGAATAACATGGAGATTTTCCAATCACTGATCAGAACTTTGGCACGTAGTAAGTATTTTGGCTAAATATTTGCCACGACATAATTCCCGGTCTCATTTTACCGGACAATATTGGGGAAAAGTTACGTTAAATTAAACAGATCACATCTTAGGTAAGCTTTCCTTATTTTCGATAAAAAACGACCACAACAAACAACAAGAACAAGAACAACAACAAAATGCCCGTTGAATACTAAACAAATTGTGAACCTGCATTCGTTGTTCGTCCAGTTAGACGAGCAACAACAACAGCAACAACAACAACAAACCTCGAACAAATCTTGCTAAATTGAATTGAACACTTTGGATAGTGATCACTTTTGCACGCTCCAATGCCTGATAATCCCGAGGGCAGCGTGTCTTTCTAAATTTAATTAGCATTTTTATTGAGAAAGCAAAAAAGCATCAATGCCAGAAAATTGTTATTCAATTCCAATTCGATTGTTTTTGTAAGCATAACAATTTCAACGATTCTTGGGTCTGTTTGTCTGGCTTGACTCGTGTCCTTTCGGACCGAGGCAGGGGGCTGGGGTGAATTGTCGTGGGTATCAGTCGTTTGGACAGCGATCGTAAAATGCGTCACCGTACTCATAAACTTGTCTTCCTGTGGGCGTCCTCATAAAGCACACCATCAAAATGCTGTTGTTTTCGTCATCAATACATTGGTCTCTAGAAATTTCGATTCGAACTTGTGGTCAATGGAACGCAATCAGCTCGTCCCATCTCGTTCGGACTGAGGCTGAGAAAACTGGGTGTTTTCATTCATTCTTCCAATTGTCCAGTTCACACATTTAGTAAGATTAGTTCTCGTCAGTCGTACTGCGAATGATTCAGTTGAAACTTCAGATTTCGTGGGATTAGCGAGGAAATGGGATGGAGGTGTTAGCAAATAAACCAATCTCTAAGTGGAAAACCAGGGTAGTTATGCAGTGCATTGTTTTGGTAGTATGATAGGACTCGGCACTCCATTAATTTTCTCCTTAGCTGGTTATCTTTTAGAGTCAGACGTCGGCTGTTATTCTGTTCTAAAGTTGGCCGTGTGAAGCAGAATAATTTCACTTTTCTAGTCGGTTGTTTTTGGAAATGGTAGTCTTGAGCATCGTATGCATTTATGTTTTGTACAAATATGCGTGCAGACCTTGTGACATCGGAATCACGGAAATGGACGAAAACACTGAGAAAGATGATAGCTCGTCCACTGTCCTCTCCACGTCCTCAGCCTTCCACCGGGAGTTATGATTACTCGGTGGGCTGAGTACTACCAGGTTGCCCAAGTCAATACAAACACGAACTGGGGACCCTGCCCGGAACTTTTGATAGAGTGGTCTAACCAACAAGGCAGTAGGGCCATTTTAGGCTCGAGCAACCCATTGGGACCGGTGATTGACTGCTCAGTTAATACGCTTTACGGGTCGTGATAGACGTCATAGATGTCCAGTATACCCAATTTTGTAGATACTGGTAAGCACACATGCATATGTTTCGTACGTCACCCTTGATTGGTTTGAAATCAGAATTGAGCCATCTTTCGTAGAATGATTACCAAAGACCAGCCGAGCAGATGAAGAGTGCGTTCGTCCTCGCGCTTTAGTGAAAATACTTTAGCTGCTAGAAGACAACGCTCAGGACTTCCCTAGCAGAGGCTATTTGTGACACACGGTCACTTTGGCATATTTCAAGCATTCAGACAAGTTGCTCTGGTACCTATCCCAGACTACAGTGAGCTAGTTGTAGGCTTTGAATACAGTAAAATGGATGAATCACGGCGAGATCAGTCAGTCTTTATAATTGCGGTTACTAGTGTAGCAGCGTTGTTTTCGTCCTCAAGCGCCGAATGAAGCAGACGTTCGCCAGTTGTTCGCTCTCCAGTTGTTCGATTGACTTGATCTCTTTAAAAGTTGCGCACACAGAATAGTGAAGCGAAGTGGAGCAGTCCTTTTTATTTACGAACTTAAAAGTTTTCTGTCAAATATTCTCTCAAGAAAATAATCAGTGGGCAAAATTACAAAATCTCAGATACCACTGTAGCATTGCTTTTGTATTACCTACTTCTGAGCTATGCAGGAATGGTACAAAATAGGAAGTCCGCATATGTTGCGTCGATTATTCTTTATTGCGTTACCATTATGCATGGTTTTATTGGTTGCTGACTGTTTAGATAAAGAATAGTGCATTTTCGATTAAACCGATTGATTTGTCTTGTCGAAAGATTCCCTGACATCGTCAGGTCTGGAATGCCTCATCTCATGAGATTCGTGTTATCAACCGTAAGAATACTTTTTGGCACATTATCCATTCTTGCATTCTAAAAACTATTGGCTCTCTGTGAACGACTCGAAAGGTGAAAAATTTCCAGCATTCCAGTATTGACTAATCCGAAAAGATTGCTTCACAAAACGTTATCAGTGTGCAAAATGTGTTCAGTTTATTCCTTCATTCCCAGATAACTCAAGTGACTTACCCGTAAATCGTCTGGTACCGATTGTGCACTAAAATCGATGACCTCATGTCGAAGTTTGACATACCGTTGTGAAATAGTCCATTTAGTCTGATGACTCGCAATCGTTTGTTCTGGACTTGCGTCGCAGTCGTGGCACACTTTGCATGCAGTGCTGACGACTCCTAACACGGATGGAATAGACGCCCATTGCGTTCGTGGTTTCTTTATGATGAGTTGGATGGAAGTATTCCTTGTAAATTCATCTAAATGACTGCATTTAAAAGTTTTGTAGTATTTCGTGCATGTTGTTTAGTCCCCGTTTCGAATTCTGAGGTAGCATTATCACCGTTAGTACTTTGATACTTCCGTGAGTTAATTAAAAGTACCCAAACAACCGGATACTTTAGGTTCATTCGCCAACTTGCACTTTGCTAAATTCGATATGCTGATAAAGTGGGTCCATTTTGTGATACATCGTGTCCAAACTTTCAATAGTCCATTATGTGCCATACATTCTTCAGAACTGGTCACTGGATTGCGAACCATTGTCACAATGTACTGACAGCGAAGCACGAATAAATTTTCCTTTTATGTAAAACGCAAACTTTATCCGCACTAGCTACCATATTTCATTAAGAATAATCTGCGGTCTTCGAAACAAATGGTGTACCTGAAAATATTCCTCCGGAGCTGTGATCAAAAAAACTAACAGTATCATAATCACCAAGATACGATCTCACGCAACTAATGACATAATGAGCCACTCTGACTCGTGCATCACTTCGAAATCCTTTGCCGTCTTCTGTTCTGCCGGAATCAAAAATAGGCGAGTCTTTTCGCTCGACGCCCATGTCAATCTCTTCATGACCTTACTCCCGCAAGGGAATGTAAACATTCAAAACAGTTTCGTTTAAATCCATTGAAGCTAACGTAAACGTACGAACGACCAAAGAACAGCACCGAGCAGACCTTGCCGACAACACCATCTGCCTAAGCACATCCGAATTCAGTTAGCTTTCTTCCACGTCTATCACATCAATAAGTGTTTTGAATCTCAGCGTTAAATGTCATCGGATGTTATAGGGGCGCGTGCTTGGAGATTGAAATCAATAGCTGAGTAGCAGTTAAAGTACGAAAATCTGGAACAAAAGCAGTCTGAAACGAATTCTCGTAGTCTACTGAAGGAATTTAGTTTCCGTATGATTCCGCTCTATTAAGGACGCTGCGGGCCACCAATCTGATTGCAACGGCAACATGTTGAAGATAACACGGTTCAAAGGTTTTCGCGTCAATTTTGCGCATCCCACATGAGGACGTTCGGAACACCCTTCGGACCAACGCTGGTCTGTGCATGTGACAGACTGCGTAGCACCAATGCTGAACTCATCAGTGTAGCCGTAGTTTGTACAGCACCATATTTTTTGACCGTGTAAGTGTTGCTGGCAGTTGATACACTTACTGGAATTCGGCTCATGTTGGCTTGATTGTATTTTGCCTACCTGCAATTGAGTCACACATGAATTCCGTCGAAGATCGCTGTGGTGTGTGCTTGCTGCGGTGGACTACGTCTAATCTCGTCCGCGCTGACGATGTCACTCCCAAATGGTTAGGAACCGCTCTTGAATTTAATGTCCTCAACCATCTATGTTACCTAAGACAAACAATTTTCCAAACCTAAAGAGAACTTCCGGTCCCGAATAAACCAATCGTCCGTCGCAGATGACCAAAACAATTTTATTATTCTCACTCGATTTAAGTCTATTGTTAGTTCTAGCCCAGAACAGCGGTTCATCAACCACAGAGTCAATGTCGTCATTTGTATTTACTTCCGCAACCGAGAGGTCGATTGGCAAGTCATCAGATGAGAAGGATGTGAGAACAATTAGTAACTCAATATTCCACTGGACGAACATTTTGCATTTGAAATAAACAGAAACGAAAAGTAGTTTCACATGTGTGCGGCCTCGTATTTTGTTGGCAGCTCTTTGAAGTAGAAGCCAAAGCCACCTACCGTATATTTACGTTCACTGGCGAGGAGAACTTCCGCGTGTAGTTGGAAACCTGTAATGAATAAAAGCCACAAACAGTGCATAAAACTAAAGGAACCCTATTACAAAACATAGTGAAATTGAAGTTGTATTGATGAAGAAAACCTTAGTGGAAATGATTTTCCAAAAAATTCCGGAGCGGGTAAATTTATGCTCACCGCTGGTGGTCCCAGACGTCTGTCAACCAGACGTTCAGCGGTGGCAAATGGGAATTTGCTATTTGTGGCTCGGTACCAAGCCCGAAGCAGTAAAAAATCTTGTGGTTTTATGCCACTCAAATTTTTCGGACCACTTTTATCTGTCCACTTCTTCCGCGTCAGTGTAGTGGACTTTAGATGTAATCGGAAGTGTCCCTTTCACTACAACCACGTATTTGCAACTAACCAAAAACTGAAATAAATTTTCGTGTGACAAACTTTGTGAAGGAAATTTGGCGTTCTTTGGCATGTGCTAAAAGTTATTATTTCATTCTTCTCGATAAAGATTCGGTTGTCATCAATGAAGACATCAGGCTTGAAGGTCAACAGAGTTAGATCCTGTCACAACGGACACATTTTTCCATTTGGAGGTCATTGATTAGCTGAGGCCGGCTTCGATGAAGAATGTACACGTCATACTTTTTCTGGTTTTACAACAAACAAAACGCGATGACAACCGGGATTTTATCGTTAGCTTGTTGTTTTACTTGGTTACCGTCGACGTGCATAAAGGTCATACTCATTGTTACCTCTCCCTCCCACCCTCACTCACTCATTCATTCAGCAATGTTCTACATCTGTCAAGTAAACAACAGAAATCCCCTTCCGCAACTGCAGTCTTCTTAATGTCAAATCGTATATAGGACAATCAAATTACTTATTTTCAACAAAAATATCACTTCTAGGACAAAAATTGGAGGAAAGTGAGGCATCCAAATGTAGAAGGAGACAGAGAGACATTTTCTGCTCGTCCGTGTCCACGAATGTGTGCAATTATCAATACCTATCTAATACAGACATATTGATTGCTATAAAATGAGAGAATGCCAGTGGATTTTTGAGAATTTAGTTGCATAATTGATTATTAGACATTAAGGAAAGCAAATCGATCTTCAACAATGCATTCTTCTGACTCTCAGAAGAACCACACTGTCTTCGATCATCTACGACCGTCTTCCTTAGCTCATGAACATTTCTGAGTTGTTCAAGTTTTCCATTCAATGAATATCCTATTTTCGTAATCAATTTGGAATACTTCATTCAAATCCATGCAACCTTTGGAATTGCTATGTATCACGGATTCGTGAATAGCACGTGGACTTTGCCTAATGTAATAGGATTATCCCTTATACGCACATTCCGGGCCCGTGACCGGATCCATCTCCACTATTGTCTACATAGAATTTGTCAACAGCACTCGTGCCTCGGAAACCAATTAAGTGTTAGTCTAAACCAAGTCGCACAACTACATGCGGACTTTGAAGCAGCTCCTGCGCTCAGTTCCCCCCCCCCCTAGGTCATTCCAAAGGCACGAATTCAAGATGTGACGCTGAACACTGTCTAGCTCGATGGTTGCTTAATCTAGCCACTGAACACTAAGCACCTTAGAAGCCTCTTCGCAATTATTTTCAGTGTATGTGATTCAACGTTCCATTCTATGACTTTTGTGTAAGTGACGAGGATTTGTCACCGTGCTCTGAATGTCGATTGCTTTCTTCTATCCGGAGTAGGCAATTTACACCAACACATATGTGTTAGTTGGGCCTTTTTGTGCCTAGTCATCCCCTAACCAGTTTGGCTCTATTTTCTTGGACAAGCTGCCTCTGAAATCGTCATTTGGTCTAGAGATATAACAAATTTGACACTGTCAGCAATCACAGTTACCGTATCCTGGTATTTCGTTCGAGGTCAAGTGGACGATGCTTATCACTGACCGATGGCCAGACGACTAACCTGAAGACGCAATCTGAAACTGGTCATACTATATAGTATTTTTACGACACACCCTCCGGGTTTGTAAGCATCTGGTGCTGTTTTGATTTGTAATTTATATTTCTTTTTATTTATTTCAACTACCATAGAATTCCGAAGAATCTTTAGGCATAAAACAGACTAAGACAAAACAATGACAACAGCTGAGAGATACATTTATTTCTTCCAACTTGTTAGAACCTGTTGACAAAGCACCTCCATAGCTCCCGAAATGGATCGCGAACCCCAACCGATGACTGCCAGTGGAGCATTGCTAGATCTAGAATATCCCGACTGCCTCTTGGGAGTTTATCACTCTTGAACACGATAATGATATGGCCTCATTCGGCTTTGGCTTCAATCTACCACGAGCTTCCTGCTTAAGTATGTCGAGTGAAATAGTGTTATCAGGAACTATTCCATAAATCCTTGATGTGACAACAGCTGATGAAGCCTCCTCATGACAGCCACAGTGCTATTTCACTATGCGCAATCAATTCCAAAAACTAGTAGTAAATGGTTACAAAAATGTGGTGTTAGCTTCACAAACTTACACTCAAGGGCCACAAGGTCGAGGACAAAACTTCAGTGCAATACAATGGTTGTGTGGCTGATATGACACCATCGTATATCTGGGGGGCGAGTTTCAAAATTCAACAACTTTATTGAATGAGGAAATTAGTGCACTCGATCAGGACTAACTGCGTAGTTACCATTTTCAGCCCAAATTAAAATTTCTTTGTTCAGAAGTTATCATAATCGTAGGCGAATCACTTGAATGGAAACATTAAGAGCCATAACAGAATTCATATAGCTTAAAATAAATATCTGTCAGACAGTTTTGGAAATAGTAGACATCTGACTTAAGTAGAAATTAGCGTCTATTAGGGAATTTCGCAATAAATTCAACTGGTTTTGAATTTTGCGAACTCAATGAGATCAATCTAGGGTCCACAGTTCCTGGTATTCATCTCATAGCTAAACTCGTACTGGAAACAATAAAAAACGCTTGGTAATTGAATCAAGATCCGATTGAACTTGGCCGGTAGGCCAACATCCGTGGCGGGTTTCCGTAGGGGCGAGAGTCGTTCTGTGACTGCGAGAGCGAGAACGCAGTCTTTGCTACCGTTGTGGTTGCTTTGCCATTTCAGTGTTGGTGCTGTTGTTGTTGTTGTCGTTGTTGTCGCTGCTGCTGGCTGTGATGTTGTTTGTTGTTGTTCTTCTTGGAAAATCTGATAGCTTTACGCTTTCCCATCCATCCTGGACCGAACGTGACGAAAACTAGGTCGTTTGCATATAAGTATGTGGATAGACGGACGTTCACACTGATACAAGCTCACACACGGAACCTCGAGACAGTGTCTGCGTGTGCATATGCGAACCAAGCGCTGATGGCACAAGTCACAGAGCTGACCGAGCTGTTGGCATGTGCACACCCCGGCGGCGTCTCACTGTCTATTACGGATTAGCCAGTTGACTGGGTAGCTGCTCGTTGGCTGGTTAGTTGGCCGTCTCAATTCGGCCTACACAAACAGCACTGATATGAAGGAGAAAAAACTTGGTCTTCACTTTCTGAAAACACTCTCCCATTGAACACTCGCTACATGTCTACCATTCTCACCACACAACATCTGATTCTCGGTTTACCACCAGTCTAGGATTGATTCCAGTTCAGCTGCACATGTAACATTGTCCCATTTGTGGGTCGCACAACGGAAACACGATCAGACCAGTTGTACTTTCTCAGTTTGTTGTCATTTGTTGTATCGTCGCCAACTGAAGTAGCAGCGACAATAGTACCGGGAATCCCAATATGATCGCTGTGGTTGTTCTGATATTAATGCTTCTTAGTAGTGTCAAATACTAGGAGCAATAGAGGTAATAGTACTAAAAATAGCAATGGTGGTGGCAGTAGTAAAAACAGCAACAGTATTAGTGGTAACAGTAGTAGTAATACAGATATGAGTACACATGCCTGCGACCGTTCGTTTATTTTGGTGCCCAACCCGCGGTTTCTTCAATTACTGAAAACCACCTTATTTGATCTGCTCGTTTCATGTCCTGGCTCGCAGGTTCGAAAAGAACTTTGGAATATTCGACTGATTCCTCTACGATTTCACCGAGCTGGATTCCGCGGGTGTCCTAAATACCGCTGATCGAGTCAAAAATAGTTTGTCTGTTCCCTACCCTCATCTTTATTAATGAAGATCTTCCTTTGAGTACTTTCCCGAAAATGTCTATTGGTCGGAGTGCTCCCGTGTCTCTACAACTCATGCAGGAACTTGACTTGTTTGTTCTGCAGTGAACCTTGATATTGGGTCCACATAACTGAGTCCGTTCATGGTTCCGTTCAAAATCTCATGCGCCTTGACTTTCAGAAATGTTCAAAGGCTTCTTGACATGTTTCGGACCTGCTCTGTCACTTTATTGAAGTGCTTCAGAAAGCCCCACACGTCATAGTCAAACAGAGCCATGACAAGTTTATCAAGGTCACAGCACTAAGCACTGTGTTTCAGGTTATTGATTTCGAAGGAACGGTTCGGTTGTTTGACTTCTGACTACAGATAAAACTCAAGTCACGTCGTTTTTCGGTTTTGAGTGGCTTATACTTTTTCTGTCTACAGATTTTGTCCATTTATGTTTTACAGAACTTAGAATGTCCTTATTGCTTCATCCTTGCTAGTTTAGTGCGCTGTGTTCTCTCCGTGTTCAACATCGTTCTTCTTCTCAGGTTCTAATGAGTATGAATTAGCCTCCGATTAACATCAACAATCTACTAACGTAGTGGCGGTGGCAGTGATAGTGGCAGTGGTATTAGTACCAATAGCAGTGGAAACCATACAAGCTATGTCACTCCTACATGCAGTCATTTGCACCAAAAAAGAACTTCAATCGGGAGTATATTTGCGGTTGTTTTCATTTAGTAATGCGTTCTCATTTCACTCGCAAACACTTGTGAAATGCCGAAAAGGACTAGACTGCATGGGCATAAACATCAAGCGACGGGGCATGCTAAGATTCAGACGGGGAATGGGAAGACCAAAAGAGGAGATTAACTTTGATTTTGGATCGATAAAAAAGGCTATATATGGGTTGATTGCACTGCAGCCTGAACAATGGAGATTTGGGTGTGATTTTGCCATTTTATGTTCTGCCTCGAATTTCTTATTCGATATCAAGCCAAGACACGGAATGTGGCACTATGCAGTTGATGTGTTTGGTGTGGCTCTTAGTTCCATGTCTGGATCTTGTGCTTGTTTGCGTATAAAAGAACCGTGTGTGTATGTGTGTGTCCATAGGAGGGCTCGTCAAGTGCAGTTAGGCAAGCGTCAGCTTTCACCGCGGTTGACGTACGAAACCGGCTAGGTGCACGGATCTATCGTCTGTCGAACGACCATTTCTAACCCGTTTCGAACACATTTTCCAGTTAAAGCCGTATCATCATGGGAAAATTTGCCTGAATCCCGGAAAAAAAATCAAACAGCCGAGTTTCATAGAAGTGTGCTTGGTTTTTTGCCGCTCGCAACGGCTCGGAGTAGAGCAAGCATCTGGTGTCGGTAAAACTCTCCAGAAATAGTGAAATTAAGCGACCCCGACTCAGAACATTGAAAGCACTTGTGTATTTTCCCAATTAAGATATACAGTGTTACTAATAAACACAATACTACATGTCATCATCTTATTTGTACCTAAATGACTAAGAAGTTACATACTCAGTTAGATAAATATCGGGTTAGCCAGTTTCGCGATGGTATACGTACGATTTTGTAATGTGATAATGCGATTGAGGAATATCAGTCTGCACTGCGGAATTGGGCGAGAGTAATTTCTCGGGAAGTCCGAAGGATAAAGGAAACATGTTTTACAGCCACTTGGAGTTGGCGGATTCGTAGTCCAAGTTCCCTGAGACTCCCGATAGGTATGCTGAAAATCTGTATTTCAACATAGCTACTGATACTAAATAAGTAAAACCAAACCGTGAATCTTTCGGATTTGAATTCCGAGAGTTGCAATCTAAATTGCATCAGGTAGTAATTAAACACACTTTATGAGTTTGTTTAAACAGTTACACCAAGTAATGCCAATATCATCACAATCTGCTGATGCCCTTAAAAGTTCACTGGTAAACTATTGCCAAAAATATCGTGGCATTAAATTACAGGTTTGCAGTATTTGAACCATAAAGCATGCGCAACTTATCTGAGAGCTGAACAGGAACCATGATTTACTGATATCTAGAACAGACAAAAGTGTTGAATGAGTGATAAATAATCGGTTGAGCTGCGACAAAAACCTAACGACAACCCATCTGATGAAAGCAACTATGACTGCATATTAGAGGAGGGTGACAGACCACAAGAGGAATCAGGAGTGACAGATACATTGGGAACGGAAGGAGAACATTTTTTTTCCAGGATTCCTAATGTCAAGCTAGTTTTATTGAGGCTAAAATCACGGAGTGGACTACCAGAACAGGGTAAATCGAGTGTATCTTTGCAATGACCAATTAACCTAGGCCACTCAAGCTGTCACATCACGATTTTTATGATAACAAACATTCATTTGAGAATGAGCTGAGATAAAAAAAATTAGCAACTGATATAAAAAAATCATCACCCGCCATCTTTAATACGATGAGGAGCATCATCCAAATATCACTTTTTCTGGAATCTTTGGAAGTACCTGGCAGGAAGGTTTCATCAAATAGAGTGAAATAAACAAATGCGAGTTCGATGGCATGCCAGGTAAAATTCCTGAATAACTGATTATAAATCTCTTCTGTAATGTTATTAAAAATCTTTCATAAAGAAAAGCGAACATCAATACTTCCAGTTCTGTGCAAGGCTATTGAATAATCTTCCATACTGGATGAATAAAAACGCTGTGTATTATGTGACAGAAAACTGGATGTGAGCTATTCCAAATGCCTCAGGCAATCAGCAACTAGGTTAAGACCGGTACCTGTTCGACATCTTGATTTTCATGCACAACTACCGAGGAGTTGCATCATCATGAAGCCAGTCACCTGGCAAGTCAGTAGCCTCCAGTTTGCAACTCCTTTTCAAAAGAAATCATGTTCACTATATATAATTACCAAAATTGTGTAGTTCTTGCGTCTGAATTACCATGACACATGGATAAAATTGAGGTTGGAAGAATCCCGCCAAACGTGCAGGACACATCTAGAAAACCACCAAGATGCTGACACTGAATAACAGTAGGATTTGCGAAGTGAATGTTAGTATCATCTTCCTTTCGGGGTTTTATAAAAGATAGTTAAATAAAGGAAGATACGTGGATGGGAAGGAAACGCTATCCAGGCGACCATTAATAAATAGTTGCGCAATACAGTAGTAAGTTCTACGAGAACTTACAGATAAAATGTATGGAAGAACTAACCGCCCGGAAATATAAGCCTCAACGGGAGCTGGAAACAAACAGGGGTAGATCAGCAGAATCGGTTTAATCGGAACCCAGTCATTTGGACAATCAATCAGACCCCAAAGTATGTCAGTCACTCACTCAGTCTGTCAGTTAGTCAGTCAGTCATTCGGTAAGTCAGTGAGTCAGTCAGCCAGTCTGAAAATCAACCACACATTCATCCATTCAGTCAGCCAATCAATCAGTCATTCACCGACGTCAATCAGGCAGTCAGCCAGTCACAAAATCACTCAGTTACTAAGCCACCAAAGTCATTCATGTACTCGCTCACTTTATCAGTCAAGCAATCCACCAGTCGGTCTGTTAGTCTCTCAGTCAGCCGGTCAATCAGTCAGTCACTCAGTCAGTCAGTCAGGCACGCAAGCACTCAGTCAGTCAATCAGTCGGTCATTCTCTCACGGAATTCAGTTACATTCGCAAACATCTGTCCGACGGTAAACTAGTCAGTACGGCACAATGTCGGCCACGAACTCCCGTCAGCATATTCTGTCATTCAGCCCGTCAGTTAATCAATCAGTCCGTCGCCACAGTCAATTTCTCAGTCAGTCTTCAGTAAATTAGTCAGCTAGTGAGCTAATCAGTCAGTCATTCATTCACTTTTTCAGTCAATTTGTCATTTAATGCCGTTCATTTTACCAATGTTAATCAGCCTGATTAACATTCAGTCAAATGCACACTTGGTCATTCCCAGAATTTTTCTGTTGGATGAATCAAAGTAGTCTATTGACATGTGTTCGCCTTTGTCCAGCTGACTAGTTGACGCAAGCCGGGTAATCAAATATCGGGATTAGAGAGCTGCAGTTCGTTTCATTAGAATGATCTACGGTGTTATTTCATCAATATAGGAAGTAAAAACCACTCACCAGTGACTGAAAACTTGCCGTCCATCTTTAACATCAGCCTCCTGGTCAGTCAGCCCCGGAAACGTTGGCATGAGGTTCAGCCAGTCACTTTTCCACCAAGATGGTTACTCGATAACAACGACGTGCACTGTGATGTTTTTCCTTTTCTTAATACACAGCAATCTAACCGAACCCGGTTACCGCTTTACGGGAAGCCTCCTAGATTGGTGTAAGCGAAAACACGAAATCTATTATACTGGTCACATTGCTCCAAAACTGCACTTGATCATTTCCCAGTGTACAACTACAGAGCGATTCTGTGGGGAATCGGAGCCAGCTATCGTCTTTTGTCAAATTTACGTGGAAGCTATTGTTCGACACATCCCACCACCATGGAAAACAACCAGTTAGGCTATTTTCAAAATGATGATTTATTCATACACTGTTCTTTTGTTAATTACAACTGTCCTGGTGCGAAGATTCTTTCTTAGTTTATTTGACATCCACCTACAGGTCCGCATTTCCAAAGTAACCCAATCGTGTACTAGCGGATGAACTTTAGGAAAGAAATCATATGATAAAGTTCCCAACCAAATATTGTCACAATAAAGGACTTCCCTCGTACGCTTTTTGAAACACTTCACAGAGGTATACAAGGCATATCAAAAGCCCTAAATCAGACAAGATTGCTTCAACTATTTTGGTGTAATTAAACGGAGATAACGTGATAAGAGGAAAAAATGCACACTAAAACTGTCAACGACTGGTTATTTCGTACATCTTCTAACCTTAGTCCGAAGTTAGCATCTATGTCCAGGTGTTTTTGTTTCTCACTGTAGAATTTTACTTCTTGAATTATAATGCTAGTTTTATACGAAACATTTCCCGACGTGATCGTCAGCGGATGGCTGCACATGTGCAGACTGTCTGCGAGGCTTTTGGTTGTCATGACAAAGTGATCTAAAGTCTTTTAGGTAGGGAAGAAGTTAATCAACAAGGCTAGTATTCAGGCAAAATTTCTGCAATTTCCTCCTCGTCAGCAATTATAAGAGAAAAATTTGTCCTTTTGATTTGAAAAGCCATTATGAATAGCCTGAACTTGTTACCGTAGATAGAATGTAAATTTATTTCCACAATGATTGAGACGTGTTGCTCATGCACAGGTTTCCGTCCGACGTTTTTATCTGAAGCGACCGTAGTGTGAGTAAGCGCGACCGGTCCATGACACGGAAGAATGAAACAGAAAAACCAGGGCTAGCGCACTTTTTCTTCCCCGATATCTCACATTTCATGGGTGGATCACGACGTGATTCATCAATACAGTCGTTAGAGAAAATGTCTCAGGCATTATCATTCTACAAGTGTTAGACTTTTTGACACTCTAGTGCTCCGTAGTTTTTTGATCATAAACATGTTACTGGTGTTTCATCTTCCCACTGTTGTCAGTGCTGAGCAGTGGCAGTCAAAATATCTCCATGAAGTATACGGTCAAATGGATACTTCCCTCCTATTGCTTGTATTATTATCTCGCTAATACGATATAGTCTAGACCATTTTGTTCTTTCATCTGCGCAGTATACTTGCGGGCCTCATTTTTGAATACTTTTTGTGCTACAAAATTTGCTTCTGTATAACTTGATCCATCAAATCCATGGCAAATAGCTCCTCTATTCAAACAAGTTTGTGAAATCCAAGTTAAAAGTTTAACTGGCGCACAGAATTAGCATACAACTTGGGACGGTGTCCGTAAGTACTGATAAAAATATCTAGTTCAATTCAATTGAGATTACGCAACCGCTAAACTTGCAGTGGCGTGCTCTGCATATGGTCACTACCTAACAGCAACGAATACCGACTTTGTGAGACGTGGTTGGGTCCCAACACAGTAAAGTAAAATTTGCCTCCTGGAGACAACCGACTGGCTAATGTTTTTAAATTTTTGATCCAGGAAGTGGATAACCCATCTTGATCCATCTTCCAACTTCGGAGACCAGCATACTCGGAGGTAGTCAATCGTCGAATAAACGCAACTTGGATTTATCGACCCCATACTCTAAAACTTACCTTTGGGTTAATAAGGAACGTTTTTCACCATATTCGAGCGACATTACATTAACACCGGTTTCTGAGCCCAGGCAATAACGGCATATAGTTTACCTTGAACGACTATGTTCCGGAACCACATAACAGGGTTACTATAGCTGTTGCAGTGAAAATGGACCACAAATTTATGACCGAATATCACGTTGACGCCGCAGATGTCTCAGTTTGGTGACTACCAAACAAAACTACGTAGGCGAGGACACCTCATTCGAACAGTCGGTGGGATGAAATTGTCCAAATAACAAAACCTATTCGTTACAATCAACCATTCCCGAAGAACTAGGTTTGGCTTGAAATAAGTTCGGTCTTGCAAAGGCATTTTGCACTCTGAAGCTGCAAGTCGCATCCATAAGACTTACACCGACATTCAGGCGGTCGAGACGAACCTGCAAGTTGCCATAGGCCCCACTCAGGAGCACTACATTATTCACGTGTTCTAAGTAGGGCGGCAAGCTAGCTGACCAAATATCAAAGCCGCTACTCTCACACGAGGATGATGCTGCTTTTATGGCCATTTCTAATCTATATTTAGGAAGGGGGGTTGACAGTAGACAAATCAGTTTCCGTGGCGAAATAAGATGAATTTTACTGCTACACTTTACAGTCACAGGAAGCGCCATCCGGTTGCACAGTCGACTGAGTCACGTCTCGCTCTCATATCCCGAAAGGCAGAAATCATGGACCTACTGGAAGAAATAAGTCAGTTAGCAAAAAACATGGTCGTAGCTTTGTATTTATTGCCAGAAAGAATGAGAGTACACACTATCGCTTCCGCAAGTTTTCTATCACCTTGTTATGCTGAACCATTTGGTGCTCATGTTAGATCAAATAAGCACTGTCCGCACACGACGGGTTTACTAGCTAACAGTAAACTCATTAGGCCGTTTTATCCGTGCAAATGAAATCAAGGAAGATGAATTAACAAATAAGACCAAGCAAACTAATGGAGTTGAACTACGAACAAAGGATAAGAAACCTGTGAGTTATTTGTTCAGTCTTCATTTGGACTCCGTGGCCTAAAGGGATATTTTTTGTTCAGTATGCTTCTGTCGAAGATTTTTCTACTAGATATGCACTCCACGACAAAAGATTTTCTCTCACAAGTTTACTTGCAAACAAAACAAGCTCGGAGTGAGTATCATTTATCTTTTACTTCCTTTATTAATGAAACAATAATGTACACCAATTTCCACGAAGGGGGCGGCGGCCAACAGAGGGCTGTCAAGTGGGGAAGTTGACCGGCGGTGGGAGGATTTGAACTCGCGAGCCTCACGTCCAAACGCCGTGACCTTATCCACTTGGCCAGCGCCGGACACCATGCCCCACGCTCTTTGCACCTCACTTCACCAAAATCACAAGATTTCCAAACAATTTGCCCTTAATCGAGAGCCAGTGTCGCTTCCGAGTGGACAGTCTTTGTATCTTAACCCACATTTGCCTTCCAAATCTTCGCAGCCCTCTGAAGAGGATAACAAGTTGATCTCCCCCGGGCTAATACCTGATGTATGGGAAAATAAAAATCTAGCGGGATATGAGCTGCGAAACGCGACATTATTTTGCTGAGGAACAAAAGTCGTTTAACTTCGTGACTTAATTCAATGCAGTGGACATTTCAGCTGCTCGTTATCCGTTGAAAAAGGAGCCAAATTGTCAAACTATGACCTTCTGTTAGTCGGAGAGGTCAATTTAACTTTTACTGTCTTCTGTTGGGACCTCTTTGTGAACTGTCACTCAACAGGCCTCGATGGTTGGCCATTTTCGGTGAACCGTGACGTCAAACAAGCCGTTGGATGAATAAACAAAAACACTGCATTCTATGATATGCTAAGAGAAATACATTACTCTCGATAGACGTGGCTCACTGTCAATACTTGAGCCCGACGGTAATATAGGTGTGCAACCGTAAAAGTTATTTTGGTTTGCTCTGTTAATATCCGAAGTGCTTTTGCAATAGGTCACAGTGAAGATTCACTTGGCTCTGCTGATTTGTTGCCTATTCGAAAACTGCAAGCTAACTGAGATGACTTAATGCCTAAGTGAGTGAAATAAAACAGCCAGATGTGCTTGAAATTCAGTCGGCTAAACCATCTATGTGAATCTTTCTTCAGTTGAGGCGTCTATTGGATGACCGCATTCAAGTGTCCGAGGGTGGACTTTGGAAGACATCTTCGGAAATGACTCTCAGCTGGTGATGAGGTGGTCCGGAATCTCATACCAGTTATGCCTAAGAGATGGGGCCGAACCTTTGTGGTGAAAAGTTGCTTTGTCCTGATAATGCATTGGATTTTGCGTAGAAACTTTCTTCTAGTAAGAGCCAAACTGATGAAACTTCTTGTTCACTTATTTCACACTATAATTGTTATAGCGTTCAAAAATGGTTTCTATATTACAAACAAAAATGGGGAAAAAATGAAACATTTTAGGGGGAACGAAAATTTCGCTTTGGTATGTGGACACTGAACAACTGCTGCATCAAACGCATTCTAAAAATGGTGACGAACGTTTACAGCTCATAAATGAAAGTGGACTGCAGGGCATTCAACTCGTGCATTGGTACGGGTTAGGTAAGAAAAGAAAATTTCGCTCACGAACGATGGTTTGATTGTTTGCTCAGACTAATGGACCATTGCCGTGTGGTCAACAAATGCATATCGTGAGCGATAATCTTTTTAAATGTAGAAATGATTTTACTTTCAAAAGGTATGAATGTAAGTTCACCTATCTAAACTGCACTTCAACAAGTTTATTCGAAGAT
This sequence comes from Fasciolopsis buskii, assembly GCA_008360955.1. Taxonomy (NCBI): domain Eukaryota; kingdom Metazoa; phylum Platyhelminthes; class Trematoda; order Plagiorchiida; family Fasciolidae; genus Fasciolopsis; species Fasciolopsis buskii. The sequence continues at coordinate 243,689 of LUCM01001803.1, forward strand.
CATCCCTTTAAACTATTCGGGGATGCAGCTCACACGGATGCGCAGTATTGTGCCACAAACCTCGCATTGCCCGAACCCCTGAACACCATTTCGCAAAACGCTCATTCACGTGGTGTATTGTTTGGTGGTTGCTGGGTCATTATTTTTACTGGTGAAGATTTTGATCAATCATAAAGCATATCGATCTCACCTTCCTGTATCACAAAGGACGTGCCGATTGCACAAGCCTCTGTCCGTTAACATTCAGCTGCGAAGAGCTCTACTGGAATGAGGCTAATGTCAAATGCATGAAAGCTTCATATTCCAGCCATTTACTAGTTTGTTGGGATAGATTCTTTAAATTTCAGTTTTCTTTTCAGGGACATTTATGTCTGTCCGTCTCAAAAAGTAACTGATGACTCTCAGAAATTCCCACTAAAATATGTGCAATGTATCAAAGCAGCAGGGTCATGGAGTGATCCGCTGACGCTCCAGAAATGAAACCTTTTTGTTAGTGCACGGGTTTCACTAGTTGGATGTGCTTATGCACACGGGAGAATTCCCAGTAGTGAACATATTAGGGTTTATCTTCCGTAAGGTACTGCAGAAAATCAAGACTGATCATCTCATTCAAATTGTGCTTCAACCATAAGTTGCAATCACTGACAAAGAGGGTTTTTGTGTTTCTTAAACCGATCGTTGTGCTGTTGATTTGTGCAAGGTGGAGCTAGTACCACTTCGCTCCACGCGCATATATTTTTCGAGATTGATCAATTTACTCCCGTTGTATTTCGAATTTGCGTACGTAGTCAACATAGCAATGATTTACTCCATTAACATGCCGAATTTTTATCACACTTAGTCGCTCTGTTAAACAGAGAGTAGAGAAAAAACAGTATCGAAGTTAACGGAATTCAGTACACATTACCGTTTGTATTGTTTATGCACGGAAATATTTCGACCCGAATCCGACAACAGCGCTCGGAAAATACAACACTTCATATTCGTACTATCGTGTAGCACGCACCCAGTCGGTGAAGGCATTATCTAGCACCTTACCTTGCATCCCTTGTATTCACTTTCGACCCGGGAAAGAATCGTGATTCACACTGCACGACTGACCAAACTGAAAGCTCTTAGAAACAGGCAGACACAAGCTCTTGTAGTGGCGCCAAAATTTCGGGGGAAACTTGACTATTTTCCGACATTGCTTTCCCTATTATTCACCTGGAAGATTGATCTTCATGTGTGACGTTTGTTTGATTTCGTCGGCTTTACGGGACACTGTCACCGAAAGCTATCGATTAATCCAGTTTATTCAACAGGTTTCTCGCTCTGCTTGCCGCTCGCCACGCTTTGCTTCGGCTCGCCTTCCGTGTATCGTAGCACCGGACCACTGCAGTCTCAAAATACTTGGAGCATATTTCCGGTGTTCCACTTGGACCTTCACCGTTCTGTTGCTTGAGGACAGTCCGCCTATTTGCTGCCTCAAAACCCGATAGAATAAACATCCGGGAATAGGATATCTAGAGATGTAATATATATTTAACAAAAATAGTAAAGCTGTCTGGTAAGTGGGCTATGCTGAGGATCAATTTCAAAAACAAATGATACGTTCCTTTTAGGTTGCCATAATTTACAGGTGTCACTAGTGAGCAGATCGCATTTAACATTTTAGTCATTTCATAATCCAAATGTTCCAGTCGAATTGGGTTACTATACCTGGTAACTTGTCCCTAACTGTCTAAGTTTACACGTGCTCACTACTAGGGACGAAATGAATACTAAAACAAAAGTGGTCGATTTCAACGCCTGCAATTCTACTAAGATTGATCGATATAAGTTATTTTTTATCCTTTTCATACTGCCTAAAGCCTAGGCACGTATCTCGTGCCCGGATAATCGATTTCAGTCCAGCTGAAGTTCCATTGTTCACATGATTACTTCAACCGAATTCATGTAACTTTGAGATTATTTTGGCTCTAGTGTAAAATTTTAGATCCTTCGTATGACCAGTGATGCATCAGTGGAGAGAGAGAGAGGAAAGGGAAAGGCGGATGATGTTCGCGTGTGTCAAAAATGTTCTGATGATAATATCCTCAAAATTGTTTGTCTGCCTTTTTCTGAACCCCTAGGATATAAACTTCAAGCAAATATGTGCACAACAATACAACCACGGTAGTTAGGAAAAATTAAGTAATTGGCTGGTCTGTTTCGTAAACTTCTGCACAACACAAGGCAGTTTGGCTGGATGTAGACCTTTGATGGACAGCCCACATTGGTTATCTTCAACTTTAGTCATTTAATTCCTCTAACAGTAAAATTACAGAGTATATTGTTTTCCGGAAGGAGGTAGGGACCAGTTGAGAGCCGTAAAGTGAGGAATTTGACCGAGATTCTGGCCACACAAGAACAAATTAAAAGAAAGCAATTGCTATCAGGGTAACTATTCTCTAAAGGAGAAAAGTGAGGTCGACGAATGCTTCAAATGAATACAATGCAGAACTACGTGTTCGTACGTCGCCTTTGAGCTAGGAAAAGCCATTCTCAGTGGAAGTAAAACGCAACCCCAATGGCAGCACAGATGTCATAACTCAAAATAGTTATCATAAGTGTATTTGCAATCGCTCAGAAAATCTATGCACCTGCTGTTAAGAAGGGCTGTTTCGAGATAGATAATCCAATGCATTTGAAGCTCATGGCGATGACATTTTCGATAAACGGCTAATTTCCACAAACGATTACTTGATTTTGAATTCTTAAATTTTCATCAGTTTTCTCGTTATTGTTAGTCCGATATCTATTTCCAATGTGGACGATTTATTGTGCACTTTGTTCGTTTATACTTACGCGCACGCTGAGATAACCGTCTACCACGGGACTGAGGATATTTTGTTGATCAATGTGAAAGTTGATCAGTGAAATGGTGTCCACGTAGAAATCATCCAAATCGCGCCATTTCGGGAGATGTGTTTTTCCATCCTACCCCGGGATACACCTTGTAGACGATAAAAAAAACGGTAGCAATAAGAATGTGTGCACTCATCGATTATGCTCTCCAAATGATGCTTCCTATTGAATCTGGAGATGAATTCATCACTGGCGGAATACTGGTGATGGCTAGCGAAATCATTTCCTTCTCTTCAAACTGCGTGTGCTATTTTTGTGGTGGATATTTTGATGTGTTCATGAAACAACCAATCGGACACCAATTTGACCACCCAATACTTATGGCTATTTCATCCCTGTCACGAGTATTCCGGTTTAAATCGAGTTCCTCAAGGTTTTAGCAATTCAAGTACATTGGCAGGTCAAAATAATGTTGACAACGCATGACCTTTTTACTTTGCTCATGCTTTCCACTCGAAGAAGGTTTGCTTATTTTGTTGGACAAAATGATTACCACCACTAAATTAACGGTATTTGCCCCATCGTCCACGATTCTTTGAATTTTCCTGAAAATACGGAGGGCGAACGTGACGGTGATAAAATGGTCAACGTAGTCGTGCTTCAATCCGAAGATTGTAAGTTCGAATCTCGCCGGTGCCGGTCAAATTCCCCACCTAGAGGGTTTTTGCTGGGCTCGATCGCCCGCCTGGAAGAACGTGCCTTGCGGGTCCCTAATAAAGGAGACGAAAAGACAAAAACAAACAAAACAAATGGTCGGTCAGAGCAAACAAAAAATGCAGGGTCATTCATTCGTTCGTCCTTTAGTGGTGAATTCGAGAGCAACGTGTTGAAAAATGGGATGTTGCTTCTCATAAACTGATTCGATCGTCAAACCATTTCAAGGCGATAAATAGGAATGTTTCGGCTCATACACCCAAGATACGTAAGCTTGGCTACCTTGATTTCTAATCCCTTCCATTCATTACTTTTATTCAGTGCTTGTGGAAGACTAAGGAGAACTTGTCAAACAATCTTCGTGAGATAGAACCAGGAACATTTCATTTCGGAGGTGTCAAAACATATGCTAGTCGTTAGGGCAAGTGAAACAAAACAGCAGAGGTAACACTTTTGATTCAGTGCTCAACTGTTGGAAATTAGGATCGAATTTTCCACACCTCATGTTTGACAGTTTACGACACGAACCACTAATATATTTGTTTGCCTGGTTACATGATGAGTAGCTGCGATGATTGTAATGTATAGACTTTGTGTACAAAAAAATATCGCATTTCATTTAAGTACCGTGATGAAAAATAGATGTACTTATCACATTGCAAAAAGAAAAAACAAATGAGACTCTTCGGGAAATGTTTTGAGCGGTTAAGACAGGTTACTCAGGAAGTCGGCTAAAACACAATCACAGTTGGTAAAAATGCGTGCTAAACAGGGAGTGGTGGAGTTCTTACAGACATAAATTCTAAAGAGAATAGACTGAACAGCGAAAAATGAGAGCGGCAATTTGAAAGATCGCTGTGCAGGACATGATTGGGATTTGAAGGCATTTCGTGAGCAAACTTTTCACATGCGAATAAATGGTGATCACATTTTAACGGACGATTCGCTTAGTGTTAGGAAAGACAACTAACAAAATATAGTCTACTACGGAGTTGTTTAATCTTTTTAAAGAGAAACCGAAAAAGTAAAAGAACAGTAAAGAAAGATAGGAGAAACATAGTGGTATACAAATCGGGAGATGATGTTGCGTTTCACCTTGTGGTGTTGAAACTTTCTGATATGAAATAACAACTCTCGGAGATTCTTTGCACAGATGAAAATGTAAAAAGTCCACTTCAGATTTTTATCAGAAATAAATCGTGTGGTTTTCACAGAATCGACCTGGCAAGCGTTTCTGAGTCGATGAATAACGGTTCAGATGGGTAGGTTGACCGGGAAAGAGAGAACAGACATTCGCTATATTTGGATTTGCTGAGACTAAAACCGGTTTGTGCACGGAAATCGTAGATAGAAGGTAAATTATTTGAAAAACTTTAAAAGTTGTCGTTGCTAGAAGCTGCTTGAGAGGGCAACACCGGCAACATACGCAGTTGACAGATGGGACTAGATGGTAAGTCGCTGACGTCAGTAGAGAAGAGAAACGGTGAAAGAAGAGCACCCTATGGCACGCCCCAGTTGTTACTCAACGGTTTTGAAGTTATACCGTCCATTTGTGTGCACTGAATTCGGTTAGTAACATAATCAGACAGCCGTGCTAATAAAAGGCTGGGACAACCAAATGTTTTCAGTTTGTGAAGTAGAACAGATCGTGGGACGGAATCGAATGTCGACAAATAGTCCAGGAGGGCACAACGCACAGATTTCATCGATGCGTTCAAGGACTTACAAATGTGGTGGATGAGGGAGGCGACAGCGTCAGAAGTGGACCTGTTAGATTTATAGACAAACTGAAATGGGTCATCAGGAGGATACGTAGAAGATCAGAAGCGCTTAAGTACAGCACACTGTCAGTTTAAGACCAGATGTAAGGGTGATGGGGCTAATGCACCTTGCTAAAGAAGTGGGACTGCTAGATTTTAGAATAGGAACAGGCCTCCAGTAGTTAGGGATAAGATGAGCAAATCAGAGAAGTGAATGCATCAGTCGGAGCCATAGCACTGCACATTAAAAAAGCTGAGGGTAGATAGTCACGACCAACCGCTGTGGTAATTCTAGTGGTGCGGAGAATCTCAAACATCTGTTCCTTAGGAAAATGTGTAACTGTCACATCACCACCCTGTGCAAATATAACTGGGTTATAAGTAGTAGAATGGAAAAGCTTGATTAGTGCTGTCGACATCTGCAAAACCTTTTATGTCTCTTTTTCTTCAAGACTTATAGCATTGCTCCTTACGTTTCCTTAGAGATTTCAGTACCTGAGATGAGATGCGGCTACTCGAGAGGAATAGGGTTTCTAAAGGATGGCAGATATCAAAGATTACGTTAGTCGTCTCTGCGAAAAGTCTGACATTGTCATTAAGCAAGGGATCAAAAGAAGAACAACCAAATGCGTGTAAAAGAGATCCCTAACAAGGATGAAACAGCTGTGGTGGTTTCTTAATGGTGAGATGAGCGATAATATCGCGTGGTGAATTATTTCATGAAACTATTCAATCTTCTACCAGCAACACATACCAAGGGTAAGGTTGTTGCTTTAAAAATTGTGCAGGCGAATTCAAATTTGATTTGTTTTTATTTGAAGGAATGGAATGCTGGCCGAGAGTGCATCTCGGGCCTTAGCAGAAGCAGACAATGATCACTACTTGAGATGGACACGCGTATTTTCAGGGAAAATCAGCCGGGTGATTGGTAATATCTCTATCTAAAATGGAGTTTCCTGTAGTGGGGGAAGCGCAGAGGTTAGTCAAATCAGGCACAATCAGTAGTAGCGTTGACGATTGATTGATAACATGCAGATTGCCCTTAAGAAATGGAACAATAAATGGTAGCAGTGAGCTGAAAAGCGTTGTGATGTTGTGTTATGAGTTAAAAGGGATTATGTATTAGTTCGTTATGATCTTACTGATAAGACAGGATAATTTGGGGTGACACCGAGTTAAGGGACGTTCACTTCCATTTGGAGAGTACGTATAAATAAATTCGGACTTGTTAGACCAGGAGGAGTTTATGTGACCACAACACCGCCAGTGTTCTTGTTCGGAACTCTATCCTGCCGGTGAGGCTTGAAGCTGTTTATCAACACAAGTGGATCAGCAATATCCCGGTTCAGCCACGATTCTTGTATGTATGAATCGTGGTCAGAGTACGAGATGCAAACCCTGCATATTGTTAAACAGTGAAAAGATGCTGGTACTCAATGCCGAGATGGACATCTTGGATGGAGCGGTGGATCCAGCACGTGTTCTTCTGGAAGGATTAGAGGATTTTTGAGGGACAACCCTGCGTGACACACATCTAGAATGAGAGGCAATAGAGATTTTAAACCGTAGTAATTCCGATCGATTGTAAAGGCCAAAGGAAACCATAATGAAAGAGGGGTTCACGCAAGAAAACAACAAAATAATGGTATCAAAGCTGTAGAATAGCCAGTCAAATGTAGAAGGCTTCGATCTCTGGCTATTTTTGTTTTTGGGGGAAATCACAATTAAGATTGTAATTTTGGAGCTTCTCCTGACTCATGTCAAAGCCTGTCTAACACGTTTTGATCAGATGTTGGTTGGGTGAAGGAAGTTAATATAGAAACCGAGGTAGTTTAAACGCTACCAAGCCGGGATTCCTCTATTTGATTGTCACTGTTTTTAGAGCTCGGCCTCAATCTTCACAACTGAACATTTTTCCTCTGTTTTACAAATTCTGATGTGTTCCCAGGTTGACAGTATTAGTTGACGGGTCGTTTTTAAATGGAACGCAATTTTCAACTTACGGAATTCCATCACACAGCAAAACAGTGCAAATGTTGTAGTATTAGTGAGATTTTGATTATCTTGCGTGCCCGATATTGAATGAACCAATTGGTTTGGGTTAGTTTTAGATTTTTGTTACCATCTTAAGCGATATCAGCATCAACCCCATGTCCATTTGTGTAGCCAACATTAAACATGAGTACAAAAAGCGAACCAGGGGACTCGCCAAAGCGCAGCGAAAAGCACCTTACGCGGCAAAATATGATCCCACTGGTCGAAATATCTCACGCGTTGGCGAGCAATCGAGGCTGTTAAAATGCCTCTGGTTTTGAAAAATAAACTTAACGGTAAAGAAGCTCTCAATGCATGTATAAATCCTTGTCTTTTCGCAAGCTATGCAATTCCGATCTTCTCACAACCAGTGATGAAAGGTTGCTGTAATTTGTAGGAGAAAACTTGTCAAGAACACCCATATGTTGCCGTCCATCATTTCACACGTTACTCGGTATTGCATAACGAATTCCCAGAATTAGAACAAAACTACTCGAAAGTGCTACACGGTCGTTCGGATGACTTTTCGCTCTGTGTGATCAGGAGTGTGATGTATCACACACCACACATGTGTCTGTCAGTCATCCAAAAATGTACGAACAAACGACCGTGTCACATTACCCGATCAGGGAGATTTCGGTAGCGGATACTCTCTAAACTGAGAGTAATTCTGCGTGTTGTCCGTCGGTCTTGGACGATATCCAACAGTCTAACAGAGTAAGTAAAACGAGAATAAGTACACTGAACAATTTGGGCAAATTCCAACACTGTGAAAGCCTAAGCCCGTGCTTGTTTGGTACGGGGTAGAGTAGCACACGTGCTCCCCAATGGGAGTCAAACTGGTATTTGTTGGTATAGCAAGCGGTCAATTCTGCTTTACATCAGATTCAGTCGGATGATTGCAAATGAAAAACTCAGCTAAGATGATCAGGTTTCGACTCGCACTCATTCGTGCTGAGCAAACCGTCAGCCGTCAATGCACACAATCATGCATGCGAACCAGCATGAAAACTTAGTGAAATAAACATAATGCGCTATTTGTAAGCAATAGAAATCTGGTTGTTTAGTTTTTCTTCATATGCCAGGCACTCGTTTGGTCCATCGAATTATGTTCACTGAGTTGGCTCCCTAGATACCTGTGAACACGTGTTGATTCACTCAGCAATTCATTCATCCCGAAAGCGGCCCAGACAATGCATGTTTGTTTGGTGTCTCCCAGCATTGAGGTTCATCAAAGATGTAGTTATCATTACAAGACAGTGATCTGATCTCATGATACAACATACTGACATGGACGTGCCTTCAAGCATTATTTTGAGTAGCACGTGCATTTGGTCCTGTGAACAAAAGGCCGCACTTGGTGTTTTCGTTTGTTAATCGACAAACACCCGGCCATTATCTAGGACCGAAAACGACAAAAGGAAGGTTGTCCGGAAAATGCACTGGAAATTGATATGCCAAGCGCGGTGATTAAATGCAATCCAAAAGGGGAAATAAGATCATGCTGTACTGTCCCACTCATCGATTTTGAAAATATAGGACTAAAGTGATATGAGAAAATGTGATTTCCACCTAAATATTCACTGTTTACAAAAGCAAAACAATTCAAATGTAGGGCAAAAACAGCCAAAAGGGGGCTAAGGTAATTAATGCCGGCAAAAATTCGTGCATAATCCCAATTGTCTTATAAAGTGCATGCGATTGGTGTTCAAGCATACTAGTATTGTCAATCCGACATACGAAAGCAACCGACAAAGTCTAAAAGGAAGACTTTGCTGTCGACAGTCCCAACACAGTTATTGTGTGGGCACGTGAGTGAGTGACCACCTGAGCGGCACGAATGGCCACTGGTTAACGAGGACCAAACATTTCCTTAATCTCCTGTCTGGTGTAAGCTTCAAGTTCACTGGAATGTTTCTACTGTAAAATGATTCATTCGTTCAATAGTTTGTGCCTAAGTACCTCATGACCGACTGGTTTCATAACCTAATGATCATCTATAAAAAAAAACATGCTGATTCATTCAATCGTTCACACCAAGGGACGGATTCATTCATCCAGGCATTCAGTTCCAATCGATTTAATCAAAATAAATGTGCATGAAAATCCCGTAGTTATAAGGTCTAATTACAACAGATGATTATCACTTGTCAGCTTTCATCTAGGCAATGGTGCACTATTTGCAGCGGATCGGTTAACTCATTTTTTCCTCCAAAATGAATTCATGTTAAGCTTTGGTGGCGCCAACAGCTGCTTCCGTTCCAAGCCACACCACACATCTCACTGCACACTTTTCGTTTCCGGACTGAAATGAGGTAACCGGAACTTGGTGTGTGTGTGTGTGTATGTGTATGCTGATTAGCGTGTGTAAATGGGACTGGGGATAAAATTAAATTTTCCGTTCATATCAAAATATCAGACAACATTCGTGACTGAACAGAACAAGGTACGTTCAAAACGGGAAAGTCAATGAACCTGCGAACGGGTTATGACAATAGGGAAGTCTAAGGAATAATGGACTTTCGGTGACCCTTTCGAAGGAGACAAATTGCGGCAATAGGAGGCAGTCCTAAACAAACTTGAACACCCCTGTCATCAGCATGAAAGCTCCAGTCGAATTCGCACACAGACGATTAATTTATGACCAAATTACGTGACGCGATGCACTCTGGTCGGGTATACTCACATATGATGCACAGACGTACGACGCATGCATACTTAACCGAAAATTCGTTTTCATTTAACTGGTTGATATTGTTTAACTTTCGATTTTTCTACTAAAGGAGCCACACATTTCCTCATTAACAAACTCAAGTAAAATCAACGTGAACCGTAAAGGCATTTATAAGGTTTACTCCAGTCGTTAATGATTACTTTGATCTATCGTCTGATTCACCGAACCCCTGATCATGATAATAGTAAACTTTTCTGTCCAACATGATGGGAGAGGAAATGAAAGTTTACATCCGAAAGTTCACCTCAATCACTGAAACTGTCAGGTATGGAACATAAAATCCACGCTTCCGAGGTATTAGTGCAATCAGTATATACCTATAATTGGGCAATACTAGTTACGCAGTCGGAGGAAAACGCGCTATTTCCCTCCGTTTGGTCGTATTGCAGCTTAAAACATTTCTGAACTGGGCCTCCAATCCAAGGTTTATTCTTTTATTTTACGAAATTTTCATTAGCATTCTGGGGCATTTTTCGAAATGCTCGTTAATCTTACTTAATTTCACCCTGTATTTATACCACTAAGTAATGGCAAACCGAACAAACCTACTACAGGTAAACTCTAACTTGAAATATTGCAGTAATGCGAAGATGCTCAATCCCTCTGGGAGCTGACTGACACGTGCCAAACTGGAATGAAAACGAACAAGGAAACCGTGAACGTACGGTAATACACTTGCGAATGAAGATTTTTGGATTATTGCAACCAAAATTATCGGAGCGCAGTCGGGACTTTTGACTTGATCACCGAGGTTGTCAAATGCAAACGTTTCTTTTCGCCAAGACCAAAAAATTCCACCTTTTTTGAATGACCTAGTAACATTTTCGCACTATCTATCTAGCTTGCTGTTAACTGAATTGCTCTGCCTGTGAGTGCTAAATGCGCGCTTCATGAAATGAATGAGACATTCCACTTTGCTCCTAGTTGCTTGGAACATTACTCAACTTGGTCAACACCGGTCGTAACGAGCCAGCGTTTTCGTCGAAAGAAGCAACCTGTTTTAATTCAGTCCGTTCAGAAAAATCAAGTTACTATCAAGGCCTTTTTGCAAAAAATTCTCAAGAGGGAATGAATATCGCTTCTTTTCCTTAAACATGACACGAAAACTTGATCTACACACTCTGATTAAAGTCAAGGTTAATCCATCTTAGGTTGTAGTCTGACGTAAAGTCTCTTTCTTACATTTTTCTGTGCACGTCCCCGAGTGACTAAATGATAAAATATGGACTAGAATTTCCGTACGAACAACAAAACCAATCATACTTTTGAAAGTGATAATACTGTCAAGCACAAAACTCACATCCATATTATTAATGATGAGGCCGATAGGTCAGCTAATTAACTCATAGGACCCTCAAGGAAGATGCAAAACTTGTAACTAATAAAATATCAATAACATGAATTCACCAGTCTTCCTTTTGCTAGGACCAGCTTCTCATCATGAACAGGCAGCCTCCGTCAAACTCTATTGACAATTATCCCACCAAAAACCTGTCGGCGTGGCCTCGTAGCTCAGCCGATAGAGCATATGTCGTACGAGTCCGCGGATTAGGTCCAAGCTCAAGGCTAAAACCCGCAAGGATCAGAAATTAGCTGTCTAGATCAGCACAACATTAACAATACTGAAACATCTGCTTGTACGGGTGTGAATTAATAAATTTTCCATGTTGCAGTTCTGGACCTTTTTTGTTCTAAGGTTTTACAGGATGAGAAAGGTAGCCTTGGTTTGTTGCATAATCTCCATGAAAAGTCATATGCCATATTAAACTGTACTAGTTTTTCAAACTCATTATGAAATTTTACAACTTAGCGATATATGAATAAGAGACGCAACGTGTTTGCATAAAGGATTTTACTTATAACCAAGCAGGATATTCAAAGGTTAAGGTGAACAACTAGATAATTTTTTGCCTACTTTGAATGTCAAAACTGATTTGACTCACAAATGGATTCGTTGTTCCTCTTATACGACTCTAAAAATCATCAGGTGTCTATGAATAAGCAAAAGTTATATCCGGATTGAATCAACTTACTCAGTTTGGGATGAATACAATAAGGGACCGTCAAAAAGTGCAAAAATAGAGCAAGATTATTCTAGACAAGCACTATTGATTTGGGAATTCTTCAATCGTTCAATTCTTTGAACTAACACTAGATCACTGTGTGTTTGCATGAAACAGTCACGTTTACCGTACCAGTAAACTGGGCCTCGAAAAGGACTTTGCTGGGGACAATATTCCAAAGCAAAAATCGTCCTTTGGTTGTTCACGGGCTGGAACTATCATATGTGCGAATCCCATGTGCTTCCCATTATTGGTTGTGGTACTGGATAGATATCCGCCTGGTGAAACGTCAATCAGTGATTTGAACTGTTTGCCAGATAGGCTTTGGCACAATGTTTCACTCTTTGTTTACCCCAAAAAATCTGTGCTGTTTAGCACATTTACAACCTCTTGCTTTCTGTGGGATCTCATTTCATGTCGCGAGTTAAACCTCACCTGAACCTGACCGTCCTGACTGTTTTCACGTCCGTTCTTGGTCCCCCATCTTTGTTCAATCAATTCCCCCAGGATTTTCGACTACACTTTTTCGGTATGACCTGCTTAGCATCCATCAGAGCGTGACTTTGCATCTAGTATTTGGCCATTAAATGAACAGTGTGGTCCGTAGAAGTGTTCCAGAAATCTCACACCCAATTCACTCCCCTTGGTCATCTACTACTTGTTCCATTTTTCATTGGTCTGTAGTTGTCGCTTGCCTCTGCCCAGCAGAACAACTGGTTTCGAAATACTCTGACAACTGTCTTTTGTTGCCAAAGTGCTCATAACTTAAGGTAGGTTGTTCGCATTTTTAAAGTCACGTGAAGAACTTTTTAGTCACTAACTCGTTTTCATTGGCCTAGGAACCGAATGTTTTCTTTTCAATTTTTCCACCTCCGGATGTTCATACAATTTTGAGCATGCAAAAATGCATACGTGTAAATTTTTACATATGGTGGTTGCCGACTGGGAGACTAAAAAGTTTATGCGAGTGTCACAAAACATATGGGCCTGTGGCAGTATCAGCAAGTATCATTAGTTTGTTGAAACTCGTTTCCTGTTGTAACTACTTGCAGACTGCATAACAGCTAGAGCTTGACCCTGATAACGTGTATCGCAAAACCAACTTATCTAGGCAAAAGGAGTGATACCCCAATGGTGTGAAAATTTCAATTATTTCGATAAGAGGTTTCGAAAGGCGCATCACTAAAAGATATTCTGCCCAAAAGCATATCTCTAGAAATGGGTCATAGATAAACCTCTAATAATTCCATGGCAATGTCAATTTGGGTTCACTAGTGATAATAAATTGCGGAACTATCGATTTAAGGCATCCTGGTTTACATTACAGTCAACTGTGGCATCATGGTCGTTTGTTTGTGCTGTACTGTTCGCTCATATTAGTTTCGTAACAATGTACAATGAGCAGGTAAGGATAAAGCTTATCAGCGTATCACTAACGGGTAACGTAGACCATGAAAGCCTGATGGTTTTCAAATAATTAAGGTAAATCGTTTCCGTTGTCTTTATCCAAAATGGATCACGAACTGAATGAGAATTTTTAAAAATCTATTACAGTCATCTTATAGAGGCACAAAATTCGTCATAATAAGAAGCTGTGGCAGTTATATCCATGCAATCACCAAAGAACCACAAAGTTTCTTCCACCATTCTTGTGTTAGAGTGCCACCTTAGGGGAAAACTAGAATGTTCCACGTGACAGGATGCATATAGTGGACGTTAGAGATGTAATAAAAAACAGTGCGTATCAATACTATACCCAATAATTTTGCAAACGGTTATTTTTCTGGGTGAGTATAGAGTAAGCGATAACCCTTGAAAGATTTAGATAAAGTCATTTCCATAACGCGATCATTCAAACATGACTGTCTACCAACTGAAACTCAACAAAGTTATTCGCTTTGGTATGAAAGAAATACCGGTAGATTTTTATTTGACCACTGTATGAAAATAGTCACTGCATTGTTGTAGTGATAATACTCAGCATATTCCTGATAGGAAATTGGAAGTCCTGCGGAAAAATTTCCGTACATTTTGTCACTAGAATTTGATAAGAGTGGTGTGAAGTTCTTGTAATTTAACTTTAATCGCGCGAAAGGTAAGCCGAATTTTGGAGTCTCGTTGATGTGAATGCACCATAAATCTAACCCTCATGTCATCCTAAACAAGTTTGATATTATGAAGAGAGAATTATTTGGACCACCCACACATTGAACGTCAAAGTCAGAATTCCAGATTGTCATTTTACATGATGCAAAAATCCATTTCACAAACACCTTCGTGGACAATAAGCCAAACTGGTTTTAACAAAAGGTACCACAAGATAGATGCAGACCGATCGACTGACCATATATACAGGAAGTGACCATTCACACTGAGCAACATGCATACAAGCTGACGTACTTTTTACGCGGGCTCCCATGTACGAGGCCGAGACGCTTCCACCCTTCGCTGGTCCCATCCACACGGCCTGTGGGCGCAATGACTAGGCGATTGACGGTGAAAATACAAACTGAATTTCCAAAAAGCGTTACCTCAATATTCCGGCTAATTTCGGTTTGGGTTAAGATGCAAGCAAACAGTTTGAAAGTTATGTCACTATCGAGTTTAGGAACAACGGACCGATGATGTTGTTAGAGGGCCTATCGTTTTGTCCGGGTATTTTAGCATACCTGAAAAGAATAAAATGCAAGCTTTAAGATTAAGTGACGAAGCCAACTCTCAGGACTAGTGACAATGCGTTAAAGCGTTTCCGATTAGTGGCTGGGTAAATTTGTTTCGAATAAACCTTACCGTGAGAGCGACTAGGCATATTTGTGTGGATCCCTGTGAATATTCATGATTTGCTATTTCCGTTTCCATGGCACATCCATCAATCAAAGTGTTTAGACTGTTAAGAGTCCTATGATTGAATTTCTCACACACGATGTGGAGCGCAGTTTAATGGATCCTTAAATAATTTGCACGAAATTTTCGCCGAAGTCAAACCTGGGGATAGGGAAACCATGAATACAAAAGACTGTAGTTAACTGCGTCTAAGCATTTACAATGTCGCCTGCGTGGTGATGCCTTGTATTCGGTCTTAACATCAAATTCAGCAATCAAGAACTCCCAAAAACCAATAAACTAAGCAAAGATCGACACCAATTACCAAAGCAATGTTTGTCCGAATTTACCGGGTAAACTACAAGCGAATGTCACCAGTCGTTCACTACTTAAATGACAAACCCAGATGTGTTGGAAAGCCGGCAAACGTCCTTGGAAATTTACCTGATGTTGCACATATCTGCAATAATGAACCTTTGCTGCATGAACAACCTCTTGCCAGATCGTCAGGGAATAATGCATTCAACTTAATCTATCAATACTCACCATTGTTAACTTTCATTTTAAGCTTTCGAAAACCGTCATCTATCCATCATCTTACAGGTTGTCCGTGAAAGAACGGATGTCTTAATCATGAAAAACACTGGTTAAATTGGTAGCCTTAACGGAAACGTTGTCAATATCGATATTTCTATAAATATTACATTATGAACCGCACCTCGATCAACGAGAGTTAAAAAGTTTTCGAAGCGACGAGATTAGTGTAGTCCTTTTGGGACAAGTCGCCTTACATTGATTGCTGACTGTCTGAAGAACACTAGTGCTCGAACAGTCTGATCGCGGTGAACAAGTGAATACTGGAAGTGAAACATGTGTACTTCTTCACATAGCCATACTGCCTATTTCTTTGAGATAGATGGAAGTACAGCAGACGGAAAAGGTCACCAATAATATTAATAATAACAATAATAATAGTGAAAGCCCTGTCTGCTCCTGCAGTCTTGGGCGGTACACAGCCTTGTTCATTTCAGAAACTGAAATGGTTTCCGTCAACAGGTTAGTTTCATTCCTGGCTCGTTTGCTTTCGCCAAATTCGACTTGGCTTTATTTGTCTATAACGGCCCAGTAGTCGGACTTCGTTGGTGTGATGGAAATTTATTTCTTACAAATATCGGTGCACACTGCTATCGCGACCTTGTTCGTTAGTTGTCAACAAGCATGGGTCACGGTACTTGAAATTATGGTGCCGGTCGGTGGAAGGAATCATACCTGCTATCCTCACAGGCGGATCTCAGGATTGTCCTCACCTGACCACTGCCGGCCAAATAATGTCAAACGGACTTCTGGAAGGTACCCTGCGAAGCTTTGATGTATTTGCTTCCTATTGCCGAGCACTATTCTTTCTTTGAATCTCAAGAAACCAGTTGTTTGTTAACTTTGATTATATTGGCTAATTCGGTACTTTTTAGATTCTACTCCCCTGGTTCAATAAAATTTTAGATGTAGAACCGTTTACACTTTGATAAAATTGAATGATTTGATCGGCCCGCAACGCATCGGTTATATCAGGTAGACAAATTACTTGTCTCTGGCGCCATAACGAAAAACATACTGACTATTTTTAATGCTCAGTTGTCTCACCCACAAGCAAACCCGATGTTATTACTCGGATTACTTTCACTGTCCATAATAGAACTGCACAATGCAGTGAGAAGAGATCAGTGACTGTTTGTAACAAGCTGAACAGGGAATTTATCCGGCGAATTCATGATTGGTATTCGCAAAATCTATCTCCAGACCGGACAACGAATACAACCTGACTGCCGCCGGCTCCTTCGGGGCTGGTAATGCTCCTCGATCGTGGAAGTATACTCAAACATGAAACAAGAAACGGTAATGCAAACGCTTAAATTTTTTCCTATCACGATGACCGAAGTTTCTCAGATCAAAAAAACAATTTCTAGTCCATTGCGATTTAGTACTTTGGTTCTGCCGGAATCAGAAATGAAAGTCATCCCCAACCACCCTGGATAACTTATACTAGTTTCTAATACACTCTGTTTAGTATATAGTAACATACTTCTTCAGTTTTCATCTCAGCTTTCGAGGCAGTCGGTAGTGATCTGCCCTAGCTAGTTGTAAGTATCACACTATCCTCCCATCCTCGAAGCGTCAAAACGCATATTCCGCCACAAACTTGGCTTAATAAAAATCAGATCAAAATGAGAGTATGTCAATTTTCCATCTAATAAACCGCCACCGGATGATATTTGCGCGCCACTTTGACAATAGGCAAGTGCCCTCCCCTAGTAACATATGTCTATGGTGGTTCCATGCCAATTGCTTCGTCAATTTATTCACAGAGGGGGGAATTGTTTGTCCAGACAACAGAGCATAATAATAAACAGTAGGAATGATCTATAAAAAGGCAATTAATCCACCCCCCATCTGTTCATGCCTCGATCAGTTGCGGATCGTTATTTCACTTTGTCAGAGACTAGCAAAATCTCACTGGGAAAAACGTCCCAAATCGGCTCTCCCTCGCACCCGGGGCGCAAGTCCCGTTTGGCTCAGTTCACAAAGATAATTGGAAGCAAACAGTTTACATGCACAAAGACAAGAACGACATTCTGTGTGATATTGCAGTCCAAACCATGCGTGCGTGCGACGGATCTGTGCGTAATTCGGGAGAAAAAAGACACTATTCATTTTGTTCTTTCGCTCCATGTTTAGTCTTGCTTTGATCAAACAATTTTATCGTTTCCTTTCAGTCAAATCAATTGATGTCCATTTACTTCCCTTGGAGTTTGATAAATGTGGAAGTCTTGCACAGAATAACAGTCCAATGAGTTGGATTAAACTAAATAGTATATTACAAGTTTCTGGCTTTCTTTGGAGAAATAATAAGGACTGAAAAGCAAAAGACAAAAATAACGAACAGATGTGAATGGCTCATTGTAATTTTGCTTTCGATCATACCCAGTGATCACAGACTATAATAAAATCTAAGATTGTTAGGAGGCAGCAGAGAGAACTGTATTGTACCCGAGCTCTTAATACTACCGACTTCATGGCTGTTTGATTTACCGACATTTCTAGGGTAGATCGATCGATGCGCACAAGTTGAAGAAAAGCATCGGTCAAAAACTGGTAACGGATCTCAGTTTTTATCCATTTTCTTTGACTAATAATCACAAGTGTGTTTCTTCTCGCATTGTATTAGTAGAACAAAACCCTTTAAAAATTATCAAGATTTGAACGCTTTGCGATGATGTATTCGATCAAACTGTTCAACTGCCAACAGCTAAAAATAAACTGATTATTTGGTTCCTTGAAAAAAATTTAAAACAGCACCTATATGAAATCCCCCCAAAAAATTGGAGTGCAATCTTCTTACCAGAAATTTCTTCGGTTTATGTTCAAGCTGGCATATCAAGAAGGAACCAAGGCACCCTGCACACATGATTGTAACTGATTATTTCTCACCACCAACTATCGATCGTTTTAAAATGGATTGTGTTCCTATCATTGAATCAGCATGTCAAATGCATATGCATGCGGGCAATTGAACGTCTTTAATTTGATGAAAAACCCGAACATCGAGACTGCTTATTTATTCTAGCCTATCGAAGCGATCTTGAATGAGTGAGTGATGCTTCATGTACAATGGTTCCTTAATCTCTCGCGTTGTACAATCGTTTTGATTTATTTATTTCGCCGGTGACATCCTCAATCCGCTCACATAACTTAAAACTATTATTCACATCAACGTCACTGGCACGGAGTTTCGTGAACCATAGCTGACATTCGTCCGAATCATTTTATGCAATTTTTCACAAGCTTAAGGCCGAATTTTTCTATTACAAAAATAAAGGAACAATGTGACTTCTGATTTCAATTTTCATCTGAATGCTAAGCCCAAAAATACGACCATTTCCAGAAGAATCAGAAGTCTTCAGCGGTTAAAGGACACTTCCGAATAAACCCAATACTTGTAAAAAGGGGAGATTCACCAGGTATGGTGAAAAATAAGCATTACTGTTCCATTAAGTGATAAGAAATGGTTTTAGCTGGATTAGGCTAGGCTGACAATGAAGTTCCAAAAACACCGGTTACAGTTTGCCGTGTAGAATGTATAAGTTATGTTGGAAAGTATATCTAACGAAACAGTCTGATAGCAATAGCCATTGGGATTGATCTTCTGATTACTTCTCACCCACCTCATGTTGTTCCTCGATTTCACACGTGCAGTGTGCATACTGTTTTGGATTGGAGGTAGACAAGAAATTCATTACTTATAAAAGTGGCTCCATATAGTTGTGCACCTTTTGTCAAAAATGGACTGTTTCCGTTTGAATTTGATAGAGATATTGCAAAAACATTAGTGAGTTAATTAAATTAACACTACTTTACAAGCGTTGGAGCAAAGAACGCCGGTTTGTCTATCTGCAGTCAAGTAGGCCAGGTAAGTCACTCGAATGGAACGGACAGACAGTAATTGTGCGATTGAGTTTTCCAAGATAAATGGGATACCAAAAGAGATTGATAAACTCACCAAGTAGAACGGTGTTTCAATGCAGTTTCTCGTTTGTACGGTCGTTAGTTTTGCTTCAGAGTACCTTGGTTTTCGCTGCTAGCTTGCAGTACCATCTAGTTCAAGTATAAAAAAGAACAACAAATAATGCATTAATAGTAATAAAGATAATAAAGAGTTGAGCAATTGCATACAAGAGGTAAAATCTCGAATCCAAAAAACGCACTGACTGCGGCACCAAGCCAAGGCGCCCATTATCCTCGGACACTGCTTTGGGGGATCCCGTGAACTCTAACCCGGTAATCTAATTGGATCAGCTCGGATAAGTCCACTGAATAAGTTTTTCATGCACTTGTGCCATGTTATCGAGCGGTCACTTTGAACCATCTCCCAATCATTCCCTGCATCGAAAAACAGCATAAAACAAGGCATTCTTTTTGTGGGCATGCGCAAAATATGTCCTACCTGGCTTAACCTATTCAAATTAAGTACTTTCTCGAGAGATTGGACCCCAAGACCCGGTATCTCACGTCTGACCTCCGAATTATTCACAGACTTCTTCCGCCATGCACTACCAATAACACAAGACAACAGTGTTCAAACATCGCACTTGTTTTGCTCCAAAAGTCCATGTTTCTATGTCATACAACAGAAAGCTGTAAATTTGTGAATGTCAATCGAGTCTTCTGTATGTGCGAAGATACTTTATCCGATATACTGTGACCAAGGAAGTTAGAGGCACCCAAGCAACTAAATCTACTTACCTCACTGGATTATTCCTCCTTCAACCCCCAAGAACCAGGTTCGGATTCTAGCTAATCTAGTCCTGCAATAGTATTTTGACCCCCGAAGGTGCAAAACGCATCCCATACATGCGTGCACTATCATTTAGGCGGTCGGAGAAGACTGGTAACTCACACGAATCTTCATGCAAAAGTGCAATATCGACCGTATATTAGAAATTAGACGGTTCCTTGTCTCAATAACTAACATTATCACTATTTTCACACACGGATGGAGGATTTTCATTATTATTACAGTGGCAGTTGAAAAAATAAAAGTGAAGGGCTGATTTTGACAAGCATACATTCCAATGGTGAGCTCTTCTCACAAATCATCGTGGGCACGAACTCGGTTTCGGCCTATAGCATACAGAGACTGGAAAAGTAAAACAAACTTACCTGCAACGATAGGCAGTTTCACATAACTGCATAATCAACTGAGCTGAACGCTGCCTCCAGATAGAGAAGGGCCCGTGATTGTGGGCTTTTTCCAGGTGTGCCTGTGTCCCAAGATTTGCCGTGTGCATTTGGTCAATACGGCCCCTTGAGGGTGGGAGATGAGCTTCATTCTGAGGCGTGCATTTGTCATGGGTACCAGATATTCGGCTGTTTGGATGATATTGAGTTCCTCTCAGCTAGGCCTGCATTGTCGCTGAATTGAACTATCCGTGCACGAAGTATCTATATCCGTCAGGCATAATTCTACCAGTTCTAAAAACCACTGACGAATCTACGAATTCACCTTTTTTTCCGATCTCAGCGAGAATCTTATTCCGATAAAGTAAAAGGCGGAGGTTCGAAAAAATAGCTGCAGTTAAAGTGTAGGAGAATATTTTCGCATACGAGAAATCAAGCACAACGTTTCGTGATTTTGTCTCCGAAAAATGACTAATAATTAGTAGACGCCAACAATACAGGAAACAGCGGTTTGAAGGTGGTCTTCGGAGTTGCTCATCTGTTCCCAGCCCCGTAAAATGCGAATGGCTGAAAGAACAGAATTTGAAGATTGCTAGAATTAACTGGTTCGACTTTTGACATCATCAGTGAAACTACTATAGAAAATCGTAGGAAATTTGTGTGGCTCACTCCCTTCCTATTGACTCTTTTGAGGTGCATGAAACACTAGAAAATTATTCATTGGTGAGTTAAATGTTTGTGCTATTCGGGGACTGCTTTGAAGAAAAAATTAAATGTTGGTCATCAATATTCAGAATATCAATTTATTAGATGATTAAGCAACGACAAGTTATGATTCACTATGTTTTCCTTCTTGACGGTTGGTGGATTTCACACTCAGTTAATTACTTGCCTAAAATGAAATAATAAAACACAAGCAACAGGGATGCAACATTTTCTTTGTCAAAACAAAACGGTCTTTCTTATCAGCAAATTATAGACTTCGCGCGGTATCATATAATGTGCACGCAAACCGGTAGATTAGGCATGCATTAGTTTTGAAATCGCTCAAGATAAATCGGTGTTAGGGGAAAAATTGAACAACAGATTGTGAAGAAAAAACCAATCTGGCTATAGGCTATTTGCACCTTTAACTCTACCGCACTGGCAAAAAAACACCACAACACAGAAACTCATTCAATAAACAGGTCGTCCGGGCACCTGATCAGCCAGCGAATTTGTTTCGAATTTCTGTCGGTGAGAGAAAAACAACTTCGTTTTTGCCGAGTGCCTTTACGAGGCGGAGACGAGGTATATTTTGTCTTACTGAAATTCTCGGGACTGAGTTTTTCGCAGACATTCGATGAATTCAAGTGTGTCGATCCACTATAACTGTTGTCGTACGGAGCCTCTTCTGCCAAATGCAAAATTACATAAATTGCTGTCCAAATCGACAAAAAGGTGAGAACAAGTCGACCAACTCACCAGGCGCCCAGATGCTTCTTGTGTTGAGAGGGATTTTTAATTTATGAACATTCCTCTCCACTTGAATCGTTTTCCTTGAATTATTATTGATTTGTTATGGTTCCGCGCTTTATTGCACAATACTTGAAATAGCTGGACGAATGAATCAGATGCATACAGTAGTGTTGTTCGTGTTCATTGACGTCAAGTTCGCAATTCGTGAGCTCATAACACTAGCAAATTTATAGCTAGACTGTCAGAGGTTCATCTAGTAATGCTCCTGTTGTGACTCATTGAGATATTCGTTTTGCTTACTTGGAGGTGAGAATGTTCCAGTGCAATGGATACAGCACATACCACATAAACGACAAAACGTGGGAACACTGCAGAAGTTCTCTGGTTCACAGCTTTTATAGCATGCCAACTGGAACTGGACCCTGATAAAACCGAGTAAATTTGACTGAAACATAAATCCACATTCAGACCGTTAGGACTGACAATAAACGGTTTGCTTGCAGTTAGACTTTATTGCTCACTGCAGAACCTGTTACGACTTTGCTGAGGTTGAATTAAGAACCCATTCGCTGAACGTGGAAACCGAGTAGTAGGACCGGAAAAGAGTCCAGGAATTTTAGTGAGTCCGCCATCAATAATTAGTCAAGAAGGAGGGAAACAGCTTATCTGGTTCGCCTGACTTGTGGTTTTTGAAAACCCTACCTCCATAACAGACTACCTAGCTGATACAGATTCGATACTTACCTGCATTTTTCGACTTGCGAACAAACCTACACCACCCACTGCGTAAGTTGGTTGACTGAAGTGCCCCTTAAAATACTCAGCCCACATCTTCAGACGGCATCCTTGGTACTACATTACTTAGCCATCGGGCACTTTGTTCAGTCCACGTAAACCTTATTTTCGTGGTCCAGTAGTGTAACTCAGTCTGTTAGAGTTGTGGTCATTGCGGACAATTACACTCTTTTCACTTTTGTGCATTCATCTGTTCATCATTGTCCGCGGTTATTTCAAAAAACACCTAGTCAGCTGACGTCTCAAGGATGTACAGGTCTTATTGCAAGTGGTTTCTGGATGAAAGGACCCAGGAGCACTGAACAAAAATTTGATGTCAAGGTTATCCGCCGTGAGTGAGGCCCACGCCTCTTATAATACAGCTTGAAGTTTGCAGTTAATTTCAAATGTCCATTGTGCTGTTCCAATGTTTGTTCCAATATTAGAAATTTGATCGTGACTACGACCACATGGGAAGCTCCGAATGGGCTTCAAGTCAATAATTAACAACCATGAGTAGTTGTGCAGGAAGAGGATTTTTCTTGTTGATAGGACCGGAGATTAGGCATAAACAAAAGCAATTAAGCAAGAAAGTTTGATGCTAGTTCACACACATGAACTAAAATAACTGACAAGTTTCCATTGATCCATACCATCGGTGATCAGCGACAAAATAGTCGATGTGACTCCCACTGGCTGAACTCGAAAGAAGTTACCAAGCGACCAGATGAGAACTTGGTCTAACCCTGTATTAAATGCAAAAATGTGACCACCGTCAATCACCGTTGAAGTCTTTCGTTGTCTTAGACATGCTATAGGTGAACTATGCCATTTGTAATGTTTACCTTCTGAATTTGAATCTGTATTTTTCTGATTTAAATCCATAGTTCACCATCTCAATGTGACTATCTCTGAACTGAATCTCGAATTAATATAGGACTCCGATCACCGAAAGCTTTAACGACTGAATGAACTACCGAAGCTGCCTCTGGGATACTATGACTGATTGCAGAAATCTGCTCCTGTATATGTGTTTCGGAGAAGCACAGCATGCCTATTTCAGATTTTTTAAAAGTTCTAAACGATGCCCTATCTGACAAGATGCGTGAATACTGAGGATGAGTCAGCTGAATTGAGCGCTGAGGATTAAGCGGCACGTTCAGTTTGTCTCCTTTCTCTCTAGGGATAAAACCCTGGAAAAAATATTTTTAGGTAGAATTACTCCTGAATTACTGCTTAGTTCCTTTGTTAGAACAAAATCATCATCATCATCATCATTATCATCATCATCATCATTATCATCATCATCATCATCATCATCATCATTATCATCATCATCATCATTATCATCATCATCATCATTATCATCATCATCATCATCATCATCGTCATTATCAAGAAGCACTCGGATTTATGGCGTAGGTTATGTTTNAGCAGGACAAGCCTCGCTGACCGCTGCCTTTTCCCCAGAGTTACATGTCCCTATAAAAAGAATGAATATCCAAAGGGAACAGAAAGTGGATCTATATAGGTGGGAAAAGATAAGATGCCACTGCAGCGAACACAGGAAAACAGTCTAACTGTACAAACGCACGTGTTTTCAATCATTCTGATTCGATAGAAAATGACAGCACGATCGCCACTGTTCACGGTCCACTGCCATATCCTTCAGTGTCTCCAGCCAACTAGTTGACGAATCCTTCGGACCCCAACCACGAAGACGAGACATATACTGTACCTAAGTTTGCTGTACATTTTCTCATCCAACGTTGTCATTTCATCTGTCGACCACCAGGTGTCTCCTTTCATTCCTTGGGCGGAACACAAAATAGGGCACGGTATGGTAGACGGGTGTTCGCCATACGCAGCACGTGAACCAACCAGCGCAGTCTACTAAGTTTTATACATTGAAATAAAGTATTTTGAGAGCCGGCACCTAGTATTAGATTCCTGACCCCCACATTACTCACCCGGTCACTCCATCCAATCATATCCATACTACGTAGATATCAGTGGTCAAAAGCGTCTAACCGACGAAGAAAAGTTAGCAACATATTCCATAAAAATGTCTATTAGGGCATCTGAGTGAGTGAAAGGTTGCGATTTTCACAATTCAGAATGTATATTTGTTCACTAACCCTAACCGGAGCAGTTGCCTTAATGGACAGACCCACCGGGCAACGAGAAGCCGACCCAGCTCGTAAGTTCACTAAAACATTGGTGAGGACCTTTTTGTTCGCTGCATCACTTTAGACCCCATTGTCACCCATACGTTTTGTTGTCTACCCTGATGGTTTTTACTAAAGTACCACCTTCAATTCAAGTCATTTACTTCATTGATGCAAAGAAGCAATTGGCATGGTAAAGGACAACATCCTTTCCACTAAGGGTTTCTTAGCTCCGGCGATCACTAGGTACCGAATGAAGCCCAATTACTATTTTCACTGTTAAGATTAACCCTAGATTGTTCCCCTACTCTCGCCCGGGGTTGGGTTGATCAGCCATCGTTTCTTGGACTAACTACTTCGCAGGCTAACCAGTTTGTTGTACAATGCACAACGGTACCCATCACCTGATTCTTTGGGTTTTAACTTCATCAGGTTTTTATCTATTGATCTTTCAAGCATGATTAGATTTTGAGTTTCTTCACGTCTTTCTGCATACCCATGTGTGTTGCGGAAGCATGAGTACTGGCAAATAACATCAGAATATAGTCGTACTGCGATGGAAATTTCACAACTTTATGCAAAATCCCACGTTGGTTCGGCCTTTGGCGGCTATTAGGAGGTTACTTCAGTAAATCTGAAGAATTCATAACAAGACTTTTGCTGGAGAACAAGAATTCTGTTCTCAGTGATCCTGGTTTAACTATAGGTTATGTGAAAGGCGTGCGATATAGGAGAAATTGCCCCCCGGATATTTGATTTTAGAACGTTTAAAAACTAATAAGAGTACATTATGACCTACTTTTAGTGACCATGGTTACTAAGTCATCCGTATCATTAATTCCGGCTAAACAGTATAATCACTAGCAACCTGTTCTTTCCTTCTAACGGCTATTAATTTTTCTATCTGCTGTTGGTCGTACAAACTAAATAGGTAAACTGTTTGCCAGCAAATATATCATAGTCAAAATCCTGCTAAAGTATGAGGCATTGCGTGCAACCCTACTTTCTGCCGCCGGTGCTCAAACAGGGAAAATTATGACCTTTGGATATGAGTGTTACAAGTTCGGACCCTGCAGCCACCGGCTGCTTTTCCAGTCACTTTCAGCAGCAGCCCTTTCTCCTCGGAAACGTTGTACTGTTACGGTGTGATGAGAAGAGAATAAAAACTTTTACTATTGTGTACTTTTATTGGGTTGAAAGGAAAACTATCCGAGGCTGCACACGTAATTTCACTTAGAATACCAATCACGTGGCTAAAGACTATCTGGTTTTGGTAGAAGCATGAGACTAGAAACAAAAACTGACAAATGGTTCTGATTGCTTTTAAACTGTACTCATAGAAATGGAAAACTTCGTGCAAAATCTTTGTTACCATCTAGATTAATTACGGATTAATATTAAAGGTTCCTCTGGAAATCTGGAGAGGTGTTGTCAGACAACAAAAGACAAACGCGAGATAAATTTGTGACTTTTGACACTTACGTTTACACTAGAAACGGAGCAAGCAATGATTTCAGGAAATAATTGTTGGAGCGAGAAACTTCCGGCCAGAAGAAGAGAGAACACAGCGATTGTCCTATCGAATTCAGGTGGCAGGCGAAATATGGCTGATGCGTTTTCGAAAACGTGTCTTTGAAATGCCGAAAAGATACGTGATGATTGTACAACCCAAAGGACCGTGTCTGTTTTCGACAACCTGCACTAATCGTTCACGATTGGGTGAAGGGAGAGGAATGAACAGGAAAAGCTCCAAATAGATTGTAGCAAACTGGCAATTTAGGTGTTTCGACAATGGCGAAAGAGGCAAATTGAATTTGTCGAATTTAACAGAGCTGTGTTCGTTAGTTTATGACCGTGATGGGTGAAAGGTGTCAGGTTACTTCCTACTTAATCGTATTTAGAGAAAAGTCATGTTTTCCAATTAGGCCGTAGAAAGTATGCATGACAACCAATAAACAGTGAAATGTGTTGGACAAAAAAGAAAAAAAGATGTGAAACCAGCCAGAGTTGTCATGATGGGAATTTTCCGAATTCGAATAGTTCTTATTATGTAGTCACGCAAATTACTGGTGAAAACCGGGGAGATGCAAGGTAGTCTATTTTACGAGTACTTTACCCATAGTCCGATGAATTGCTTGAATTTGCCAAGGTAAATTAGTCCAAATGGCTCAAGGAATTTACATACATAAATATATGTATAAATATATGTACATATGCATATAACGATGAGCTGAGCGATGATATCACATGGTGAATTATTGCATATATACCGGGTACGCATACCTGACGAACGACAATAACCGCGAAACCGGTAGTGTGCTCCCGGGCAAATTTTGTTCACTCATCCAGATAATACTTGCCACCTCTCTCTCTCTAATGTATACATATGTATATATAAGCAATGGACTGAATACACAGTTGGTCTTGTGCAGTCAAGGAGATGTATACCTGCGGCATTTTTCTTACCTTAAAACAAGTAAAATGATGCTAGACTAAAAAACCAATTTTGAACGGAAAACGTCGAACCTTTCTGACAGCGCTCCTTTTATCTGGTTCCTTTCCTTATTAATGAAGTGAGAACGTATGTATTTTTCTTCTCACTTTGTTTCTTCCAATCATCATGCCCTCAAACAGCCGACCTTTTTCACTTCCCGCAAAATTAAACCTAAAAGTTAGTCTTCATTTTGTGGAGCATTCAGTAAACACTGACCAGGCAAAATCACTGCTGACCGCTTCGTTACCGAGGGGAATTTTGATGAATTTGAGAGACATTGTATTAGTGTTGGTGAACATCCAACTTTCCGCTAATTGTGTTTTTCACGAACACTTCCTTAATGAACCGTAATGAGTGGCAACGAAACAAGAGAGTTGAACAGAAAACGAATCCCAATGCAAACATCAACTGAAAATAAAGCTTTTTCTCTCAACAGAAGAGTACCGAAGGACGTATTCGAAGCAATAGAAACTGGTGAACAACTGGCGTCTAATTATACCCGTTCAGCCTCATGCCATTCTACGATCATAGCGATAATTCTTCCAAACCCACTGGGCAACAAAAGCACAATACCACAGGAAGGACAGTAGGGCTAATTATCAACAAAGGAACATGAAGGTGGCCAGCAATGGGAAACTCCGGTCCGGTTATTTCATTAACAGCCAGATTACAGCGGGTCAGCCAAAAGTGACTGGAAATATCGGGGCGGTAAAATTTAGTTTTAATGATCTGCTCCTCTGTTCTTACGCAGACAGACGTCTTTTTTCTCATGGTTAGCGACTTTTCAAAAGCTCTACGTTGCGAAACACTATGACTAATCACGTGTTTCCTCAAGATTTATTTTGGTCAGTGAAAGTAATACTTTTGCCGGATGTTGCCAGACACCACGACTAGTCTTGGATTATGAACGTGTGATTTATCCCAGAGCCATCGGGTATCCTGAAAGAGCAAAATGAACTCCAGTCATTGAAAACCCAATAAAATATGTTGACGACTAATCGCGTGTAGGTAAATCGGTCCAAAATGTTGAAGTTTGTTCATGTCTCCTCGTAAGTCGTATGATTAAGTAGTGGAAAATTCAATGTAACTATTTTAAGGTTTCATGGGTAGTGTATCCATGTCAGGATTCCTCGATGATTCAACCGAATGGGCAACAGCAGTAACCACGAAGGCTGTCACTTGCTTCTTGGGAATCTTTGGTCCTCCCAGCCGTATACGAAAATTCTACATATGGTAGAAACTTCGGTTCGTTTGCAACGCGTATAGCAGCGGCGTTTGATTCGCCATTGCAAATCATGTTGCATATCCAAGAACGGTGAATTATCAATTAATTATCAGTTAATTCTAACTAGTACATAATGAAATCCCGTAAACAGACATTCTTGGGGCTCGAAATAATCTCAGAATATGCATGTACCGATTTTATCGCGGACCACTGGGTAAAAACACTGCTCTTGGGATTACCCACATGTTCAGGCTATGCAAAACACCATAAACTAGCCATACACAAGCACGATGAATTGTTAGCTTGAATAAATGCAATTTTTTTGCACAGGTCACCGGTTGATTCCGTAAGACAACAGTTAATTAGATGGGCACATTGGAAGGGTATGCAGATTTTGCATGCGCAAAAGATGTACCACGGTTTGCTGCTAAACAACCAACTGATATGAATAATTCACAATTGCGAAAAGTAGAACACTGAACATGGTAGAAATATTATAACCACTCGATCACCATGAGTTTCCTTACTGCCTATTTTGTCACGAAACACGTGACCTTAGACAAAGTCATATTATCTGCTCATTTCAAGCGGCAAGATTCTTGCGGCTTTACTAATCAGCAGCTCGGCCAAACTGACATATTAACGGTATCAAATAAGAGAAAAATAAACAATTCGTGGTTTCTTGTGACTCATTGTGAGCATATCATCATCGGTAGTCTGAGTCTGTCAGCTTAGTCCCTGATGAACTAGCTTGTTTAGAAATTGGTAAGAGTGAGCGCGAGAATGTGAATGACGAATTGTAGCGCTCGATGAATCAGCTCCAACTAAGCACTGGGAATTGGAAGGGTGACTTGATCAAAATTGGACACAATTAAATTAGTCTGAAGAACTGCTGTTGTTCAACTTGAAATTTCTTGATGAAAGTTATAACCCTGAGGAGTGTGCCATCAAATGTGAAATTCACAGCCGGAATATTAAATGGTGAGGACGTGACAGATTTACCGATCAGTAGGGCTGACAGAAACAAGATGAATCATTCACTTGTTCTGAGAAGTTAACTTCCTTAGAATCACAAATTTCCAATTTTCAACTAGGAGATAAGGAATCCAAGGGTAACCACGGCGAAGTTGTGTGATTCAACTCAGTATAGGTATGAGCTCAAATGGAAAAACACCACGGCGGGGTAATGAACGGAAAGACCCAGTTTACAAAAAATGCCCGTTAGCGACCCCGAAGTGAGCACAACAAATGTGACTGGGTTATGCGAACGTTACATATCACGTGACTTTCAAAAACATTCGGAACAACAATTGTACAATTTGATATTCTGTGCCATTTTTTATGCATTCCGGTAACGAAAGAAATGTGCGAGAAAAAATTCGAACGAGGAAATACCGAATATGTGAATCATTGTGAATCAGTTCTTATTGTTGCTGTCAAGAAAAGCAATCCCAACAAAGTTCAGTTAGAGTTTAGCCACAAACGAAAACTTTAAGAAGCCCATTTTGCTTTGACTTAAGATCTGGTGTCCACCTTATTTAGTTCATTAAGCTGAAAAGCACATGTTGGGCGATATTCACACTTCGTTTTACTCCTTGTCACTCCTTTGCGTAAAATTTTCTGACATTTGTGAAATATCTGGTTGGTAGTAATGGTTTGGTGAACCCACAGATTTAGTGTCGAAACCACAAAATCGGTTTGAACCCATGGAATCTGAGTTGATTCGGTAAGTATCTTTTGCTCGAATAAAAATGGATCTCACCATCTGATTAGGAAGAAATTACAAAACGCTGACTGATTCGAGATGTTGTTACCTAATGTCTGATTGAAAGACAATACTTTTGCTTCTCTCAATTTGCTTAGCTACAGATAATCTTTATTCTGATTCTGTTGGCTCTCGAGGAAATCTTGTGCTATTACTCTGTTAATTCGGAATCTGAAATCTGTTGGTTCTTTCCGCCGGTGTGTGCATCACCACGGCCGCATATGAAGGCAAATTGTTCAAGGGAAGACTTTCATGAATGTCCAGGTTTATCTTCCTCTGTGATTCGTAGAGTTTGAATGACGCATTTGGAGACGTGAAATTTAAGGCACACCTGGCTCTGCGGCGCACTTGGTTTACTTGGTGGCCGCATCCACTGATCAATCTAAGGCAAACGAGTTTCTTTGAAGCTCCATATAACGGATGGCGGTTGAGCCTTATTTGCAATGGACATTGATGAATCCCTCGGTTTTCCGTAAGAATTTCTTTGTCCGTCTACGTACCACGGAAAGCATTTTGCTTGGAGCCACTTGAGAACGTTTTCACCAAGCATCACTTATAGGTTGTTGGAATCAGGTTTGAGTAAGTCACATACGCTTCTTGTTGTCTGGACCGTCGCAATGATCCGCCCGATGGCGTCATGATTTTGGTGTTTAAATAGCTGTAGTTTTATTCGTCTGTTCGTAGGGCAAAATTGAACTCGAAATTTAACGAAGGAGTAACAGATTCGATAGCCTTTGGTTAACTCAGCTTTCCGCACTGTGGTTATAACGTCATGTATAGCGTCCACCTTAAATCGAGTGGAAGCCGTCAGTAATTGGTTCATTTCTTCTGCAGGGGATTTTCTCATAGTAACTACGTCGGAACTTTTTTTTATTAATTTCGTGTTACAGAAGATCCATCATTTGGGGCAACGTTTAAAGCTTCGCGATAGAAGATACTGATAGGTCCACGACGGTGTGGATTCCAAAAGACAAAAATTTCACTGCTACAGGGAACAAGAAAACAAGTTTAGATACGTCGTGCACCGGATCACTAGGATGAAATTTTTATGATCACGCCTGATATAATTATTATCAACGGAACTGAGATGCATTGAGACTTTGTCAAGTCCATGTTTACCGCACATTTTCATGACGGTTCATTGATGGAGGCTGTTGTGTTAGTGAGCTTGGACGAGAGGGAGATAATTTTGTGGTTTGTAATAATTGATCCAGTAGTGCTTTACAGGGTTAACATTTAATGCATGGTCGGAAATGAATCTGTGTACTAATGTTCCCATCGAAACCTACGGATCTTTCCAGCCAAACCTAGTTACACAATGCAAGTACACGAACTTAAAGTGATCTGTTATACGCGACTCTTTTACGGTTAGGTTGGTTGAATATCATTTCAAAAGATGAATTCGGATGAAGAAATTTGTTTTTCGAATTCAAATTATTAGTGCAGATTCAACGAAGATAATGGCAGGCAACTGCTCCTCGTTTATCTGTCACAGTTGAACTAAAGGTTAAATTTGACAACCGACCAACATAGCAAGAAATCCGGGTCAAAAGCTCTAGCAACCAGTATGTGTGAGTGGAATCATCAGCCGACAGCGACTCTTGTTCATTCAGTGAAAAGTCGACTTGTCTTCCGTTTGTTTATGACCATCAATTGTGTTCAGAGTTGCCCATTATATCAAGAAGACCATTCACGATATTAATAGTAATGTTGGTCTTCAATAATAGCATTTTGTTACCTCACTAACTGTTACAGGATTAGGTGGTAATAATCCAGGATGAAGTTCGCTGCCAATAAATGGCTACAGACTGAGACATTGACCTACCATGGAAACAGTCGAACCAGCAATCTTCACACAGACAAGCAATGATGGATTTTAAATTGCCACTGACCGTCCATAACCGGTGACAAGTGCATCCATCCTACTACACAGGGTTCAAGGAGGTGGTCAGACATTTAATATCGTGACTTTTTGATTCCAGTCACTTCACTACCTATCACCTTTAGATATGGAAAACATTTAATAGCCGCAGACCTACTCCAAAGATCATTTGCATTTCTTGCTTTGTAAACAAAAGCAGTAAGAACATTAAGGATAAAAAATTGTGTCAAAGGACTTTCGTGAGTGAAATCAAACAAAAACCTGGGTATATATGTAAATTTTTGACTTAAATTTCTTACTAACTTTCGTTTTCACCGGTGGAAATAAAAACAATTCTAGTCTTGGCCCTAAAAACCGCTTCAGCCGACATTTTCGTATGACTTTTGAGAGCAGTACTGTAAGACTGTCTAGATTAATGCTAATAGTCTTTCCAAGGGACTATCACGGCCATGAGGAAAGGCACTGAAAGAAGTTTCATTAGTAAATGATCAAGGAAACACTGTTATTTTGGAGTATTTCTCAAATCATGCGTTATAAACTGCGACACCTAACCAGAACATACTGAGAGATTTGGAGTTGTAAAACAGACGTAAAACAGGGAATATTTCTCTTGAACGATAACGGTATTTGCAAAAATGGGACATTGCGAAGAACTTGGAGTCATAAGAAAAAAAATCACGAAAAGCTTTTGAAAAAATGGCTTAGGAAAGCCATATCTTGATGGGAAATTATACGACATTTTGAATGTCGCTTGTTGCCCGGAAATTGAATTAATGGTCGTGATTCGGAATTTGACGCTGAATAATCCAGTAGGAGTAAATGTTTCTGGTTGTACATTTTTATAACCAGTCTGATATAACCTAGCCATCTGTTTTATACAGGCACAATAGGCATGGAAACGAATGAAGTGTCACGTGAACTGCGATTATGGAAACCTCTACTGTTCACGGATTCAAGACAAAAGCACCACTGCACTATTTTTCTACCAGGCACGGAATGGAGCTAGGAAGAGAGATATCAAGAACAAATAAGAGTCAACTAGGTTTGTACCATCCGTTGATGTGGTGCAGAATTGAAGGATCGGGAAACTGATATTTCTCTTCGAAATAACCCAGCTGACTCCGCGCTGAGTGAAACGGTTACTTTTGCCTCTACCGGACCACTTGATTGAATCAGCATGGATATTGAAGCCAGGCTTTACATGGTCACGGCTTGTGCGATACAAAAATCAGACGCTGATGTTTAATTGCCGTGCCTCGAATTTCAGCCCGTATCAACAAGACTCACCAGGCACAGAATCCAAATGACTGTTCACATAGTTCACCATTTGTCATTAGATTATAATTCGTCATAAGCTCTCCACAGGAATACTCACTGACTCGTCTCACCACAACCGACGAAAAGCATTTCATCTTCTATCATTGTTTCCAGTCCTAAGCATGTTCCAACACGTACCATAGCTTACGATTGTTCCACCGTTCCAAACCGGCCTAAATTATTAGGGGGGGGTCACGAAAATTGTAAGATTACAACTCAAAGATTGGTGGAATGAATGTATCACTAGCCTACCACATACCCGTTTCATTACACAGATTTTTACACGTTGAGAATGTGTTATTTGATTTTGTAAAAGTTGAATAACCCCCAATCGGACTGTATAAATCATTTATTGTCTTGATTGAACTAAATAGTAACCCCACCAGATCGAAGACCAAAAAGGCTTTGGGTGACCTACTATCTTGTGGTCCCCCGGGCCGAGACAGAACATGCAGTGACGACGCATGAACAAGTGGTCACGCCTTGAATTTAAAAAGCTCAAGTCATGGTTGAAATTCATAAAAACGCCAGTCAGCTTTTTCACCAGGCCTGCTGGGAATAAGCCGTTTTTTTCATCCACCCGGAAACCAACAAAAATTGTTCACCATACACAGGGGGACGAATACTTGTCAGTAAAATCGGAAACGGTTAGGCGATTTCACGCTGTCATCAACAGAAGCAGCATCACAAAAGCCAACAATAGTAACAGCAACTAGACTCTTCCATTCAGTTAGAACAGATATCTATTTGTATCGGTTGTTTACCTGACGAACTGATTAATGTGGACTTTGTTGAACGGCGAATTTTCGCAGTTTTATCTAATTACATACTTCCTCTGTTCTTCTCACTATGCTCGTCCAAACGTGTATGAGTACTACTTTGAATCTTCCTGTTGATTACGCACTACTTTTCGCTTCTACTGCCAACCATGCACATGAATGTTATTCACGACTGAACTGTCGCTTTTTGAGGATATTCCACATTTTGTCTCTCACCGATGTCAGAAGGCGGAAAAAACGATTCACAAATTTCTGGTAGAGTCATTTGGATCATTCATCAGAAAAAGAGTCGGTTGGTGTGTTTCCACGAACACAAAACAACCAACCTTATTGCTCAAGAAATGAGATGGGAGATCTTTATTTATTCTTTCAACTCTATTTTGAGTGTGAGTTAATCAAGCTCACCTTTTTCAGTTCGACTGAATTCTGCCAAATAGGGTGACAACCTGTAACAGACAGATTCGGACCGAAGCTAGTTGTATACCAACAACATGATGCTGGCAGCCTCGTCGTCACCGAAGATGCGAGAACAGGCGGATGAACCTCGAAAACCCGCTTCAGTATATTCGGAAACATAAGACCATTGATATGTGATGTTAAGGCGTGCAAAAACCAGTGGAGAGAGGGGCGGCGATTGTAAGTAACGCGGCTGATCAGTTTATTATTTTGGTCTTTTGATGAGGAAACCACTATCGGAATCCAGTGATTAAACATTCTTTGATGCTTTGACATAAAACAAAACAATCAGACAATAGATCCTACATTTGAATAGACTTCGTTCCTTCTCGGGATAATTATTTCAAGCGAGCTAAAAAAGAAACAAATACGCAAGATAAAGTTGAGTAATAAAGGAATGAATTAGTTTACACACTCGTTGATCTGCTCCGTCATTCATGGGAGCCAATCAGTTTGTGAGCAGCGGCCTTTGGCTTAGCAAAAATAGTAGCGGACCAACAGTCTTTTGGTATTAACGTCGCGTGATCCACCAAGACTCATCCGGATAGGCCAGATACCATACATAATATTTATTCAATTGTCTATTATATCAGATCAAAGCCGGTTACAACCATTAAAGTCAAAATGCATTGGTTTATCAAAGAATGCACGCGCATCGGGATCCATTATGTTCAAACGCACTTATCTACTGCCCTGAACAGCTACTGACACCATTTTTGTGCGTTCCTTTGTTCTCTACATCACTTGAAACGGTGATTTCTGTTTTAGTTTGAATACATTTTTCCGACTTGCTCGGTTCCATTCCTTCTTGGGAATTAACGTTCGAGTAATGACTGACGCGGTTAAGTCAAGCAACTGGGTACCTGGGCCGTAAAGCCATATGACGAGGACCACGACATGAAATTTCGTGGTACGAGAAAGTACTCGTCTGAATTCTCCTGTGGACTGTGGTACGCACTCAATTTTTTCATTTTCCGAATTCAATCGATTTCCGAAAAGACTAAGTAAAATGTTCAAGAACTAAAGAACCAGCAATAATCACTTCCACGAAGCCGTGCCATGCAGACAAAGGCGAAGGATGATGTTCTGCTCTAAAATTTCAATTTACGTAATTCCCCCCCCCCTTCTCACTTGTACTCTTTTGTATCTTTTGATTCTGTCCTTACATCTCATGGTGCACACGTATTTTCAAGTACACAACCTCCCTTTCGCCTGCGCAATGTTACAACGAAATTCGGATGTGATCAGAATTCTTGCTATTCGGATGGCCACGGTCATAGTTGTTGCGCGTACAGATTGACGGATTAGAAACAATGCTTTTTTTGAAAACCATGGCTTATTGTTACTATGGTTTGCCAGGTTTGATGTATCCGATTCAAGCAAAACAAACGCAAAAGGGAAGGGGTGAGAACAAGCGTACCAGATTTCTTATTGGGACAAACTGCACACATTTCTGATATGTTGCTCCCCTTATTGGACGGTTGGTTGTTTGGTCTCCTAACTGTCCCATCGGATCCAGCATCGCTACCACCACCATCATCGTCACGACAGCCAATATGACGGGCGCCGGTAGGAGACAACCATGTTTGTCGCTTTTGTGGGTCATTAACACAGAACTTCGCTAAATTAGACATCTACGTATAAGGGGACTTTAAGTTGAGATTCTTTGGAGGTTACCATAGACTCAGCAAAGTGCTATCCAACGAATATCACTACCAACAAATCTACTTTCTTGATGATGATAAAAATGACTTGGAATTCTGATCATGCTTCCGAATCACGATATAAGGATTTACAATGGGAGCTTTCTAAATCAGCAATCATGATGGCTTCGCTAAAATGTACAGTAGCAAACTGGAACACGCGCAACAGACCACTTTAATATTTCGGGCAAGTAAACGATTTTTATATTTAAATAGCGAGGCAACGAGAAAAGTACCTATTACATGTGATCAATATCCCAATTACTCACCGATCAATTCTTTTTTAGAAGCGTGTACTGCGCGCTTGATCCCCTTTTCAACCTGCAAGACAGTCATCATCGATTTATCCGTGATTGGTCCTGAATATCCGTTCTATTGGCCAGAATAATTTTATCATAAAATTATTCTTGATATTTCGTCACGCTTCTCACTGACTTGAAATCGAATTAATCACAGCAGGTTCATTTTTCAAGGAGTGTCGAACAGTCCCAACTTGATTTTCGAATAAACTGACAAACTGATTGTGCAACCAAACTCGCAGATTATTTGCCAACGCAATTTTCCGAAGAACATCTCAGCACACAATGCCAAAGTTCATCTCATTTCTGCCGTCTGCAGCTAAAATGGTGTTGAATATCGGTTTTCATTCAACAATCATTCAGAATTAAGTTTGGCGATAGGTGTCAGTTCTCCGTCCCAGCAGTGGTTACCACAACATACCTATTCGAAACTTACAAGGTTTAGTTTCACTGCACACTTCAAGGTCATAGCTTTCGGTCCCCATCACTGCTCTCCACGTGTGGTAGGCCCTAGCGACTGCGGAGCATGATGTACGAGCTTGGAGCTTGTCATAAAAAGGCATTGACAAACACTGCAATTAAAACTCACAATTTACCTGGAACAAATTAAAATGACCTTTCTTTTCGATGACATTTCACTGGAATCTTCAGCCCCTTCTGTACCGTACCATTCACTGTCGCAATGCAAGAACCCCACATGACTGGGTCTGTTTGAAATCGAAGTTGAGTGATGGCTTTCGCTAACCGATCCTGTCTGCGTTTTTCTCCTTCTTGCTGTGAAGTAGCACGTGGACTCTCACTCTGCCTTCTCTACTTAATCCCGGAGTTGACAAGGTAGAAAGAACATCGTGCTGCACAGTTGTGATTAACCGGTAAACGAAAACACTGACAAGTATTACTACTGTTTGAATCAGTGACAAGCACAATAACGTAATGTGAGGTGAAGGTTTTGGTGAATGAGTCAGTGAGTATTATTGATAGTGAAGTTGTTTGTCAAGCAAATCATCATTTCTAAATTTTGCATTTTATGGTTAATTGGCAAACTTTTCTCTGTTTGCGTTGCATGAGAACTTGGTCAGACTACACGAATTCTACTTGTTTTAGATGAATTTGTGCTTAGGCTCACAGTGTTACGTATCACTAGTACCAATTAGTTTATTCACCTAAGAACAGATGAGTCAACTGGACATCCCGCTGATACCGAAGACGTCAACCTGGCAGAACATCTCCGGACGAGCGACAGTGAAATAATCAAGCGGTAGAGCGAATACCGTCATACTGATGAGTTCGTAGAAGATCTGAATACACAGTAGTAAATCTTCTTGCAGCAGCACTGTCAGAAAGATAGCACCATTTTGTTGTTCACTCCGGCCAGATGGCGATCAGCAGTGGGACAACATTTACTGTGGCATAGACAGGTCACAGATTCGAAGTTGCTGCGCTAGTTGGACTAAATATGATAGTACCACAGATCTTACAGCGCAGTTCACCACCTTTGGGCCGTTGCAGGGTACTCTACAGTGCATTGGTTTGAGCAACGTATCCCATATCTTGATTTTTCCTGGATTGAGAGTTCAAGGGAACATGTGTTTGCAACACGCATCATGCGCAGCATAACGGACACTTGAAAACTGGCCGTAAATAATTTTCTCATTGTTTGCTACATTCCTTTTGCCGAATCGGAAATTGTGATTTGGTCTTCTTCTTCAATAGTCGATCAACTCGATTTACTCTCCATCATTAGAAAATTTGTTAAATAAACGGGATTGTCAATTACAGTCGTGCCTTACCACGACATGTTAGAGTTTTCCCATGTTCCAGCTCAAGTACCCCATATTTGAGTCGTTCTCATTTTGTCTAACTAATAATTATGTGACATCAATCAGCAGCGTGTTTTTACTTAACCTAATCGATAATCAGCTTCGAATAACTTCACACTCTATCAGTGCTTGCAGACCCAGTCACACGCACAAACGAGCTCCTACTCATACAAAGAGGGTTTCCTTCAGTCACTTCTGTTCTAGTTGATTCTTGATTAAACGATAACCCATGGAGGTTAACACGATCGTTTACGGAATTTTTCTGGCAAAACTTACGAAATATGTGCTAGTCGACAAAAATCCACGCCCCCAATTGAAACAGATAATAAGTGGAACCCTTATTAAAGTTGAAATGTGCGATATGAATCGAATGGTGTGATGTTTCCCAGCGCAATCAACCCTGGAAAATTGCACTTTCCAGTGTCTCTCCGCTTCTGACACAACCGGTGTTAAAGATTGTAGCAACCACGTGATATTCCCCAGTACTACACTGCTAATTATACCGCTTTCTGTACCTATCGTTTACCAAACCAAGCTTGGTCTTTGACCAAGAGACATGTAATGCGCCATTCGGCCAATGAAGTCTCAGTGAGTATAAGGCACATGGTGTTGTCAAAAACGCACAGAAAGCTCGTGAGTCCGGCACGGTGGAATCCGAGGAGACGATGAATAACTGCCCGCCCATCACAAAGAAATAAAGCGGACATATTCACTACACCTGGTGCACTGAAAAGCTCGGTGTCTAATGCAGTTAATATTTAAAGGAAGGCCATATAAAATGTGATTATCACTCAAGTGGTTTTCAAAAATTTTGTCCAGAAATTAGTGAAAAGATCCCAGTAGTAAATGAGGCGAATTTGGCATGATTTTTTGGCAATGTACAGAACTCGGGGAGTTCCCCAATGTGGATGGCTCTGTTTTTCAGAAAGCCATGGTAACTTAAAAACGTTCAAAGGCTAACTTCTCTCTTCACTGAACAAAAGTGTAATCTAAACCCATAAAACAGCAAAGGAATGGTTTCATGAACATCATATTTTATGCCTACGATCGAAGTAAGATATTGACAAATTATGCAATAAACCGGTTTCAACCAAAGTTAGCAGAGTATCTGTGTGAGTAAACCGATGGTGATGATCTCAGGTTGGACGGGGGTGTATTTTGCTGCCAGCTGCTGCCGTGAAGAACGTAAAACCAAAGTAAAAATTCTTCTGGAATCAAAAAGCTCAAAGGAATGTAGAATCCACTGTCTCTTGGTAAATTCGTGGGGGAAAATCTGCTATGGCCAATTATAGGAGAGTTTCAGCACCCATGACTTCCCGGCAAAGACAGGAACAACCTGCCGTGCAGTTGCAATTCTCCTAAAATCACGTAGACGATTTTGGCCTTGTACCAACACTGTCTATTCGATCTCTGCGGTAGGATAGCTCCACAAAGCTTTATATGCATGTTATATATATATATATAATGTACTGCTTCATAGTTAATGCCATTTGTCATAACGATCCCACGACGTTACCTACTGCATACGTTGGCGTCGCTATCCCAGGATTTCGTAGCACGACTAGAGGAGACAGGTCAAAGTGTAGCTTGGCCTTTGAAGTGTATATTCTGAAAGTATTTACTGGAATACGTATTTACACTGCTGAAAAACAAAAACCTCAACGTAAGGGTCAACGTAGATGTTTTCACTGCAATGCCCCGGGTGAAAACATTTGGACATGATCTCTCTCATGCTTTTTTACTTCTTTCATGACAGTTGCATCCAAATTCATGGTGAATAGACCAGTAAACTAGTCACCGGAACATGTTTTCTAATTAAAAAACGCAGTTTTTAGATGACTACTGGCAATCGTTTATTTGACGAAGAAATCACAGTTGTAGGCTTTGACAACTAACTGCGTAACTTATAAATATTTCATCAATTCCCTTCTTTCTAACTACTGTGAGCGTTGCAAGGAAAAAAACGAATGAAAGGTAACGAATGGAGCAAACATTGTCTCGGTTAGCGAGCATAATTTACTGTAATATACTTGATTTTTAGCTCTGGCCAATTCATGGGCCTTTCGTTAACTGGTACACTGAAAAAATTATCAGAACAATGTGCTCTTAGATGACCAGCAAACAGCCAACCTAGGGCAATCACTGATTCATGCTGCGGATGAATCCTAGTATTTACTCCGTTTTTCTACAAAACTCTGATCTACACAGCTTTCAACTATGGTCTCAAGTCCTGTCACGATGTTAACAGTGAAGCTGAGTCGATCGACTGAGGTGACGCAACAGTCAGATGAAGGGTATGTTTCGTGGGAATTTACAAATTGATTTGGACGAATTTCATCGTAGAAAGGCAAGTCAGTGCCATAAAGATGGATTCTTCAACGTGGGAATGGATTAAATGGACCGTCCTCTTCAAATTCCACCATGGAAAATCAGACTAGGTTTCAGTTTCCCTGATACATCCAGACAACTGGAGGATGCAGATTTCAGGCGGTCAGCACAGAATTATTAGAAAAATCACTGGAATTATTGTGAGCTGCATTACAATGCCCTATGACCAGAAGGCGATTTGGGCCAACCTCTTTGGTGCAACCCAACCCCCGCAGGCGGACAAATCAACCGTGTCAGCGGCAATTGAATTTACAGTGACTAATTCTACTCTCTGTGTGCTTATCTAACCAAGTGGGAATGCGACATCACTCCTCAGGTATGAAGGATTTTCGGCAAAGTGCTCAGTGATACACCATGTATAGGTCCCCGGGTTTGACAAGGTTAGTCATTAAATGGTTAGAAGCAAAGCGAAACATTCCATGGTTGGTACAGACGCAAAAACAGCTGGTTGTTGGTCAAACCACTCGTCGATAGTCTTTTTCAAAGCGGTCTGCCAAGATGGGGTTTGATAAATAATCAAGCTGTGGGCCGTTGTTTACGAGCAACAGTAGTCGAACTTGAGTCGTGTGCAAGAAGTGGATACGTATTTCTTGAAACGAACGTTCAGAGAATAAAACCTTTTGAGGCATATTTTATCCAAAACACTGATTTTTATGGCATGCTTTGCACGTGAGTGAAGATGAGCATGCCCTATAGCCACTAGCATCCATAGTGCGGGGAAAGGTTCGATACCGACAGCCGGGGCCCCGAAACTTGGAGGGGGGGCATAAAATTTTAACGAGTTGGCCACATGCTGCCGACTTGATTGTGATTGCGTAAGGGTTGCGGCCACTTAATACGCCCGCTGGGCTTCGGTTCACCAATTTTCCCTTCATGTCTTCACATTTCGGATCATAAGGCTTGCAATTCCTTTTCAAAAGATCATATTGCAGAATCAGACAAGATCTCACCAGCTCACATATGGCAGCAGGCCGGTCGGTAGCAAGTTGTCGTCTAATACTGAAATGACGTTCGGTTCTGAAATTTGAAACGCTGATTCGCCTAATTCAGTTGAACCAACACCTGCCAATAACACAGTTACTTATTGCAGATGGCAGAATAACGCTTAATTATAACCGAATTTTGTTAGTATTACGCAGAATCGTGCAATTCTTACAACGTTGTTTATCAGTTGTTATCAAGGGTTAATAAGTCAGATTAGCAGTTGAAAAGAAATTTATAAAATATTCCAGTGAATCTTTTGGACGCTTTGAGAATTTGTGACCTTGAATCGTAGTAGGCATCTTTATAATAATGATGGTAATGTATTAAGAACATTTAAAATCCCGTGAAACGATGAATCCGCGATGTGAGTAACATCTTTTGTGGGAATCTGAATATCGCAAGCAGTACGTGTTTATTATTGCTAGGAAATCTTGGTTGATAAAAGTAATTTTCGTTAGTTTTCTCTCTGGTTTGTCTCCAATTCTCCAAAACAGTTTTTCCAGCTACTCGCTAGGGGTACATGGTTTTCAAGCGCGGTATGTTTTGGTCCTTTCATTTTTTTCGAAAAAAACGACATAGCAGAAGACTGGTTTTTTGAGGTTGGGCCACTTATGATCGACGTGATTACATTTGCTTTTCCATATGGTCACAGAATTTTTTGGTGCTTTGACAACTGTAAAATGCACAAGACAAAAAGGACTGATTTTTCAGACTCCCTGTTATATTAGCTGTGTTCTATTGTGGCAGAATAGGCGGTAGTAGGAAATCCAATCGAAATTGACGGCTGACGATCTTGTCCTGCGAAATTGAAACTCTACACGTTTCTAAAAGTAAAGCTTCCCAAAAGGGGACGGGGCCTCCATTTTATCAATGCTAATTTAAGAGATATTTCCCATTGCGCTACGATAATCGAGGCCGATTAGAAAACATTTTCTGTTTAAAACAAGTGGCTATTAACAGTTATCGTATTTGTTATGAGTATGCCCTTATGGGCTGATCATGGAAAGGAAATTAAGGTAGCCTATAAGTTTATTCGTGAAGAATGAGCTTTTAATTCAACAACTGGATACTGCTGAAATAGGCATAGGATTAATCATTTCACCTAGAAACTAAGGACAACCGTTTTATTGAAGAACACACATTACCGTATTTCACACAATACGGTCGATTAGAGACCAAATAGTAGTCTGCTTAAACCCCCTTGATTTTTGTTTCTTTACTCAGCTTTCCAAATATCGAACCCATCGGCTGGTAGAAAGGGAATTGCATATCAA
Organism: Fasciolopsis buskii; assembly: GCA_008360955.1. NCBI lineage: Eukaryota > Metazoa > Platyhelminthes > Trematoda > Plagiorchiida > Fasciolidae > Fasciolopsis > Fasciolopsis buskii. Next base: position 287,165 of record LUCM01001803.1, read on the forward strand.
GCACCCCATTACATGTTCGCAGTTAGAATGGAAATTTTTGCCCAATTTAAGCTTGTTCAGTGACCTTTAGGCGGAGGAAACTAAGTATTCATAGGTACTGATATGGGGAACGATGAAGTGAGAAAAATTCTACTTTGAAGGTCATCGTACATTTAAGAGATTAAGATCAATCCATAAGTGCTGGCTGATTGATCTGTGGCACAGAAACTTACTAATCCCGAGTGGAACATAACATGACACATTAGGCGGCAGTAGTCCTGATCATTATCTGTAGTGGCTATCAGGAACAACTTCCAGGACAAATTACTGTTTTTGAAAGGGGTCACCACATTTCTGATCTGAAGTCATGACAACCCAAACTCTGGCTATTTTGTAGGTTTAAGAAGGGGGATGAAAAATTCACCAACTAAACAGATGTGAGCCACGGCACACCTTGCACTCGACAGCAGAATTAAGTGACCGCCAAAATTAAATTAAATCAAATTTAAAACTGTGGATAAAATCAGCACGCACTCACTTTGGTGAATATTCCACGTAGGCCTCGCAACAGTTAACGCATGAAGCATTTCCTAATTATTCTCCCATTTGGAATCAGAGCGTAATATTTAATTGGTCTTTGTCGCTGTTGCTGCTGTTGACGTATGGAAGCGAAAAATTCGCTGCAAATTTTCCATCTGGTACAGAATAGAATTCATCCACGATTTTTTACTAGGCTCTGTTCGTTACGTTCAATACAAATTTTCAAATCTATTGAATTCAAGTTCATATTTTAGCTTAATACGCTTACCGTACAAAAAACTGCTGTTACTGGAATTTTCTGTTGCTGCGTTGTGAAAATGTTTTATCAAGAGGGCTTTACTGCGTTTATTGAAAGCCTAAAACTGCGAGTCGTAAATGCTTGGGTGCAACCGCCCACACTGAAGCCATAAAAAAGAGGCTGTTGCGACTTCGTTGAATTACAATCACGGTAACGATATAAGAACTGAAGGAAACATACGCAAATGTTTTTGGCTTCAAAGTTCACGTCGATTCTGACCAGAATTCCTCGTGGCCTAAATCTTTGTTATCAGTCATCAATTATTCATTTCAAATCTCAGTTCACGCAAAATTTCACAGTTTTTGCAGAAATACATTTGACTTGTTTATCGAAGCTTAAATGTGACTGCAGACACAGATGAATCAATGAATTCCATTGAATGATTGTCTCGGCTGGCCCCTGTGATTGTGATCTAGGATTTATTCTCAAGTCGTCCTCTGCAACCACACGCTGTTTGCACAACATGAAAGGTCTTCAGTTCCCATCTTTAGTTGACTTTACCATGTCTCCGAAGGTATCGTGTCCTCAACTGATCATAGTTTAGCCCACACCAAAGACAGGCGGTCGTGACTTGTTTTTTTTTTAATTTTTCTTCTTGTTTTCTCTGTTAGACAATAGAAAGTGAACTGGGAATTGCACATCATAGAAATTTTTTTCTTTTGAGCTTCGAGAAGGTCTACAATGGTTCACCGTCCATCACAGAAACACACATGAATGTGCACTCCAGAGGCACCTTTTAGTGGTACTTCGTCAATGGAGAACCTGGGATATGCTCCTTGAGTAGCTCCAGGTTTCTTAAGTGGCCGAGACAATGCAGAACTTTGCTGAACAGTTGAATTAGACTTGAGAGCTCTGAATAAAAATCACAGGCTATCTAGCGTGACCACTTTACAGTCTCTTGTTTGATTGGTGTAGGTAATATGCAGCTGATGACTAGGTAATTCCCTTCGTTACAACAGACGTCGTGAATCTGACTCATCACACAAGAAGTAGTCCCATGGGGGACTAAAACTATGGTTGCTTTCATTGATATAATTCATAATGATGGTAAGAAAACTCAAAACTAGTTTACTTGGGCAGTGGGCCACCTTGGAGAACAGTCTAGAAATTCGTAAGCCATTGTTGTATTCTTACTTACCTTTGTCTCCATCTGTTTCATTAAAATGGAATGATTTTACCGAAATAATGAATACATTTCTGGTTGCAATGACCCGAACAACTTTGACTGTGCACTGAGAATCGAAATCGGTTCAGAAACACCAATTGGGGGGACAATTTCGTAGCCTCGACGACCTAGAGAATAAGGGGTTTCGCTAAGTTTTGGTTTCTAATTTGAAATAGAATTATCATCATCTCTGAAAATCGGTCGACTTCACTTTCGTTTGTTCGAACACGCGTGGTCACGCATCACGTGAACTCGGTCGGTCAGCTGACCCTCGGTTGAGTTCCCATCTCTCGAGATATTCAACCACACATCCTGCAATTTTTCATTTAACTGTTCGTTTGCCGTTATGCGTGTTTGGCTATTTAAGTAAAATGGGGATACTAGCGCGTTACTGGTGCGTGAAGTCAATAAATTGGCAAATACATTTATTGTGGTTCAATTATAAACACATCATGATCAGTGATTAGGCTTCCCCTTTTCGGTTATACCGCGTGAAAGTTTACCAAATCACACTTACTCTTTACCACCAACGGTCAAGTTCCACTTTCGTAATTTTCAGTCACATCACTTGGGAATGTAGTATTTACTACTTAGATCCATTGTTCGTTCATACAGGAGAGCTGCCCCGCTAATCGAATCGAAATTCAGCTAAATACTTGTTACCTGATTGCATTTTGCTGGATTGTTAAGACTGCGAAAAATGTACACCGGAATACGCAAACTTTACGAAATTCCTGACACGGTATGCGTGCAGGTTTGTGTCTGTGTGCGTCTGCATACGTGCCTGTGTGGACCATGCGGAAGTACTGACTCCAAATGGGATTCACTGAGAACCTGACGGTCCGGCAATAAAAGTTTTACTTGATATTAATCAACCGATCACGGCATATATACTCTTTTATTTGGCTAATAGCAAGCAGCCCACCGACATCCAAGTCGTCAACATACCGCCATTGTCATTTGTTACGGAGGTAATCGATCCAGAGCCGCGTGCAAATCGCCATCAGAAGCTTTTCTCCATATTTCCTCTTCGAACGATCTCCCGCGCACCACTCATCTACCCGTCCTCAAGCAAAAAGAAATAAACGTTACTTATAAGCAATAATTTTCATTTGACAGAAGTTTTTGTAAAGAGTACGCACATGGATCCAATTCAGAGTGATAATTCTTGCTAACAGTGAAATTATTTGGACCAACTAACCGTATTTTGTTCCCTGAACATCCTGGTATACGTGTTCTTGCCTTGGCACAGAATATAATCTACCCTGCCGTGTAAGTCATTTTTCCCGAACTCTTCACAACACTAATTTTCAGACAGCAAACTAATAAATAATAACTGGATGTATTGCAAGGTTGTTTTGTGGCACTACTAAACAATATTACCATGATATAGTTAGTACAACAAGACAATAAGATAAGTGGCAAAATTCAAAAGCGGTCAAAATTTGACTGTGCAAGTGAGTTTGAAGGTTTAAAAAGACCAGCGTGAGGTATACAAACTAAATATCTCTCTGAACAGGTTTGCCACGGTATTATTTGCACATTTTTGTGCTTGACAAATGACTCAAAACACTAAGGAAATTGCGTTAAATAGAAAAGCTTGCTACCGGTTTACGTTCATCAAGGACTACCAAGTTTCTACCATTATTTTCTGTGAATGTGATTGGTCAACGGCTACTCCAGTGGACCGGAGCTGTACCAAGATCCACACGTTTCGAACTTATGTGAGTTCCCGTTCGAACACTTAGTACACAAGCACCGATGCTATTCGCACTCAAGTTCATCGTGGTCCGTACATTCGATAGGCTGTGATGCCAACAAGTGATTGCAAATACAAATGGGGAATTCCTTTAAAGGAAAACAGTGGTCGACCTTATGATTGGGGTTTATTTTGAAGGTTCACCATGAAAGAACATTTGTGAAATGGTCTCAGAAATGATTGCTGCACCGCTACCTAGTCGGGATGCGTGGGTTCAAACAAGGTAGTCATTCGCTTTGATCGGTCTGATAAACAGTGCCTTTTTATACGTACCAATGACCAATTTCGGGAATAATGTTCTGCGATATAAATAAAAATAAAGGCAAATTTGTGCTTTGTTTTTTTACAAAGGGGACCCGTAAACGAATAAATCGTTCCACTTTAAATTATTGCGCATGCACTTTCCACCGAAATACAGGCTAACGGAATGAAGAAATTTCAAAGAGGGAAAATGATACCCGGGCAGAAGAAAGTGCGTAAACCAAATCTCACAGTGTGGAAGATGTCGACAGAGGACAACCAAATTCGCAACTGTTCGTACCCAACCCTCGTTTTTGTTTGTGCAGATAACCTATGAAATAGTCTTCCGTGAGTGTTCAGGACTGCATCTGTTTGAAATTCTCTTATAATCCAACATCTAGTTAGAGTCATTCGCATATCAACTCTTGATATGTCCGTCTCATGGTGAACACCGGCCCCGGGTCGATTTTTGCTCTTTCATCCTCACGGTTCGTTTGTGTACACAATAGGTATGGTAGTAAAATACCTAGCGTCACATACCCACACGTTAGAGTTGTTCAGTCCTTTGTAGTACATATGCTCAGGGTACTTTACACAAAGGTTTGTTGCTTAAAGTTGCGGTTCAGTGTGCAGAATACAAGGGGCATGTAACATCTAGATTGGTTGAAAACTCCTTTCTCCTCTTCTGTTCGTTCCTCTCCCGTTACCAAACTTTTCCTGCCCAACTTGCTCGTAATGACATTGATTTTAATCACGGGCTATTTTCGGCTCGATGCATTTACCCCTCGTTTTTCCGTCCCTGTGTTCTTCAACTGAGATCAGTTGACGGATATTTGGTGCGGTCACAGGTCACTTGACTTGGGGTGACCTGTTTTGTTGCAGTCCACTTTCGTTTTATCGTTCACGTTGCTCGATTGTAGATGTTCCGTTCGTTTAAATTGATTTTTGGCTGCAACGCTCAAGTGAGTGTTGTTAGACCTGATCAGTCGTGCAGAATTTCTTGTATTTGCTTGAACCATGTTACAGGTACTTTCCACTTACTCTCTTTCATCAAGCCATCATTTTTAAGCAGAAGTTCGTCCTATTTTGACTACCTTTTGGTTGGATAGTGACTGAAGCTCACTACCAAAGGTGTTGTTGGTGTGTATATAATTTCAAACTCATGAATAGTACCGCAGAATTAGCGGAGCAGTCTTGTTATTTCTTGGGCTTCGCATCAAATCGGGTTACGCGTTGCTTTAGGGTTTCGAAGTGTTATCCAGAACATGGGAAGTCTATTTTTAGACGAATCAATTGTGAATCGCTGATCGACTTCACCCGGACCAAACTGGAACCTTTCATAATTACAGAGCATGTAATTGGTTTTTTCAACCCTGAAAATCAGATTAAAATGTTAGTGTTTTTGGTTCATATCAGCTCATAAATAAAAATTTTCCAAGCAAAACCCAAACCAAAATGCTCGTTTCTATAGTTCATTTAGTCCGTAGTTCACATCGTTGTTTGATCTTGGACTGAAATAAGTGATTATATTAGGTCATTTGTGAATCGTCCATTGCACAGCCACAAAGGTACTAAATCAGAAATCGCGGGCCTAATTTTTGACGGGACGTGAATCAAACTTCGCGTAGTCATTTGCGCAACATTTTCCAGGCCAAAAACCAGTTCACTACAAACCAAAGTGAGATCTAAGGAGAATATTGGCCAAACGGAAGTAGTGAAAGGATTAACAGTTTTACACTGCAATGCAACCTCAGTTAGTTAGTTCGAACTCCCGTTGTTTAATGCAAATAGATCCCGTTTGATTTGGTCCTTATCCTAACTCGGCTGGTAATCTGTACCTTGGAAAAATAATTGTTTCCAAGTATGGACGGTCGAACTCACCGGTCCACGATAAAATTCTGTGGGAAGTTTTTACACCTTACGGTTATTCTGTAACATTACAGCGAGTATTCTCTGGGAGACTAAATAGATTGCAAATCTTTATATTGAATTGGTATTGTCGTTCGTTCGCTAACTACGATTCGAATAAACCGAGTCAAATTCTTCCCGCGCTGGCCACCGTTTGCATGGATCCCGGCACACAAAAGAAAGTCAGCCATTTTTGCAAGTAAATCATCCTGAAAATGAATTTCTCTCAACCGTGAATGTAATCGTCTTATCCGATTAGGTAATCACCGTCGAGATGTGACGGATTAACTAGGAAAACTTTTGATGCTCGTGGACATTTAGTAATATTGAGGTACAATAGAATGCAATGTGAAATAGCATAAGAATCGGTGGGAAGAATAGGATCGGTTAGGTGCACCTGATTTGTGATAACAACTGCAGAATCGGTTGTGTGATTTGGGAAAAGTTCTTCCATGGATTAATCAACGTCCTGAAGCTAGTCAGTTTCAGCACTGCGAACTGTCATAAAAGGTTGTCAAATCAAAGAGGAATTGCAGACATTTGGATTTACTTACAAATTCCGTTTTTCGTCTTTTTGTTGGAAGGAAACTTGACAACTTTTCCGCTTAGTTGTTCGTGTACTGCAGAAGTTTTCTACATGCGCTGTACAACGGTGGCGTGACTGTCTTCGGTTACGCCTACACAAGATTTCCTCCACTGAATGACAACTAATCAAATGTGGTAAAACAGATGTTGGTTTTCGGGAAATTTACGGAACTTTAGAATGTCAGTCACTTCAATCCAAATTGGGCAAGCCTGTCTGAGTATGAAATAATACGATGCTGCCGTAGGTTCATATCGAACTGGTCAGTTACAAATTTGTGCAATCTTTATCGCATTATGACTCTGTAGCTCACCGCAGGTAGATTTAATTCAGTGGTCATTCTAAAACTACAATGAAGATAATTCCACGTAAATTTTCCGTAAATTACTTCTTTACTTTTATCGCCTTGTTTTGGCCAGTGTAGAATGGCATTGTTGTAATATGCACCCGGAATTCCATACAATGAATCCAGATCAAACAGATCATTAATAACCACTTAGCATCAACACATGCTCTAACCAACTGGGAGTCGAACGTGACGGAACAAAGCCACTAACAGCCTAACCTTGTTCAGTTGAGAGCTAGTGCTTCAGGAGAAGTAACACCGTTTTGAAGATCAAGCAAATTAACCATTTACTCATTGTATTCCAGGCCAGAATACTGGTCCATCCGATCACAAAGATCATACTTTTTCATCCCCTTTTTCGTGAACACGTGCATCTACTTCAGTCCATTTGAATCCCAGTCCTCCCGGGGAGAGTCGAGACGAAACCGGGTTGTGAACATAATGTAACAATTTGGAATGACCAAGCAAAGATATATAAACAACAGTCGTTCGGAATGAATGAAAATACCATTCTCCCTGGATCGGCGTATGATTGCAAGACAAAATCCCCGCACGGATCGGGATTCCCGTTCTAACTAGAGCAGTTTCACTATTTGTGATAAGATAGGTTAGATTGGTTTGGACACGAAACTTCCGGAATGAATGAGCCAGATGCTGACTTTGCATTAGCCCGGCCTATTTATTCATATTTTATCCACTAGTGTTCCCTAAAGAACGTGGTCCTTGTGGACGGAAATATCCAAAGGCGTGTTTTTCTTATTGCTCTATTGGCTGACAGTAGGTTGAATTTTGTAGTTTTTCGTGGAATGTGTAAATGCATTCGCAGGCATTCATTCATACGAGCACTTTTTTGATGCACTTTCAGACTTGCGTTCGTTCTTCCGGCAACCTACCGTAGGGAACGAGAATGACGGATGCTTACATGGATATCGTGTTCTAACGCATCATTGTTCGTTAAGTATTTTGGCATCGTTTGAAATCGGGACTTGACATGCTCGATTCACACACACGCGCGCACTCGCACACACGCACACAAGCACATGTAAATTCATAGTTCTTGTACGGAATTCGAAAATATTTTATACACGTCGCACAGAATTTCACCTCAAATTGCTTCCTTGTATTAGGTGGTTTGCTATAACAGAGATGATTTGTACTAAAGCGATTACTACCATGTAAATAGTAAATTTCTCCATTCAACCCAGAAATTTAAAATTTCGGTCTAGAAACTTAAGACTTTTGAGGGTAGTAGAATATAACCGGCCACAAATGGCCTAAATAGACCGCTTTACTCCTTTATCCGTCACATTCAGAACGAAGAACATATTCCCTGATCAGGGTACGAGTCGGTGATTACATAAGTTTTCAGGAAGGGAACAGTCAATGAATCCAGTAATTTTTCTGGATCAGATCAATTCAGACGGTTATCAGAATTTTAGCTTCAATGATACTGCACCGCGTGACTCGGGTTTACAAGAGCAAAGATCGTTAGTGATAGGCCGGATTTCGTCCCCGTCCAGGTTGCATCAACTAATTTTTTCTCATTCCCGGTTAGCCGAAATATACCATATCCAACAGGGTATCTTGGATTCAGTCGACCGAACAACTCTCTCTGTTCAGTGCATTTCAGCGGAAAGGTATGCCACAGACGCTTTTGAATTTGCCGCAAACATTGTGGTCACATATGTCATCAGTCTAACCTTACTTAATCATTGTTAGAGTGAGTGAGAATACTTTAGGTGGTCTTCAGAATACAGTCACCGAACCGGAAACTGGTAAAAAGCTAATTGAACTGGAAGGCCCATAAAGCCCTTTGTGCATTAGATAGACTAGAACGAGCTGTAGCTCCATTCAGCATGTGCTTGGTATCTTCAGGATGTAAAGTGCTGGTTCATCACTCAATGGCAGTGGTCCCCAGCTTGATACGCGTTGGTGAGCAACTGATAACAACAGACCGCTTCACTCATTTCCGCATTTGCTTAAAAAGGACGGTAGAAGGGCAGCAGAGGTGAATGCGTGTTTATTGAAAAATGTTCGTGCGACGTGCGCTGGACTGAAACACTTGGAGCTGTCCTGGTATTTCGCTGAAGCTGAAAGGTTGTGCGCATTGCGCGGATGTAAGTTAAGTTCTGCTAGATTTTTGCGGGCAGAAAATATTTATCGCCTAGAGGTTTTCGAATATCGAGTTTTGTGCAGCATAGCTGGGACTGGATAGAATGACTGCATGGTCAACACTAAGGTTAGAAACTGGGTACCAGGTACCGGTTCAGGGGATTTTCTGTTGTGTTGTAAGAAAAAGTGGATTTTAATCTTGTTAAATCACGCATTCAACTTTTCCGCTTCTCAACTATTAACACTATTCACGCTCGAATACACTAGACACTTGTACAAGCCAGAAACAGCTAAAGTCTAACGTGATCACGTCCCAGTCAGATTATAAAGTGCCGAGTCCCAACCTTTAGAAAATTGACATTTTAATTTATTGACATTTTAATAACGCTGTCTATATGAGTTCCCAAAGAAGTCCAGCGGCCACCGTTGTAGCATTTGAACACGCAGGTCGCTAGTTCGAATCCTCCCACTTCTGGTCACTTTCTATGCTTGTTGGTCACGTCTCCTTTCCCGGAAGTGGTATAAATTATCATTTCTTTAATGATAAAGTAAATGAGATATTTTATTATGTTTCTTTACCTATAAATGAAACAATACTGCACATCATTTTCAAGAAGGAAGCTGCGACCAGTAGAGGGCTGCGAAGTTTTAAACAACATAGGAAATATGAGTTCAGCGAGTTGTGGGAGCCGAAAATGAGCATTTCTGTAGTGTTATCACAGATATTGGCAGCATGGGGCTTCGAATGACAATTCACATACAGAAGAATTGGATGCAAATAAATGAATTCGGCTTCCAACCCCGTTTTGATGAAGGTGAGAGTGAGAAAAAGAGGTTTCAGCGTTGTCAAAAGACAGACAAGTATGTAGTACCATAAATATTTGCATTCACTCTGGAATTTTTTATCACTCGCAAATTTGGTGCTTTTCGTATTTCCGAGTTGACAAAACTTAATATTTCCGGTATTTTTAGCGACTGTGTTGTTTTACTTTTGTTGATTTGGAACTGAGTGAGACGGACATGCATTAGTAAGATATAAATGTCATGACCGCCTTAGTGGTTCTAGTGAGCTGATAGCAACAGTAGTAGTAGTAGTAGTAGTAGTAGTAGTAATAGTAATAGTGGTAGTAATAGTAGTCTGGTACTCAGTAGCCTGTTTTTGCCGGAAAATAGCTGATTTAACGACCACCGTAGATGAGGAGGTCTCTTGAGAAATCGAATTTCAAAATTTGGGTCACATTGAACATGGCATGCGGGTGTCGCTGCACAAGTGCACAATTCTGATGACTCATTTGAAGCATTCTGTGAGTCATTCATTCTGTTTTCTTTCGGACGCATCAACATTTTATTAGGAGGCACCTTTTTTCCTTTTTTATTGCATTTTACTAACCTGGTTCGTAGCTTAGCTACGAGAGTCTAGGTCAAATTCAGCAACATTTGTAACAAGTATGTTTCAATGTTAACAGATATGTGCAACGTCTGATCGGATGCTGGGACTAAATGGGTGGGGTTCAAACGTGTCCATACAAGAAAGTTAGTGTTTCATTTTGTAGTTCGAAGTGGTTTGCCCGGGAGATAATAAATCATTGCAGTTATCATGTTCGTAGGACGGCGAAACAGCAACAACAACAACAACAACAACAACAACAACAACAACGCATAACAAGCAGTGCGTGGAAACTATGCGGACAGAGGATCCTCAAATAGCAGAACATTTAAGCACAGACGGCTGGTCAACACACCTTGTGGAAGCAATCGAGGGTACTAGATGGTGCTAAGTTCGGGTTCCCTAGATTGTGAATTAATGAGGCATGGTCGTGTATGATAGTAATCTAACCAATTATCGTGATATGAATGCAGAATCTGAGCCCCAATGCGTGACAATGTAAGTAAAACAATGTCCATTTGTTCATGTTGACCCGGTTGTAAACTTCAAAAACAAGACAAATATTTTATTGAGAACAACCTGAACTGACCAACAAGATCGCTTACGATTATCCGTACTCAATGTTACAATACAGAGCAGAAAGTGAGATTACGAAGACACTTTCAGCTAGTCGACATTTCGGACAAACCCAAAGAAACATGTAATAAAGAAACAACCGATTTTTTCATACAAGTGTGATGCTTTAAATGAGTATAGCTTGTGCATCTGCAAGAAGTAGAAGTGGTTGATAGTAGAGTGCCTTTTGCGTGACATCAAGGATGACCTTTCGCAAACCGACTTTTCAACCGACCCCGATGTGGCCATGTTTTCATTGGGTTGAGAATCTTTGATTCGCTGCTAACCTCTTTTCTATAGGATGAACAACTGATCATTTGGCTTACCGTGATTTGCTTTTAATTCAACTTTCTTGACAACTGAAGCATTCTGGATAGAAGATTGCATCAACTGTATTGGCAATGAAGACATCGAGTTAGTCTTTTATTCCATGCATTTGAAGTAATTATACGTAGCCAATTCCTCACTGATCTATTTGATGTCAATAACTGGTATTTCCTTACCTATTACGACGGAAAAGAAATCCGGCTATGTATAGTTTTATTGACTGGGTTGCTGAAAGTCCATCTGTGAACTGTGATACATTTTTCAGCAGTGTGATTACATTGAAGATAAAGATAGTAGTAGTAGTTATAGTAACGTGATTTGCTAGGCAAATGAATTTGTGATATCTTGTCGCCGAAACTATCACAGTCGCAAGGCCGCAATGTCAGTTCTGCCCATCCAATGATGTGCAATGTTGTTCCATTCGAACTCAAATATTTTGCAATTCACTGCTTCTGAGTGTTTTACTAGGGAAAAGGATAGCTTTAATTTGGTCTCATTAAAGCTCAGAAATTGTTCGCTTTTTCTCTGATGTTTTTTCCGTCTAATTTAGGGTCATGTATGTATTTCAATAAGACTGTCACAGTCAGCATTTGTCTGCTGACCAGCAATCAGGAGATTCGAACCTAGGGCGATGACATTCAAGATACCACAGTGGTGGCCGTAGGATTACTCTGTGTGTGTGTGTGTGTGTGTGATTCCTTAACTCAGACAATAAGAGCATACGAATATTTACTGCATAGACAAGCAAACGAAGAGTTCTTATCACTTTGGAAATATTATCCGTTACAACCCTACCGAGGGGCTGAAATAATCCGGAATCTATTTGCAACTATGAACGCAGTGAATTAAACGTTTGTTTCAGCCCAGGTCCAGCCTCAACCCATTCCCAAAAACGTCTATTCCGAATCCCATCTAAAAATTGTCACTTGTGAACCTGAACGACTGTATAAACGAATTTTGCATAATTTCGGAATTCAACATTTGTTATATTATCACTCTGTTAATAGTTTGGGTCCACGTGTACCACCTCCGATTACATTCTGGGGTGAGCAATAAAGATACTTTTCCGAGCATATTTATCTATGTGTCGTCTCACATAACGTCAACATTTCTTTGGTTTCCAAACGTAACAATGCATGTTATCCCACAATTATTTTGAAATAAACCAATAGCTTGTTTTTTCACAGAATCTCATATGTCGGAGTGAGACTTTTGGCAAGCAGATTCGAAGCCGATACTGTGAAATAATAATAATGATCTGAATATTAGTATAAACGAAAACAGTTGGCGTAAACATCCAAAGTTACGCTGCACTACGTGATTGGAAGCATTAGAAATCTATGAAAAATATATTACTTCCCCTGAGGGAGTACTGCCAGCAGGTTTGAGAAAACCAAACTCTTACACAGTTCCGAGTTTGTTATAAGTTGGTTCGATGAAAAAATCTCATCGAATATCTGTTAGAGTCTGGCTGAAATTATACTGGTCTAATTAACCTGAGCACTGGAATATGTTGTTTAAAATATCACAGTTAGAAAACAACATACGTGATACAACTGACCAGCCCAAATAACAATACGTAACTGTTTTAATTTCCAAACTAGCAGGACAGTGTGTGCGCATTTTCATAGGTACCGCAAAGATGGAGGTCAAATTCACAGTTACACGTAGTAGAACCTCCTGGATTCAAATACGATGTGTGGAATCATGAGGACTAATGAGAATAAACAAGAAAACATGAAGATCGCGCATCCGGTTAGGGATTCGTGGGCGGCAAATCATCTATGGCAGTGACACACTAGGGTTGGGGAGAGATCTATTTTGACCGATACGGGCAACTGGATGCATAATCCTACTGATTTCACTCAAATTTATGCTTCTGTATTTCAAACACTGTGGGAAATAATGACGTGGCTGCCTTAATAATATCTCCCCTAGTATACTGGAATTCGACATCCTTGTGACTTCGATTTGCCGACGCCTCATGTAAAAAGAGCAGCGTCTACCGAAACCCCAATCGGGAAAGCTAAGAGAGTTTCATAAGTTTTCCATTTATCACATCGAAAGTTGACATTCATACTTCCTCTGTCAGTTGATTGGATGAAAAAATTTGTACTCGTTTGTGTACAATGTAAATCAAACGCGATTTAATTTTTCCGTCAACTTATGTCCCGGCAACTGGGAAAGACGGAGAGAGAGAGAGAGAGAGAGAGTGAGTAAGAGATTATCACACATGCGCACTCAGTTATTCATCCTAGGCACGTTAACTTATCCATCGTTTATAGGAATGAAACCTCTATACGATTCACAACTTGTTTTCATCTTTTCTTTAGTCAATCCAGTCTGTACGAAGTTAGAAGAAGTCAGTTCAATTAAACCTATTCATTACCTCGAACCAGCAAGTATGTTAATGAGACCAAATGTTTCCAAGGGAAGCTTAATTATTCAAGGAAGCAAAATGGAGAATATGTGCAAAAAGTAAACTTAACAGATGGATATGTTTGCTTTTGCGCAACTATCTAGAACTTCTTATTCGACATCAGGGAGCACATCAGTGGGGTTTGTGTGATTTGATCTCGTATTTACTGGACGTGTGTTCTGAAGCATGCACTAGGTCTGTCCGTGATCTGAATGCATGCATATCATATGGTCATTCAGTCGAAACGTGGCAGCTTATTGATGCTTCTTTCCTTCGCCTACCCCAGCTGCTTTGATTTGGTTAGACAATTTTCGAAACAATGTCAAAAATGATCAGTTTGCCTAGTGATCAGATGTGGACAACTGGATAGTCTTTGTGATGCCTGAAGTACATATAGTTGTGCAGATTTCTTCTGAGAAGTTATCCGTGTAGGTATGAGCCGCAAACCACTAGTACCAATTTTGTTATGAAATGACATTATGGGGCTCAGCTATTTCAGTTTACTGTTTAGATCGCAGAACCTCCATTTCCGGTGAAGGTGTAGCACTACTAGTATCATTTCGACTGATGACAAGACGTTTGGGATTCTAACGACAAGATAAGTCATCTGGATATAACGAACACTGGCAACCTTAGCCATGGGTAAAATCCAATTTCGAACCAATTAGCATAAAAAACATTTTATGATTCATTTTTACCGGTAAGTATGGTCGTTCTTAGTCTTTTACAAATCCGTTCCTTGGATCATGATGGCCAAATTAGGATGCACTGCCATACCGAATATCCCTCCCTAATTCCATTCTGGATTTTACAAATGTGACTTCTCAAAATCGACCACATCCTCAAAGTCAAAATATTTTCGCAATCAGATGGCGTTGTCCTTTCGTCCGGAATGCTCATATATATATATATATATATATATATATATATATATATATATATATATATATATATATATATATATATATATATATATATAACATATAGGTAGCACAAAAACTCATCCAACACGTTATGTGAACATTTTCCACAGCGGCAGACTAGAGACTAAGGAAACAAACACGAATTCGTATTCAACTTATTCCGCAAGTACTGTCGAATCTTTTCACTAAGAACTCGTTTATTTTTTATTTATCTGGTTAGTAAATAGGCTAAAAATTTATCGATACTCCATTTTGGCCCCAGTAGGTTAATTGCAGCCATAAGGCTTTATGATAAGGCTAGGGGAAACGAAGTGAGATTCTTTCACACCGACCTGAGTTATGTAATGCTGGAAATCCAGCATCAAAAAACAATGGTAATCACTGGTTCCACCAATATCCTTCACTAGTCCTTGGCCCTTTTGATGTGGCATCTAGCAACTTCAGTAAGAAATTGCTTTGGCCTCAGACTATAAGGCGTTTTAGCACTTCTATATCATTGGCCACTAATCAGGTAGTTTATAAAATTATCATGTCAGGACAAGAAACACTGGATAGAGTCAGGGTTCCAGCCGTGATGTTTTTATACAAAACATGCCCTGTGCCTACTGTACTCAGGATAACAAGTTTTGCTAAATTTTGTAGAGTAAAACACGGGGCTTCTTTTGGAGGCATTATCCAGTCTCTCTACTGTCTGTTTCCCTAGAATCAAGAGTTATTTATGGCACCGCAATGGCAAACTTTCTTTGTGATTAGTACAGCCTTTTTGATCGATCTGCAGGCTTTTCTCGTTTTATTGGTGTAAGAATGAACGACTGGAATGAGAATGA
The DNA here is from genome assembly GCA_008360955.1 of Fasciolopsis buskii. Classification (NCBI taxonomy): domain Eukaryota; kingdom Metazoa; phylum Platyhelminthes; class Trematoda; order Plagiorchiida; family Fasciolidae; genus Fasciolopsis; species Fasciolopsis buskii. The sequence continues at coordinate 302,593 of LUCM01001803.1, forward strand.
AAAGACGAGGTAACACTTTTGACGGACCTTTTTCAAATATGTCCATTTTGTAAGTGGTCTTCAGGCCACCACATGGCAAACATTCAGTAAAATATCAACGGATTACCGGACTAAAGAACTTGGCGTTTTCTTCTGTTGTGCAAGTTAATTTATTCCCTGCTTCATTTCTCGACTTATTCATGCTTCATATCCACCGACGCCTAAAGTTTTTAGATATAATTCAACTCCACCTGGATAATGGTATATGGAATATCGGTTGTAATCTGACAGAATACAACTACTACTATAAAGTTTCAACAAGAACACAAGTAAATCTCTGGCCAATTTCGGATCTGATTGAGTCCTTGCGCGAAGGTCATGCCTTTAGGAAAGATTATTCATTTGATATGGTTTGAATGTTGGTCTTGTTTAGTTTAGAATGCGGGAAAATCTTAGACGCAAAATTTTAAATTGAACAAGTATTTGATCAGTTTATTATCAAATACATTGTGATATCAAAATATTTCACTGTCTCCCTCGCATTGTTTAACCACCAAGATGACGATGTGCGCGATTAACTCAACGGGCTTAGATGTCCCTGACGAAAGATCATCTTTGATGTCAATCAAGATCTTTCTTCAATGAAAATTTCCCCATTCATGATCAGCCATGATTATTGGACCACAGGCAACGCAATATAACTTAGTTAACATATAATTATCTTCAACCTGTATACGTAAACTCAATCTCGGGTAGAATGTGTGTTTCTGTTGGGCACGTAGACTCGCTAACATTAAGGAATGCAAACTGGGATAAATCCTAAGACCCTTCCAAAATCGTTTATGGAATCTTCATATCTCAATGGGATTCCATTCACTATATTCCCATGGGCTTACTCGGATAAAGTAGGCCTCCCTTGTTTTGCTGGGTTCGTTACAATCTCCAAACAGATTCAATATTATAGACCTCTAAATAAATTCACGGTATTTCATGAACCCTGGTTTTATCCCCCAAGTACTGAAACCCTAAGAAGAGCAACAAAGGAAATTCCGTGAGTGAATTATAAACCCATAAAAACATGGTCATCTTTGGACATCAGTTTGTCGTCTCTTGAAATCTTACCCAATCTTGACTGAACGAAATCCGACGTACAGACCTGGAGCATGAATGGCGCTCCGTCGCACTAAGTCCCGGTTTCGAATGGTACAACTGGCCGCGATTCACTGATTAGCTGTTCTTGGGGAAGGAGTGAAGTGTAAATCCTGCACATTCACTCCAATATAATTGAGTAAAGTTTTGCCTCTGCAGTAAGCTCGTTACAGTTCATTTTCTGTTATTAAATATGGTCACCTAAAGAAAAAGTTAAAACTACTTACAGTCACCGCCAACTCATCTTTGACGTGAGTCCAACAAGGCGCAGTGAAGCGCGTGCGAACCTGAGTAGCAATGTCCGCTCACACAGTTGTGGAAAGCAGTGACTAGTCGGGGATTTGAAAAGAGCAGATGTTTGGAGTGAAAGACATTAATAATTAATACCAGACCTTAAACACAAAGACCAAATCAGTAAGTCAGTCAAACGAATTCATTGTCTTCCTCATTATTACAGTCAAATTAGGACTCAGTGAAAAGGTCAGATTTTGTCTAACATTAAGTATAGTTCACGTTAACTGAGTTTCCATGAGAATTCTTAATGGTGGATAGCAAAACTCCAGCTAGGGTAGATTTTGGTCAATATCAACGGGAACCATGGGCGAAAGATCGTTTTCCAGGATGTTGTCAACCTCTCATTTTGTTGCCGTGGTGACCCAACAAGGAGCAAGCAGTATTATTTTATCTCGATGATCAAATTTAGGGGCGAAAGTCAAATTGTGATCAATTACCATTGTTAAAATTTTTGTAAAACCTTCGTTACACCTATGTAATAAATAAAACCAACGGTTTTTGGAAACTTTATCGGAGAGCACCAGCAGGGGAACACAATGAAAGCCAAAGTTCTTCAAAGCTAGTGCACAGGTATGACTAGGATATTCACCGGAGAATCTTCGATTTTGTATGGTGATCCACACATCAAATAAATTATAGGCCTATAAAAACGAATCGACGAATAATCCAGTAATATTTCAAATGTTGGCTGGTGGGAAGTGTGTGATGAACATGGAAGGATATTTGTGCGGTGATTTTTTCCACAGTTTCATGTTTGAATGCGTTTCCTTTTGGTAACCAGTTAGCTTTAACGATAAGTGTATGGTATGCCGAGGCACAGAAAACGAAATCCGTTAACTGAAAATTTCATTTAAGTTTGCTAAACGGGTGACAAAAGTTCTCTAGTGTTGACGATTATTGTTGTGATTATAAACATGCCACCACGTCGATGAATTCGAGTCAGTAATGTAACAACCCCTGGAAAAATTATTATTTTTTCGGGAAATTATTCTTGATGGTCACTAGAAATAATAGTCAGAAATATTGCATACTGTGCAGCATAATGCGGCATGTCATATCTCACTCGGGATTTGTACGTTTTAGGGTGCAAAACCACTTGCCCATTATTTATCGATTAAACGTGGTCCCCTGACTGCACGAAGATCTTCAAAATGGAATTTGTGCCATTTCTTTCTCACTCGTCCCAATAGCAGGGAGGACAGCGAGTTTATGGTTTAATCTCTTCTAGACCATCTTAGACTTATCACGATACATGCATGTTTGCCAAAAAGATGGCTTGTTTATAACTAAATACATCGCCAAATTAGAAAATATGCGATCTCAACAGTAGTAAAAAGCTAGTTTTTGGAATAGAAACATGCTGTACCTGGCTGGCTGAGTGGATAGTTCCACTTTCCGGTCAAGTAGACCACAAACACATAATAATTATGGCCACCAAGAGTTTTCATCAGCAAATATTTCCAAGCTTAATTTAGGTAGTCCAATATCCATTAGATTCCCAGTAGGTCGGTGTATGTGGTCGATTGGGTCTGCACGATCTCAACTCCGGCGTCCTCCACATTCAATTTGGCTGCGTAGGCTGTCTTAGGTACAAGGTTTGTTAGGTCAAAATACGAATCAGTTAGGGCAGTCAGTTTTACACGTGACTGCTTGAGACCATTCGGAATACGCCTCGTTGTTTACATGGACTTACGCAGGCATTCACATCAAACTAATTAATGCTCCTGTAGAAAATATGTTGTTCCAGAACAGCCTGTTTATGTTTCAGTCAAATTTTAGTGTCTTGTTTTGGGTGCCCAGAAAAACTGACGTTTCCGTTTGCTTTGAACGGTTGTTTTGGATTCTCAGCCTGTCAGATTTTCCGTTTGAAAGTTGACTGAAATGCCCAAATTAAAAGAAACTGTGTTCACTAAAACGTACGCCTCCATGTTATTACCAAACCCGACAAAAAATGAGCACTAACGAAAATGCCACTTTTCACATTGTGTTCAGTCTTTCCGAGCATGCATTTTGAAATGGTTTCTAGGATGTCTTGGGCAAAGAGTTCCCTGTACCCTATGTCTACTGAAGTTAATTTTTTCTACTATTGGTTTTTGTTTTTTTCCCTGGGATTTGATGGAAATTCCCAGGGCCAGTTTAGATTTTCCCTCTCCAAGCTAATTCCAATTCAAGCGGATGGGTACATATCACTGTCGGATTTGATTCACGTCAAGTGCGGCAGGAAGTAATTTTTGTTGAAAACTCTCCTTCTACAGAGTGTCTCTTCTCCCTTATGAATCAATACATGCTTGTTTTAGTAACATAGCCACTCACTCCATTAGATGTCTTCTATGACCAAAGAGTCGTATCCCTCGTTGCTTTAAGGAAGTCCGGAATCTAACAATTCCAGTCTGCTGCACACTAACATCGAGCAGAATGCTATTTCCAATGTTGCGTACCAGTTTGCTTTCCTTTCTCCGCTTTGCAGTCCCTGATATTTCGGCAAGTCTGATCAAGAACGACCTTGAAACAGTTTGACCATTAGTATTTCGTTTTCCATTTAGTTCTGCATCGCAGATTTGGTCCCCTGCGCCCACTCACCTTCTCAGCGACGACCCGTCAAAATATCATCCTTATAGTTTGAAGTATTGCACTCTACATTCCTCCTTTCATGTATTCACGATCAGGGGTGAATGGAAAATCGGTTGTTCGCTAGTCGGTACCAAATTGCAAAATTCAGAATCGTGTCAACCGAATTTCTCTAGAACATTAGGTGACTAATCACATTATTTTTCGGCCAGTTCTTAGTCTTCGCAACTATTTCTGACTGATGTGTGGATATCTGTGTAGGCAATGGTCTCGAAAAGGATGCAGACACAAACAAGATGCAAAACTACTACCATTACACGGACACTGCAAGTTACAGAGCATGCTGTCTTACCGCGGCTTACCGCGGTTTCATTGATGACCATGTTCTGGCTGCCACTACGTGGGAAGCTAAAATGTATTCAAAATGTATGGCAGCACATCCGCCAACCATTAAACCACAAGAAAATGTATAATGGAAGATAAAGTTCACGAAGTTTTTCCGCTTCTAGTCTGACTGACCGAAATCCTGCGTCTCAGTAATTCTTACCTCAGTAAAAACCATTCCAGGCTATCAGTCGAAAGTTTATTCATCATCATTTTACTTACAACAATTGTCTAAAATTATGGACTGAAATTCGAATCTTATCAATGACATTTCTAAATTCAAAGTCCACAAATTGTGCGCATGCAAATCGAGGCCTGTGATTGTGAAGTTTAGGAAACACCCGTTACATTTTATTTGCGCCTAATCTCTTCATATAAACGCCAAGGAAGCAATGCGAAACTATACTATCATCTCTTCTTTAAATCGTCAAGCAAAGATTAGGTTTAAACCCAGCATACATGATAAATCATAAACACATATCGTCACTGGACCTTAGGAGATGGCTGGAAGTAGCTTGCTTCTTGTTAAAGTTTCTTTTTCATTGAGTTTAGGTAATACCATTTCGGTAGTGATGCCGTGAATAAAAACTGGACCAAGTATAGCTATTCATTTTTGGATAAATTGCTTGACCATTTTCAATGATATCACGCCCCTCTGCTTAGAGCGATTAGAGGGGACTGACCCATTTTTTCTCTTCCACCAGGGCTACTTACTCCTTGGTATCCTCGTTTAATGGACGATGTGACTGGTCTTCATTAGTGCACATTAAGGCAAAAATTTACGTTCTCATGTTGTTCAAATTAAGCCTCTGCTGATATAAATAATACACTATATACTGTAGCAGTTTGCCAACCATAATGAGAGTCTACCAGTTCTATTTTCGTGCATTTCAGACCTTTTGTGAACTGCTGCAGAAAATAACACGATCTAAAGTCAGATCACTGGGATGGTCTTTGAAGTTCTCGATTTATAGTTAGTTTTTAGACTTCTACCAGGTAAATGAACTTCGAATATCATTGAAATAGGCCCATCAAAATCCCAGTCAGCTCTCATGTTGGGTAGATGGATTTTCCGAAGAAGTGCCAGATTTCACTGTCTAATAATTTCCGCCTGCAGGGTTGTCATGTGGTATCCCCGGAATAAATTGTTCTGCTTCATTGGCAAAGGGCAAAACGGGCCGTTGTGTAGACGTGAAATCGCCGACAAATTCCTCGCGTGAAATTTGAACTAATCGTCAAAACATCGAACGTGAAATGATCCTGGAAAGATTTTGCTCAGTTCGCTAAATTTTTTCTCGCGGACCTTCCTCGGCAGTGCTCCTGAAACTGTTGAATGCATCTGCAGTTTAATCGTAAAGCGTTCGTATCTGCGCTGTCCTATCCACTGCACAGCTCGTCACAAAGCCCATATTTAGTTTCAAGAAAAAGCTCTGCCGTCGTTCTCAATCGTACAGAGTTCCACTTTTCGTAACTTCGCCTCCCCGCCGTTCGTGTCCTAATGCATGCAAACACTTTGGTACTCCAAAACAGAAGTCGTCATCTTTGGACGGTGAATGGAGATAACCTAGCTAACCTAGTTTGTTATACTTCCCTCAGTCGAGAAAACAAAAAAAATGGTTGAATAGAGAAAATTGACTCCGATCCAGAATTGATAAATTAGAGTTACTTAGCATAGGGGCAATGCTGAAATATCTATTAAAAGAAAATGCCCATTTTTGGACTACCTCAAAGATCCTTCCGCTACCCGAAATTCTATTTCTCAGAGGTGTTCATTCTCATGCGCCAAAACACGTGGTACTTCGACTTTTTCGATTCATTTCTTCACTCCTTCTGATGTGATGTTGAAAATAGGCTACGCTTTGTCGTAACTGCAGTTAGCAACCCCGTGGTGTTTTCACTCAGCGTCTTTTTGTGAAACACTGGTCGGCCTTGTGGTCTTCTGGCCATTCCTTTAAAGTTGTTTCTGTCGATGACACCACGGTTCTGAAGTTTGTTTGTCAAATGTAACAAAAAATGATTATTATGCTCACTTTCGAGATGCTCAGAATTACGGGGATGATGTCGGAGCACGGCGTTTAAACATTCAGTCGACTGTGCACGGGTCGAAAATTCCATGCTTTACCTACCTGATCTAAGTACGGCAAAACATTATTAATGAGGAACAAACTGATGATCCAACTAATCCAACGACCGTAGAATTTGCGCATGACAGTATTTTAGTCATCGTTCTAAATGGATCACATGCCGCAGCATAAGGTACGGTTGAAATAAATTAATTTTCCAGGCAATAATCAACTCGATCACCAATGCAGAATCTTCAGAAACTAAGGTGATCGTTTTGCACTCCACTCTGTCCTAGTAATAGTGATAAAAGTCCCGAATCCTGGATTGGTCACCACTTCGTGTCCCCGAACCGATTGTGTTTACACGCATACACACGCACAACACTAATACTTTGCTCTTTGGGATGATTCTGTTTACTCTGTCTCTTCCCTCAATATTTACTTTACATCTTCACACAGTCGTCACTCCCGAACGTGCCTTTGGTTAGTCGACTTGTGCCTCCTCGCGGTCCGCTCACCTCGCGCCCTGCCAAAACAGATGCAGACCTCACGTGTTTACGTTGTTCGCACTAGTCACGTGCACATTTGAACCAGGGGATTTTGCGCTTCCATTTTGTGCACAAATCAGCCCAGTTAAAGGTCTCTGCCATTTTGCGAATTTCATGAGCTCTCCATCCATTCGGAGAATGTGTGCACATAAACAAGCATATGAACCGAACATTCCTTAAGTGACACATGTTGATGTCGATGTTGTTGTTGTTGTTGTTGTTGGTGGTGGTGGTGGTGGTGGTAGTGCGACTGTTCTTGTTTTTATTCTTGTTCTTGTTGATGTCTTCGCCATCGTCATCACCGTTATCATCATAAAAATCGGAAACCAATATCAATCCCAATCGGCATTCACACACGAGGGAGAAACGTAGCGGAAGGGAGATACTGTCATGTCAACCGATGCATATGGATCTCAGTTTGCTGCAGTTGTGCGTTTTTTGTCCGGATAACATACGTACTCAGAACTAGGACGACTCCGCTGCTTTTTCTACCGTATCCTCAGACGGATGCTTGTGCCATGATCTGTTTATCGGGTCCAGTTATCTTTCAATTCCCGTTCATGACCAACTATCACTGTCACCTCCAATAATGCCAAAACAGCCGCACAGTCACTACCACCATTTTTAAGCAAGGCGAACAACACTACAAATATTCCATACAACGAAAATAACATTTTCTGGCAGGATGCAAGCGAAAACAGAGAAAATGTTTTAGATGAATAAATATCTCGCCCCCTTTTTGGATCCCACAGCGTTTTACTTTTGGACAGATCGATTTCATCTGCCTACACAGAACCATCGAGGTCGAGATCCACAGTTCGACCGAACAGTGACTTAGTAACCGGGTTGTTATTTAATTCATCGGTCGAATACAGTTCACATTCTTAGCGAATTGCAGTGTTCAGTGTAATGAGGCATACTCATTAACTCTAAAGGGTAGGAGAAATCGGGTGCTCTGCGAGGCAGAAACTTTAAAAGCCGACGGATCCTGTGAACTGCAGACTATTCAATGTTCCTCGCATGTTTACTCATTCCTATTTTAATAATTTTGAAGCGTTTTCCAGTGGCAAGAAAAGGCAGATATGGCCTGAAATCGAAAATTCATTTATGCTTGCCACATCCCAAAACCGTTATAGCAAACAGAAATAAAATGTAAATGCCATAAACTACGACACTGGATCATCTACAACATCACTGGCCCGTGTGTGCATGCATCCTTGGGCAGAAAGACTTAAAGACTATGGCTTCTGAGGAGAACATTGACAGTATCGTAAAGGCGACTGACACAGGCCGCGTTTTACTGAACTCCACTAGCTTACTATCTTGAGTGGCTTTGTGACAGTTGTCATCATGTTATAAAGTTAAAGTAGGTGTACTTTACCTCATGTACTAGACCAGAATTTGATCCTTTACGAAGCCTTCGCCGATACTGGTCTACTGACTAGGAAGGACGATTTGTAAAATTTACCAACTCGGTTGTGTTGGCCAGCCAGCAACTAAATCACATCCGTCCACTTCATCATGCTGTATGCATCAGGTTGTTGGTGCCTAGCCATTGCCGACCGCAATCGATGCCGAAAAGAATGTTTTCCTTCTTCTGAGATAGAAAACGGACCCCAGTTAGTACTTAGTTGCGGAGAGGGTAGTCCGTGTTTGGAGCCACGAGGCAGAAGATGAAGACGGTATACACAAAAATATCCGGAACTGATAGTTTTCAATGCAATCACCTTTATACTGGTTATTTTAGTCGCGGCTCGGATAAATAGTTAATGCGTGGCCTACATACCTTTTTGTGCCGCCTCCCTTCCGCTTCCTCCTCGTTTACAACTCGCTAGAGACTTCCCCATTGCCTATCTATCTCTGACCATGATTCACTACCCTCGTGATGAACTGATCACCTCGGGCCGGTTTGGAATCAATGCGGATTTTCAAACAACACTTGCGTCAAATGGGACGTCAAGCACGAAGACTGTTTACCTTAGTAAAGTGACTGCAAACCCCAAAGTTAAGTTCGTCAATATCTGTAGCTACAGCCAGGAAATACTTGTTTATTTCACCCCGCATTTGGCAGTGAAGACCAGTGAAAGATGTCCGGGTACTGTCATAAGGCGGGAAAATCTGAAGTGACCGGGTTGCTACTAACAAATGATTCATGATTCACACTAGATGAAATAGGACTTTGAAGTGCTGTTAACAAAAATAGGGAGAGTTCTTCTTTCACTAAACTACAAATGCCCATTATGTTCATGAGTTCTGGCTCTATATCTGACGTCTAAGAAGATCTACCTGATGGCGGGTACTCTGCATCTGGCTAGTCGGTGTATTACATTATTCTGTAAATGACTGATCATCATCATCATCATCATCGTCATCATCATCATCACCGTTCAGCGTTAAACAGCAAGGCAAGCCTCACTGACCGCCGCCGTTTCCCCAGAGCTACATGTTTCTACACAAAGGCTGAATACCCAAGAGGAACAGGGGATGGACCTACACAGGAGGGAAAAGATAAGATGCCACTGCAGCCAACACACGGAACACAGTCTAACTGTGCAAACCCACTCTTTCAATCATTCCGACTCGATAGAAAATGACAACATGATCCCCACTGTTCGAGGACTACTGCCATATCCTTCAGTGTCTCCAACCTGCTAGTTGACGAGTCTTTCGGACCCCAACCACGAAGACGAGACACCTAATTTGCCTAAGTTCGCTGTACATTTTCTCATCCCGCATTGCCACGTCATTTGTTTCGCAAAATTTCATTGGACCGTACATCTGAGTAGAGGGACAAAAACACCGTAGATTTATATGTATCTATTTCAAAAGTAAAATTTTCTACCACCTGATGGTTGCATCGTGCTGCTGAGCTACGTGAACTCATAAATAGTTACATTATTGGACTTTCGGGCAAGCTGAAGTGTCACTTTGGTCAGTTTGCTTTGAGAACACTGACCGTACGTCTAGAATCGGACAATTTACCGATAAACTGACGAATGGCCGGCGGTGGCAAAATTCCGAGCCGTAATCTCCAATTCGTAAGTTAACAGTGACAGCTGTTATATGATACAATTAATAATGTATTTTGTTAGCGAACCAGACGATTCAAAATAACGGGGACGGGGAAGGAATTTCAAAGATAAGCTCAGAATTGAATAGGGGTGCATGTAAAACAAGGCAATCGAAGCAGGTCGTGAACGGTTCACATAAATTTCATCCAGCTTACTTCGTTAGCAAGCGTGATTCTATCAATAATGTTCAGTAATGTTCAGTTCACTATTGCATACCTGAAAAGGTTGTTTTCTACCATGTAAAACCTAATCCTAACGGAATGCAGTCTCCGGAATATCGGGGATTCCACCCGACCAAACTGAGTGTTCAGACAGCGAGAGAGGGCACAACGAAGTGACAGTTCTTAAAATGTCCAGTTCTTCAGTCGTCGACCATTGATCCAGACCTCAGTGAACTTATTATGACCAGCCGCATTTACCCCTGTCGAGGTCACGGGCATAGTATTCACACTATCCTTGCGGTCATTACACTTAATGAGCAGCTTCAAGACGTGGTAATTCTAGGAACGACATCAACTACGGCCATCCGAGATGAACTGAACACGGATTGCAAGAACAAATAACAAAAGTCTCTTCATTTGCGAAGGTTGATTTACCGTCTGCAGGTGATATCCAGACACATTACGTTTTTTCATAGAAATGCTTCGTGATGAAATTTTTTTCACTGGTTAAAAATTTGAGCTTTGAAAGAAAACATTAGATTCTATGAAGCGGTTATCATCACCAGTATTTTTAACTTTGGCTGCTGTGTCCGATGATAATAAGACCGAATCAAAGTGTACGCAGATAAAAGTTCCAGCCAAAATGACAAAAAATAAGCTAAATAATTAGTATTAATAATAATCTTTTTAGTAGTATTCACAGCGGCAGTAACAGTGCTAGCAAAAATTGTAATATATGCGACATGGTTGGGTATGGGTCGAGGTGGTCAGTCCACCAGGTGGTGAAGAGATTCGAAAACATTAGACAGTGGACTGGCTAGTGAAGGTTCAGGATTGAAGTCCACTAAACTTCTGCACATGATAGTTGAGGACTAAGCATGATAAGCAGGAATTTCGATCACAATGATATTTTGGCACTCAACTTCATTCTTCTTCACCAAAGCAGCTTTGACAAACTAATTTGAAATCATTGTTCGCATTATTCTCTTTTCGTTTCATTTTTTGGAGTGCAAAGCTTCGAGACAATATCCGGAATACTAGCACACCAACTATGGTGGCAAAACTGCGCTAAGCTAATAATGATAATGATTACAATAGTAAAGTAAATATAATATTGGTAATTTAGTTACCTTGGCAACATTAAGGGCTATGTGTATTTGACTGGGTGGCGGTATTGGTGTTAATCTGCAGACACCATTTATCGCGCGCTCTCATCCCGACTAAATTCTGAGGTGTAGACGGTGTGTTTTTGCTCAGAATATAACTTGTGTTATTTTAATTAATTTACTTGGGAGATGAGTGAAAGTGCTTGTTAAACATTTGCGGATGGCTGGTCTACTTTCTCGAATGCATGGATTCCGAGCGTGTTCCTCCATAGTGCACACTGTCCCGACAAAAGCACATGTGGTCACCTAGTGGCTACAGGCATATCGTAAAAAATGTCAGTTTGCACACATCAGCCTGTTAATCTCATCTATTCCTGCTGCAGAAACCTGGCAAACCTATTTTAACACCGTAAATTTGCTCAAACGACACTTACACAGAGTGACAAAGTAAACACAGGTGAGTGATTCGTCTAAGCGAAAACGAGATGATCAGTTGCTTGTATCATCGAAATTTTTGATACCTACCTGACAAGATCGAAACTGAACAAAAGTCAACGTTTCGATATGCTAGATAGTATGTAGTTTTGCCGGTTTATCTGTGTTAACAGCAACGACGAGGAAGCTCCTGTTGGTCACTGTTCACCAGGTCCGATGCGCACATAGATAAGCAGAAACACATAACAATCGATTAACTTATTGTGGGCAGTCATCAGAAGCAGTGAGTCTGACTTTACGATCGGCGGAAACACCTAATTCCATGAGGCAAGCCCCTTCTTTCTGAGAAACTTAAATGAAAAATTCTCCTCCTGGATGTCCAGTCCTGTGCATGGGTTCTTCTTATTTGTGGCACTTGTCAGTTAGTTGCCCACAAAATTCCTAGAATGGCTTGACGTGCAGATTTATCAGTCAGCCCTAGAAGTGAAGCATTCGGGAATGCTGTTCCAGTCGTTATCTATCTACCGGAACAGATACATGCGCGTCTATCGTTTACGCTTTGTTGGCGATACAGCTGACAAAGCTGATTAAGTACAGTCGAATTCGTGGTTTGGTCAAGATATCAAGTTCAGTTGCGTTAGTCCTAGCCCCATATTCAGTAGACCACTTGTAGGTAATAAATGACCCTTTCATTGTAATTTTTTACTTATTAGTATTATTGTCATTTGACAGAAACCCAACGTTTTTAAATTACTTTTATCTATGATTATTGTTACTGTTCATAATGACCATGCATATTTCAGGTGTCTAGACAGTTACCGAGAAATATGCGGTTATTAAGTAGTCATTTGCTTTTCGGTGACACTTGGCCACGTTTCACTGTCAAGCTGCACCTCAAACATTCAATCGCTCTGACCATGTTCCTAGCATTGATAGGTTTAGCACTTAGCCTGCGGGATAGACCCGTGAGGCAAAGCTCATCATCTGTTTTTACGTTTAATTGCAGCTTGCTCCGTTCTTAGAATTGCATTTGTACTCATTCTTTCGTTCTTGCCGACTACACAACACTTCTGTCATATTCCAGCCACCGAATGTAGAAGTAATCCTCGACGGGGTAACGCTGTGGGCGGTGACATTAACGTAAGAATTCAAGAGATCGATCGCTTGAGCATCGACATGAAATTCTGGTTATTAGTACCAAGAAACTAACGTTTCCTGTGATTTTCCCATCATAAACATTGCGGCGAGCACTGAATTTTTTGACATAATCATGTTCCTTGACTTCGATGTTTTTAAACCTAGCATACCAAAGTATATTAGTACCGGTACACGATGCTCTGGTCCGAATGACTGATAGACAATACCCCTAAGTCGTTGCGTTGTTTACGCCGGACTATTCATGTTCTTCCAAATGTCATGTGGCTGTGTTATCTAGTACTGCGATTTGGAAGCATCAAACAATTTTTGGTGCGGTCAGGTGACCACTGACAGTTTCTAACTCCAGATAAAACAGTTCTCTTTGTGGCATTAAAAGTCTGTGAGTTTGACCCATGACGTGACGCAGATCTCTCTATGGCAAGCGCCTAAATTCGGTCGCTAAATTTTCCTTTACATTTTACTAGTTTTACTTTTGTCTTATTGAGGCAACTAGTAAATTCCGGCTCAACACTGAGCTCATCAATTCAAACCAACTTGATCCTTTCAAATTGAGATGGGATTTCAACAACCGATTCACTAACGACATCATTTACCCTTCCCACTACACACTGTTTTTTTGCGTGGTAACGAGCGATTGTCGGGAAGGCGTTAAGTTCACGATTCAACAAATCTTTATGCCCACGTGGACCAGGTGAACAATAACATAGAGGTCATCGTGTGTGTATGTGTATGCGTGTGATCACCGATATGAGAACCCATCATTAGGAAAAATGCTTTAAGTTTCCACCGATTTGTCGTTGACTGTATAGCTGAAGGAAAAAAGTATGCAAGTTTTTCGATTGTTATTAGTATATTTTGTCTCAGGTGAGAATTAGTTGATTTTTCATGTGTCGTTCTAATGACTAATTTCAACTATGATCATAGTTTTATTTGGTCATTTCTATGATATCTGTTTGGATGGCTGGTAAATAGTTTTGGCGGGATTTCAACCATTGCTATGGTCGCACACACAAACGCAACCATATGCACACGAATAACAATATCATTCACCGTATGGTCATAATCATGTAGAATGGGAAAAGATTTTAGAGCGGATCCGTTCATCCAAAACGGTAGACGTTCTGCTTCGTTCGCTCAGCCTATTTCCAACTCCTATCGCTGCATTGTAGTTTCACCTACATTCCATTCCTTGTCGCTGCCTGCAAACAATCGACCCCTTGGTAGCGATTATAGGTGAAGCAATTGAGCAGTAACCAAAAACTAGTTTCATCAACCCTTGTTAGATTATGAATAATTTTATCCCAAATAAACTATTTCGAATGACCTGCTTTGTGGTTTCGCACATTAGCGTTGTCGAACGGATTGCTCGTACCTGAGGAGAACACGTCCTTGAGAGCACGAGGGACTGACACTTGCAAGACCATATGTCCTACTATGATCCTGCATGTCATCATTTCCAGCCCCAAAGCTGTTAATTAACCAAAATAATGGATTAGTTTTGTGCAAATACTTGGGGAAAAAGTTTAGTGGGATTTCTGGTCAACCGTTTAGTCGACAGGTTCTGCTTCTCGAATGTGTGAAACACTTGATGTGGCTTCGTTTCTTGGATGTTCGCGTGAACATAGTGCTGGAATCATTTTATCTTTTATCCTTTATCTTTTACTTCCTTTATTAATGAAACAACAATGTACATCAGTTTTCAGGAAGGGAGCCGCGGCCAACAGAGGACTGCCAGGTGGGGAAGTTGACCGGCGGTGGGAGGATTCGAACCCGCGACCTTGACGTCCAAATGCCACGACCTTATCCGTTTGGTCACCGCCGGCCAATGCAAATGACGTTCACAGCGGCTTCTTTTCAACAATCAAAATATTTCATACCACTTGCAGTAAAAGTGGATGAGTTCTACCGTCTCAAGGGCTAGTTAAAAGACGGTTCAATCAAAGAGGTCAAATTTTATTTCATTGTCGTTTGTTTGTCCCTAGCAATCACAAGAGATTGACTGGTCAAATAAAGTAATAGAATACAAGAATAAAAATCGGAATAGGAATTTCAAGTTTTCCAAATTATTCTGAATTGCCGCGACCGAATTAAATTAAAATCGTATTTTGTTCCGGTTGATGTTTCGAATAGAGTATCCGCTAGGTGATATTGAATCAGCTTTGCCGAGATCTGTTTGCAGAGTCAGTTTGGCAAAAAAAACCGAAGAGCAAGGGAAAGGGTTAATAAATTAGATACTAAGCCCGGGAACATGTGTGTGTGTGTTTGTGTGTGTGGGTATGGCAACTGAGTGCTAAAAATAAATTCCAACATGCATGCGTGCGAGAAGAAATTTTTTTCCAAATCCCACGTCCGGTTTGTCCTAAACTATTTGGGAGAAAACATTGTGTAAGCTGATCGGACGGAACATGTGCGACTTCGCACTTTGTACCAGCAATATGGGCAACAAAAATGCAGTTAGTTTTGTTGCTCGGACGGGAAGTTTCACACTTCAATCTCCTGGTGTTCGCACACTCACCAGTAGATCTCTCCCAAAAAGCCGAAAAGCCGCTCCGATCATTGTGAAATAATGGTTCCCGAAAAAGAATTCAAACGGACATTCAATTTTTACAGTTCAGGTTAATCACCCCAAATAAATGTACCTATTCATGATGTTGAGGTCTGCCGAAGTGAATAATTTAATCATTGAAATATTAACGTTACTTTAGGCATGCTTTTAACTCATTTCATACAGTTGGTTTACTGAGTGAAAGAAACGAGTTCCCATGTTTGATAATTTCATTGGAGCACCACGCGGTGACTCGTCGAATGTTTTTCGTCTATCAGTGAAGGCCAACTTCAAAGCGACGATAAGTCTGATAGTTCCATTTCGTGATGTCAGTAAAGTACATGCGAAGAAAATGACAAATTTGTCTCTCAAATGCTGGATCGGGTTCTCAGATATTTGTCACTCACCATGCTTGCCTGTCCGATACACCTATCCGGTCATTCCAATCCTCGTAAACCGAGCAGCTGCTTATACTGGCCTAGCGGATGACTGAATATAACTCAATCAATATACATCTCAATATCCCGGGTACTATTTGTGGGGAAGCCAAACATGAAGGCATGTTATTCATAGACAGTGTGTTGAAACTTATTTGCTTGGTTATAACTGGGAATAGGAAGATAACTATGATTTCTGCCTGTCCCAATGAACAAAGTATTTAGGCCATTTCGAAACGTCTTTGTTAGTTGCAAAGTGGATAGAAAAACTTGCCTGACTTGTGTACCGCGTCGTGGTCAGAACAATGAGCGAATTTCGGCATCGTTTTTGCTCCCCATCATTATGACTCATTTTGCTTGCCTCGAAAATCCAAAGTCTGAATGAAAATTATTAACTTCCCGAATTATCCCAATAGAATAATGATAATAGCGCTTGATGTTATAAACGTTATAAAACTCCGATTTTCAGAAAAAAAATCACCTAGTTCAAGAACTATTTACGAACTGAACTAGGACTTGTTCTTAATGTCCGCTTAATCAGTGCAGACCAGTGAGGACGAAGACAAGTGTCTACAGAATAACCTGCATTCATGCATCCCTTTTTTCACAGACTAACTTGAGTTGGTCATTTTCTCTGATCACTCCTGAATACTTTGTACTCAATAGCCTTTTAGACAGTAAGAGCTCATTTTAAGTGTCTTCACTTAGGTGGGAATTGTTCTCACTGTCCGATTCGGACACATTAACATTCAATCTCTTCAGGTTTTAGGTTTTCGGCGGCAAGAAAAGTTGTCTGCCACAGCTTTACAAACCATAATGATTGGGATTTTGTTTATTTCTTTATAATCAATCAATGTCCCAAATAAATTTCACCACGTTAGTTTGCTGGCGTTTAATAAGGTTATTCAAACGGCCATAGGTATATCAATCTGATAAGATTAGCAAGAAGTAACTTAACATTCGTGACTATTTGGTGGAGGAACCTCAGACTCTGGGTGGCCAAAACTGTATCAGAAGTTGAGAGTGTCATATCGAGATCGTTGATTCGACCTGAACAATCCCAGAATTGGCGCGCTGTCCTGGTCTAACGTTCCCGTTTTATTGAGATGAGTTTATAATGAAAGTAAAACGATCACAAAGACAGATTGCGATTCAATGGAACATACTAACATGATAATCCCACTGGCAGTTTGGGATTCATGATTAAATTGTTCAGAAGCAAAAAATTATGCATCTGTAATCTTAGTCTTTCGGAATAATTCCAGTCCGTGGGACATTTGCGAATAAAATAAGTTCCCAAACCCCGTGTCCCTTGTTCTTGTCTACTTTCTTCGTGCTACCTCCAAATCGATCACCATTCTGATTTTGCCTTCGGGAAAAAATGGGAAGATGTTTGGTTTCCGGTCAGACAAGTTATGTTTTCAATCTGATCTCGATTGGTAGTCGATGAATCGATATCTCGCAAAAAGGAACCTTTTTCATCCTGCTCCAATTTTGTTTCAAACATCTCCAAATAGTAACGCGAGTTTTGCTCAATTTCTGAGTCATTTTTCTGGTATCCTTCTGATCGGTTTTAGGTTTGATTGGTTGGTTGTATTATTTGTCTTGATACTGCCCAAATCTCTGATTTTGGCAGAAGAAATTTAGATCGCAAGTTCACTGTTCCAAAAACTTAATTTACTATTTAGTATAGTAAAAAATCTCCCCGCCTGGAGGAATGCAGACGAACAATGATTTATATTTATGATATTCCATCCAACTGGGCCAGCCCACGTTATTGCCAAAACACCATGAAAATGGCACGAGCTTATTTATATTATGTCGGTTCGCATCCGAAATTGGACGAAACAGGATAAAGTATCCAATACGTGCACGGTAAATAATAGTTGATAAATGCCGGTCTTAATGTCTGGGTTTGGAACGAGAAATTTGTTTGCTGATGAGGCTGGTTTCATTCTGATCTGTCCAGGCACATGCCGTGTTTGAATCTGTGTGTCCAAAAATGCAGCATTCCTTCGAACTCAGTCGGGAAAATGCGCAATCCGAGATATTTGTTAATGAACGAGGTACTACGTCGCATGGAACGCAACTCATTCCTGTACAAGTGAACGAATAACGTTTGTCTCATTAGTGAATGTATTCTAATTAATCAAAATTTACCCTCCATAAATGATTCTCAGTCATGTGGTGTATACACTACTGACCGTTGTGTCAAGTGTTCTGAGTTCATTGGGAACAACGGATTTCGTATTTGGCAGATCACCATTGGACAGGATTCCTCGTTATTGCTTCACTCTTTCGGGAATCTAAATCAACCGGATAATTAGGGTGAATGACAAGTCAACACGGGGCAAATTAGGAGTGAGTCAGAATAGAACCCGACGGTGACAGATTCAAGATGACTGCATGTTCGATTAAATGCACCAACTAAACTTCAAAAACCAGTTCGACAGAATTTGCATCGGCCACCTCGTTCGAATTTGAGGGGTGAAATTTTTGCCAAATACAAATGACACGAGAACAAAATAAATAGGAGAATGCTCGGCTCAGAAAACTACCGATCGGGAGAATAAACTACCTGTTTCACGTAGATAACTGGGGATAAAATGTGAAACGTATGGCACAAGTTTTTGTATTAAGGTCTACCACTCGCTGTCTGCCTCTTATATTGTCTCATGTTCGAGGGTGGCTGGTGCTTACGAGCTGACGAATAATTTCCGATAGTGTGCTGCTCCTCTGAGGTGACGAAGGAACATTCGACGCTAATGTGCTCAAATAAATGAGCATTCAAGCATTTTTGTGATCTACAGAAAGTGCATTTTTTGGTAATTAGTGAATTTCATTTCTACCGTGAGCAACTGAGTAGTGATGTGCTTCTTCCGAATAAAGATATGACCTTCACCGGCTACCGTCACACTGCGGAATGCCAATGACCAATCATCATAAGTTTCTGCTACAAGGGCCCATGAAATCCAGTTTTCGTACAATCGGCAAACACAAAAAATACTTCCACGGAACTGTTAAACTTTACTCTATTAGGCTTGTTTATCTAAGTAACTTGTTAACCACTAACATACTATCATGTTAAAGCGAACATTCGATAATTGAAACTGTCAAAGAGATGGGGTGATTATTTGAAAAATGACAAACAAAATATGGACATGTATTACAAACGGCAACGTGAGAAACCAGGTCCAACGTTTGGGTCGAGATGTAGTACCAATGAAAGGCAAACGTCCAAAGAAGTTTACGTATTTAATAAAGCGGATCGTTTGTTAAATCATCGACTTCAGATGTCGAATTTCAGAACCCCACCAATCTTGATGATGAGTAGTGATGATTGCCAAAAATCTGTCGATGGGAGGGTTTCAAAAATCCAGCAGAAATTTCCTCCAGGAATACGCCGGTCTCTAGTTACCATAGGTCTGAGGCTAGTTGGAGACCACCTGCCAACCCAGAGCAAACCATCAGATCGACCCAAGTAGACTCAGACGTTCGGGGAATCGACGATTTCTAATCTCAACTTCCTTCATTATTTCTGATGCACTTCAGACCTTGCGCTACAATCCATTACATATCAACATCAAAGGGTTTTTTCCTAGCTGAGGCGTGCAATGTTCCGAACCGATCAATAAAGTCTTACCGGTTGGAGCTACTGCTTCGAATGAACGAGAATCAATTTTTCAGGTTTATATTTATAACAGCAAACCGATTGAATAATTTGATAATTCTCCTTTCTGATTAACGGTGAAAAAATTTATTACGGCCGTCATTATTACCGAGATCAGCAACAGCGGCACGATCCGAATCACCACCATTGTCATTGTCATCATCATCATCATCACCTGCCTCATCAGCCGCATTGTCATCATCCCAGACGTCCTGACAATCATCATCATCCGAATCAGCATCATTATCGACACTATAGGTACCAAAAACAATAGCAGACGCATTAGGAAAAACAATAACAACAACAACAACCGTGTACTTCATGGGAAAAGGGGCCATGTTTTAATCCTGATGGCCGGGTTCTACTTCGTTAATGAGAAAAATGTTGTTGTCAGTGGTCGACAGTTAAAGTTTTAGGCTTGTTATGATAGATTAGCAATAGTTCTAGAAACATTAGGCACAAAAATGGCTATTGTTATTACTTCACAAGGCAAGCCTCGGAAAAGCAAGGAACAACCAAAGATTCAATTAAAACATTACGGTGAGATGAAGTTTCTTTCAGAACACCATGGAAGGGGCAAATTAATGCGTCAATCACCAGTCTCGCTCTAGCTAGGTTGCTGGTGAAGCCAAACTAAAGTAAACCGGAGATATTTTAAATACAAGTTATCCAGAATGATCAGAACCCTAAACTAGTCAAGAACAGACTAGAATTCTGCCAAAGACTGTCAACTAGAAAAAACGTTTTGCTAAAGACAGAGCAGTAAACCTCAAGGAAAGTTATATTTTACCATTTTTTCTCATTTTGAATTGACTAATTTCTGTGGAATCATCAAATGAAGGTAAAATTCATCTATGTAAATCAAGTTAATAAACAACCGAACCGTTGACTTTCGAACTTGTAGCGAAAGCGAGTATTCAAAATAGTTCAGTCAACTTGACATTAGCAAGTTACACAGATCGATCTGTTCGCTAGCTTTCTGTTATACATTATGCTTGTTCCAACGGGTATCAATTGTGCCTTGTTACCTCCGCCTATTTCGTTGCACGTCCTCGTCTGTGTAGCTCACTACGTGTGAAATTTTGCTACGAGCCCGATTTTCTAAGGAGACAATCCACCGGTGTGCATATGTTAGTCCTTATTGTTATTCTATATCACGTGCTACCCAAACTTGTGACTAGTAGTGTAAGTGGCATTCGGATGATTGACACAACAGACTTTCCTGGCCTATTTTTTATTGCCTGCCATCAAATTGCCGTCTCTGTTGTAGTGCCAACTAGATTGTTGCTCGTTGATTACCGGCGCAGAAAACCGGTAGCTGTTCTAATCTGTTCCCCGTTTCGTGACACATTCGGATGGGGATGTGCCAGTTATCCGGTTTATCGGGTGAAAGGGCAACCTTGGTCCGCAGGGACTAATCTTTAGGCTCAGAAGACGGCTTAGAAACAGAGATAAAGTCAAACCAAACAGGAAGAACATCCAGGGTTCTCTCTTTGCTGGTAGCCAGCGTTTTCCTTGAATCAACCGGAGACAAGGTGCAGGTGAAGTAGATGATCCAGAGAGTAAAAAGCGGGTTAGAAAAACCAGAAATTATTACACCTTGGCTGAATTGTTTTATCCATGCCAATTTCTTGCCATTCTATTTTTAACTGGACAGTTATAATAGTATCGATCAAGCGACGGGCTAGTGTGAACTTCGAAGGTGGTCATCTCCGGCATCGTTGTTTGGAGAGAGAACTTTTACGAAGGCCATTTCGTTGATGAATAAGTCTGTTTACCTCCAGAAGTCGGCAGAAATATTTAACAAAAATTACTGATACGGTCGTATTAAAATCAAAAGAGATCACAAATAAAGCTGCCCTTTCTATTGATGGGTAATAATATCCATCCAAAGCTGTGGTCGAAACAGTACACGTAACTTGTCAAATTGTGTTCCCAAAATATCTTAATGCTTTAATGCGCCTGTTTAAATGGACAGCCTAGTTAATTTGTAGTTTTTCTTGTCGAATCTTTCCCAGACTTTGCTAAGCAGACACGCTGAACAGTCAATTAAACTCACGGGATTTGTGTGCAACACTATTCCGTCAGAGACTACAGGTAGTCGGAATGTCCTAAGGTCGACGTTCTTGTGTCCACCGCGAAAATGTTCTTTTCGATCTATTCAAACCGCCCAAAAAGTCTCAGAATTTCCCAACCGCATTGGTCCATGGAACAAGGTCAACCACTGCATTATATGGTACTTCTTCAACGGTATAAAGGACAGCAGCAATAGCAACAACGAAAGGTCAACACCAAAAGTGCCATCTGTTGCATCAGTAGCAACAACAAAAAACAAGAACAACCAAACTTCACCCCGTGGATCTTGGATTTAACTGCCTGGAGGACGTCCTAGTAAGTAGTCCCATAATCTAGATACACGTGGAAGGCATTTTGCCAATTGGAAAATTTTGCACGGACAAAAGACAACGCGGTAAACTTGAAAACACTGTGTACAACTTCATCCTCACAAGCAGTCTGTTTCGGGAACTGTCGAACTTGAGTTCTGGCGTGAGGGAAACCGAGTCAATATTTTGAAGGAACCTAAGGTGATGGGAACCTACTAACCAATCCAAAAAACACCTCGACTTTGTCGTGCAATTAAAAGACTGTTTGATTTGTTGGATAAATTAATTACGAATTTCTTAGTCAAAATGTTTGACTGGAGATGATTACCCGGGAAATAACAACAGCCAAATCTACCACGTCCATGACTTTCGAATCTATAAACTGATACTCAGCTCGAGAAGTTGGTCATTACAAACAATGATGTCAGTTTATTTGTTAAAATACTAAAGTCTGTTTGCATTAACTTTAAACACGTACCTTTAGTACACGGGATTCTGTTTTCCAAAAAGTGGGGTTGTTTCTGGCACGAAGCCGCTTTTACATGCCCCGAACAAACGGACGGCAACCAGGAAATTGAAGCACTAAATCTCTCCTATTCTGGTGTTGATGTGAAAAGGCGACCGATATTGCAAAATACTTGCATTTTACCCCTTTTCAGTCGCCCACTTTAGGCACATCAGGTTGTACTTGGTGCATCGCATAAGACAAATAAGATAAGAATATTTTATGGGCATTTTATAAACAACGGGTTCTAATTCATCTTTTGTTATTGAACAGAGACGCAGCCTGTAGTAGTTCCATCCTGGTTTATTCACCGTTGTCTCTACCCAAGCTAATAGATTCACATTTCGCCTGCGTAATCGGCTTTTGATTTACTGGATAATGCCCACTCAACAAGCAGCAACAAGTGGAAGCAACTGTTGTGCGATTATTATTGTTGAATTTTGAGATAAGATTTGTTTAGGACTGAAAGTACTCCTAGAGGCGGTATGCAGCAAATTAAAACCTACCAGGTAGTTCACCTTCCCTAAGCGCGAAATTGAAGCACTAGTAGTCACCAAACTGCTAATGCCTGGAGGCAAAACCAGTGACTGTATGCAGAGTATTCCGACCACAGAAAACTGATGACAGTGATTTTGCGAGCGACGAGTGATTATCAGCCTTCCTTCCGTGATGTTCACAGTTGTCTAAAAAGCAGTAATGTTTGAAAATTAATACTACCAACGGCACCTATAATCGGATAATAAAAGAACACGGATAACTCGGTCTTCGTGTACCGTCATCAATTAATGAATATCAGTTCAGACCAATGCGGCTACTGCTTTCATCAAATGGACGACCAGGCAATGATTTCGATGTACAGTTTTTCCACCAACCATGCTGAACAGAAATACTTGAAATTTTACTGGGCCAATTATTGAAAAGCAAAATTTCTGTCACTCTGTTAGCTGAACACAGTCCAAAAGCCCATGTTCAGCTGCATTAGCCTTTTACTCGATTATTTGCAAACAGCATTTTATTGAGTGATTAACGTGTCACCCAACCGCAGCTTTCAGATTAGCCTTTCGCTATTGGATTCAGGCTTCTTTTTGTAACACTCTTTTGACTACCCGACCTGCAGGCAGCTCAATATTTGTTAGTAAATAGTCCGCGCATGTTGCATACCATTTCCTTGGTGCTCGCAAATGCTGTCAACTTTTGGTTAACCTGTTGAAATTATAAATTCGTTAGGGGAACATGACAGAAAAGAATCCGTCTGCCTGCTTGAATTCATCAATCACAGGTGGCAGCAAAGCGAAACTTCTGCGCATCTGACAGATCATCAAACTGAGATTCGATAAATTCTGATTTAGACAGTTTGCTCTACGTATTGCAAGATTTGTCTGAAAAACAACCAAAATCGTGGTGATTTCTTCTCTTCTGAGTTCGTTGAGTTGGCTGGTCACGCAATTTTCGTACACCGGAAGTCAGTAATTCACTCTTGCGGCAGGAAGAAATTTTACCAGCGATTCTCGGTTTCAGAGTGAGAGGAATTTCTTCTCAGATTTTGGCTCGCCTGGCATCACGACACCGATTTTCTAAATTTCAGTTCTCTATGAACTATAGGTCCCACAGATTCGCGAAAGACAGTTGCGCAAGAATCCAAGACGCAAGGTATTCTGTTTGCATCCCCTGAACAAGGTCTTCGGATTGATACTTGTTAGGAGATCTCCATTCAACCGTCACTGTTCGAATGTGTTGGGAGAAATAAATAGGCTAACTTGTAGTTTGTTTCCTTCCATAGACTGGAGCAATTTTTCTCGATCTGACATTGCCGTGGGGTGAGTGTTTCTAATTCTGTTTCATAGTGATAAAATTATACTTTCACGCATTGAGGTTGTTTCCAGAAGTCAAGTATGCGGTTTACAAAAATCGTTCCTTCGCAACAGAATCATCAACGCACCCGTTTACCTATTTCGTTGGTTTAAACGGGGCCCGCTGCTAAGCCTTCCCAGACATTGTCAGCTGAACTTAGACAGCTAATTGAACTCCACAGTGCACGTTGGGCCCAAAATTAGTTATTTTATATAAATGAGCTGAGATAGTTTGATGATGCATTAACATTGAAATGTTACCATTCCTATCGCTTATGTTAATAAAGATATCCGAACTGGTCTTTGCGACGATGGGTAAAGTTATGAACGTGAAAGCCCAGATTCCAATGGTTCTCGCAAATTCCAACGTTATTCCATTCAGCGCTGAAGTATCTGTTTCACCGTGACTCAAAGATGGCCAGATCTGGTCTACTAATAAAAACCGATCATTTTCCCAAGGGGCTGACCTAACTGGAGAGATATTTGGTTTATGGTATAAAACAGTCACTTTTCGATATAGAAAAATAGAGTTACATAGATGACTGAACCGCCAAGATACACCAATAACCTGATAAAAAACGGCCATGTTAATTAGGCACCAGTCGGCAACATACTATTCAACACTGAAAACAAATAATCTGCCTAAATTAGTCTTCCGCGGCCGGAATGTGTAAAACAATAAATGACAATTGGCAATAAAGTGGAAAATTCATATGAATCTTCATACTGATTGTGTTCCTGGTGCGGTGATTTGGGCGTAGTTGAAATCTGAGTGAACCGGATTGTCTGAGTAAGAAATGATGGAATTTTGGGAGTTCATAATTTCCAACATTTTGAAAGACTGCCGGATGGGGTCTGAAACTGGGATTTTCCTCGGGTGTTCTTCGTCGAAAAGCGTTAGAAGGTAATTCTTTAAGAACGAACATCTCTCCCAGATGTTTAAACTAAAGGAGCTGTTCAGAATAGCAGCGCAAACCAGTCTAGCGGGAGGTATACTGACGAATCAGTGCCGCATTCTTAGCTAAAGTCTGTTTCAGTAAGATATTAGCACAGACCCAGCACATCAAAATCAAATCGAGCTGAACTGTTTTTTTCTTCATTTCATGCTTTTCATGTAGGTGGAGAGATAGTAAAAAGACCGAAGGACCGGAACTCCTGCAGGTTCGCTAAATCAGGCAATTCGATTCACTCAGATTTCAACTACGCCCAAATCACCGTACCACAAACACAATCAATATGATGATTCATATGAATTTCCCAATTTATTACCAATTACAATTTATTTTTTTACACGTTTCGGCCACGGGAAAGTATTTTTATTTATCAGAACCAAATGATGTGGGGAGTGTATCGAAAAATAGATGCGCCATGTATTGGGTTTTAATTGTGAATGATACAATGTTAATAATATAATGTTAATTTTAATGTTAATAATGTTAATGTTAATATAATAATATAATTTTACTAATAATAATAATGTTAATAATGTTTTGACTACCTATGGTAGTCAAAACGTTGGCTCATTACATCTACCAACAACGCTGTGTTATTGACATTATATCATTCACAATTATTTTTTATTCACATTCGAATAGATGGTTTGCCCCAAACTGCTATTGATTTAAACCATTGACGGATCACGTTTGTACTTAGGTGACTAGGTCATTTCATCCTCTTCCCATTCACTGAATGAGGCTCATCCATAATTAGACTACAAAGAATGGATAACTCTAGGCAAAATGTATCGATTACTGTTTAACCCCAAATTATTCACTAACTAGGAACAAGTGATTAAAACCGACAAAAAGTTTATGAGTTCTTTCACATAATTTGCGGAATGAAAAAAACCCTAGAGGGAAACAGCAATTCGTCGTCATTGTGCCTAATATTGTTGTTTATTTGTATCATTTTATTGATGGAAGAGGACATTTTGAGCCAGTTCATCCATCCAGTGTGGTGCACAAATGTTGTTCTGCTCATATACATTTAGATTTGTTTGATCTCTGAACCTTCACATAGGTTAGTATGGAAATTGCTGAAGTCATTTAGGACTTTAAAAAACTGCAATTGGTTATTTTTCCACATTTTCTCGTGGCACGAGATTAAAGGACTAAAATTTGTTTCGTTTTAGTGACTTGACTTTAAGATTCGATTCAGCACGGTTCAACTTTAAAACCCCAAATGAACATTGTTTTGTTAAAGTTATCCAATCCAAAGGTACTTCCATTTTTTTCACTTAGGGATGATGGACAAAAATTACCAAATGAACAAATGCTTATTTCGCACGGTGAACCGATTTGATTTTCGTTGTCATGACGAAGAAGAAATCAAACCGTGAACGATATAACGTTAATAACACAGCGTTGTTGGTAGATGTAATGAGCCAACGTTTCGAATACCATGGGTAGTCGAAACATTATTAACAATAACATTATTGACATTATTATTAACATTATATTATTATATTAACATTAACATTGTTAACATTAAAATTAACATTATATTATTAACATTGTATCATTCACAATTAAAACCCAATACATGGCGCATCTATTTTTCGATACACTCCCCACATCATTTGGCCCTGATTTCAACAAATCAAACCCTTCACGGGAGTTAAAGTAGTAGACCAAATGTGAATGAATTATGAAGCTGTCTTTGTATATGTCTACACATGCGTGTATGCATGTGCTTGTATTTGCCTCACGAATTTCAAACAACATTGTTCCCATTCTGAAGGTCGTTTATTTTTCTGCATCACTCAAAACTGTGAAATATTTAACTCCATAGTCACAACAATAAGTGATCATCTAGTGTTGGCCTTTCATCTACACTTCAGTAAACATTAATCGACTGTCAACTTCTATACCGGTTCCGTATCATCCTCGAGTCCGAAAACGTTTTGTATTGGTCGGGAAAGTACTGGCGAAAGTCTTCAGCTAACGTTTAAGTTCACGTTGCCAAACAAAACTATCAAATGCCGTTTTTCTGAACTCTAATCGATTTGTTTTGGAAATAATTCTCTGCTGTAGGTCCCACAAAATTAACGATGACAAGGGCAACATAATAACAATAACAAATACAGTGATGATGACGAGAAAAGTAATACCGACAAAAGAGCAAAATAACATTTCCAACCACTTCCATCCTCAAAGGACCATTAGGAACAAGACCGTGACAAACAGGATTTGGAATGGCGAAGTTTAGGACATTGTTTTGCACAGTCTATCCAGAATCATTCCGCTGTATTCTCACGTAGTGCCCATTACAGTCCACGCGACCGGTTTTTCGTTGGGACAGGCGAAGATCAGGGGACAAAATTGCAAACGCGGTTGAACGTTAGTAATGGAGGAAAGAAAGTGAGTGGAGTGTTTGCTGCCGAGGCTTCCAAATCCGGATATGTTGACTGGATGGGTGATGGGACCAGGTCCGATTTCTGTCTGCGAAGAAGCTGAGCATCCATACCTGAGAAGATAAAAGCAATTGGATTTTGGCTCCGGGACGAAGAAGTTCTGTTAGCCTTGATATAGGCATCCACGTGATGTTACGGCTTAGTCGTGTTGTGGATGCGTGAATACTCGGCCTAACAGAGTGGCATTCACGTCATCGATTAACTAAACAAATCACAGTTTGGATACAAAAATCGGTTGGGACCGGTTTTCTAGCAATTGCATTTTCAAAAATCGAGCAAACACCAGGTCCCTGATCACAAAACACCACTTAGCAAAATAGGCATTGCGTCATTCCCCACTGGACTTCTGAGGTCATGTACTGCAAAAACAACGGGTGATTACTCAGTCATGCAGAAGAATTTGTCATTCGTAATCCATACCTTTGCAAGCAACTCGGACCTTTTAATTCTCTATTTCTACCTCAGTAACAAACACTCCAATCAATTTCTTTCCTCCATTACGAAATTTCAACCGGGTTTACAGTTTTGTCCCTTGATGTTCGTTTGCTCCAACGGAAAACCGTCGCGGTGACTGTAATGGGCACTACGTGAGTACATAGCGGAATGATTCTGGATACACTGTGTAAAACGATGTTCTGAACTTCCCCAATCAGAGACGTATGGAGAATTAGACTGTACCAGTTTGGATTTATAATAACCAAAGTAGAAATCATCTTCATGCCTTCGCTTTATTCCGTACAGAAATTCAATTAAAAGTCTAGTACAGTGCAAGCTTTTGCTTTCAACTTCATACTTGGCAAGCGAGTAGAGTCTGAAGGACAGGCTGACAACCCACATAAAAATGTTGTCGTTCAGACAACAAGAATCTAAGTTTGGATGGCTACGGCTTGGGGGACCAAACGGATCAACACAATAGCAGTAACGCGAAAAGCCACATCAGTGGTCGTCAGACGGGGCCAAAATTAAAACTAAATGTGCATCTAGAAGAAGGATTGGCCTAACTACAACGTGGTTTATAAAACGATCCAAATAAGACACTTCTTAGCTGGACAGTTTGATTTGTCTCCCCTAAATAATAAACTTTTTTCTCCATGAACCTTGACTTCTCAGCAAAATATAACTTTATTACCTCGAGGTCTCCTAACTTTAATTCCCCAGAAAGATGATTTGAAAAAGTAATTTGTTAACCATCAATAAAAATCACATGAGGGTCACTGGCCCAAGTTTGATCTCTTGGGCTAAAGCCCAGCGATATTTTCTCATTGGTAGCGGTTAGTACCAAATTTTAGGTAATCTATCACTTGCCTCCGGTGTTATAATGAATGCTAGCATACAATCATAGTAGCAGTTGCACGATTATTGTTCCTCATCCAAACAGGAAGCGAAATTTCCTGACTTCCATGGTACAACACAAACCATTCTCGCCGAGCCACAGGTGACGAAACTACCGAGCCAGGGAACAGTGGAATTCATCAACCAAAATACACGTCTCTACGACACGTTGCTGACAGCCTAACCAATGTCAACGTGGCGATACATTTAGAAAAAGAAAAACAGAAACATCCCTGATAAGTTGTAAAGAAATGAAAGTTTAGCAAACCGTTCAGATTCGATTTCAAGGGTGAAGTAATATAAGTCACCTAGGAGAGGCACGTTGAAAGCGATTAGAATAACTCCTATATGGTTAGATTTAAGCATGAGTATAAAATTTGCGACCACTGGGACGACAGCAAATATGTTAGTGCAGTCAGAAAATAGTAACTAACCCTCACGGTCATTGCATTTCGAGGTGGCTGCAGTGAATGGAATCAGTGTGAAAAACTGAAGTACATTTGCCAGCGGTAGGTGAATTAACTTTTAACTGACATCAACAAATGGGATGTGCACTCTGTCGGAGGATCCGTAGCGGACGCAGTGCTTACAGTTTATTTGCCTGCTTCGAAACTGCACCGAAATATGATTAAGAAATAATCAAGTTCAGTGAGGCACAATGAAATCGAGGGTGTTAGTTGACGTTGCGTCGGGACGTGAATGTCACAAATTTGAATCCCTCCGCTATTGATCAGTTTCTCATTCGGTATCCCAGACCCAGCGACTGCTCTC
The DNA here is from genome assembly GCA_008360955.1 of Fasciolopsis buskii. Classification (NCBI taxonomy): domain Eukaryota; kingdom Metazoa; phylum Platyhelminthes; class Trematoda; order Plagiorchiida; family Fasciolidae; genus Fasciolopsis; species Fasciolopsis buskii. Next base: position 332,415 of record LUCM01001803.1, read on the forward strand.
CCGGTGAAATACCTTATTGTCGTATGCTAAACAAAATGGGAAGACAGACACAGTAATCGATGTTAAGTGCATCCGGCTGTCTCGTTACTGAAGTTTATATAAAATGAATAGATATCGACTGAAATGAATATGATCAGTAATGTCTTCCCAAAAGGCAGCACTTAAGTCGCGCCAAGAGAATCGAAATAAGATGGTTACAAGTATTAAGAACGTTGTACTGTGGGGCATGTTTGTAGCAATTAGTATATCACATGGACGCTTCGCATTATATTTCAGTAGTCACTCATCTCTTTATTCTTAGTAGTAGTCAGATAAACAACTGGACGCTGAAACAGTAGTGTGACACTGATCTAAACAGTTGCGATTCCATTGTGGTAGAGCAGTAGTAGAAGTGGTAAAAGTAGTGATGGTAGTAGTAGCATTGATAGTAGTTGTAGTATCAGTAGTAGTAGTAGTAGTAGTAGTAGTAGTAGTAGTAGTAGTAGTAGTAGTAGTATCGGTAGTACTGACTGTTGTGGTTTTTGTTATTACGGTCGGCAATTCAGTCAGTTTGAATCCACCTAACTGCGCCACTTAACTTGCTTATCGCTGTGATAAGCGAGTCGGGTTACACGAACAAGGTCCACGAAGATCGTTCGAAATTAATACTAACCTGACCATTCAGATAGCACGTGAATAGCGAAAATCAGGGCTTGCCACATTTTGTTGCATACTTCATGGTGTGTCATAAAAACAGTCAGTTTCAGAGTTGCATTTTCGATCTTACTTCAATGGAAATGTTGCATACAATAACAAACGAATCACATTTGTACAGATTTTCCTCGATTTGGTGAATCCCAGTGAACTGCTAGTCACGAGATAAGGATGCATAATTTGAGTCAAGAATTTCGGTTGGTCAGTCACATACGCAGGGTTTCAATTAGGCTGAAAAGGGAGAATGCGAAACTGACCGTAGATAAACCGGGTTCCCTTGGACTACCGCTAGATTCTCAGATGCGCGCAATTGTTTGCTGACATTAACATTTAGTTGAGACCTAATGTTTGGGCAAGTGATCTGAAAATTGTCCTAACTAACCTCCTTATTCCTAGGAATGCCCGATTTACAAGCCGGTGAAATAGGTGAGTCCGTGACAAACGAAAGCAAAGGTATATGTCTCTAAATAGGATGCTATATTGCTTGTCACATACATGCTCATGTAAAAAATCACATAGTTTGTCGAATTTTTTATTCACTCCGTGCCACACTCAGGTTTAATACTGTTCACACAAATGGAAGTTGTTTGTCTAGCAAATGCTTCTTCCTCTTTCAATAGCAAAGTGACATATTTTTGCACTTCGTTTCATGAGTTTCACTCATCTCCAAAACCAAACACAAGTCGATATCGGAAACCATGGTCTCGCGGCCAAGCAGCACCCATCATATGGTTCAGGCTCTGATGACCAGTTTCTTAGTCGGTGTGCAGTTTCCGCTGATCATGACTCCCGGACAGAAATACTTTAATTCATATTTTATTACAACAGCAACAAAACGTATTTGACACTATTATTATAACTTATTATTATGAATGTTATTGTTACTATCCTCTTATAGTGTGGGAAATCCTAATCCCATCAGGTGGATAATGTTAAATTACGCGTTGCCCTTCTCAATCTGATCGCACTGCTCCTGGATGATGGAATTAAAAGATTCGTTACAGATTTAGATGGTGCAAACGGATGAAGTCCTCTAATCTCAAAAATATTAGTTTCTCTTTAACATTACTAGGGGACTATGGGAAGATTTTATACAGCCGCCTAGGAATTCTAAGTGTCCCCACAACAAGCACTGGTTATTGGCATATGTAACCGAATTTTGAAGCAATTGCAGAATTAAAAACCTCGATTTACATCGATCATTTGATTTGACTTTTTACGGAAATTCCACCTCCAGAATCATTTAAAACTAGCCTAGTCACCTGGTACTTTATTTTACTTTTTTGAGTTCAGATGCTAAAAGATGAATGATCTTTCGGCTTCCTGATCCGTGCAATCGGGAAGAAAGTTTTTCAATGCACGAATCCCAGAAAAAGGACACCAAAAAGCTTTCAGCAGATTGAAATGAGAGAAAAATTCCACGAAATCTGCTCCCTGTCAAACTCTACTGAATAATGGATATTGGAAGGCGTTCAGGTTCTTGTTTTTGTCTAAGACTGCTTAAAGAATGACATATTTATTTTTATCACACATATTTTGTTTACTTTTCAGCTGTGGTCTGAACTATTATCCAACTGGATCCGAATGTCTTTACGAGGTACAAAATTAAGACATCTTGGTTAGAAAGCCGAAAGTTTGATAGAGAGGGAGAGAGGAAACACTGGTAAGTGTCATGGGAAATCATCCCATAAAATACACCATCCAGATGTCACTAAAACTCCAGTGAATGGATAAAAAAATTGAATTTCATTACTGTCGCAAACAGCAACTCCTCTCAAGGCAAACTACCAATCCAATAAGTGATCATGAATACTCGATGTATCCATGGCATACAAAACTGTTTGCTTAGCAGATCTGTTTATAAGAAATGGTGCCCAATTTGGAAATAGAACAGTCTGAACAGTGACAGAGCACACACAATGACCAATGCATGTGCCACATTCACCGGCGGTTTTGAATCTCCCCTTGGTCATCGATTTTACATTTGTGCGATTCAATTAACAAACACTATCTTACACTGCAACTTTCCGTTCACGTGACCCAAAATAAGTGGCAATCAGTAAATTACACTTCATACTGCTAGTGTCTTCTGGCTGCCCTTCAACAACCAGCTTTTCAGATGATGCCGTTTCCACGTTCAGTTAAACGTTGAATTTCACGAAAGCACCAACGAACTATTTCAGGTGGCTCGTTGAACATCAGGACATCCTTGTACGCACTGAAAACAATCGGTTCAGACGAGGGCAGAGCTCAATCGATTCACCACTTGAGGCATCTAAGCATCGGTATGGCTGGGAATGACACTAATATGTTAACATTCATCCAAATGTTGGCTGCTCAAATCCACATTTATATCGGCTTGAGCGGCAGCTGGCGGGGGCCACGTGATACGGAGACCTACTTGAATTCATTCCATTGGCATTCGTAAACTACGTGGAGGCAGTATTCATTCTAACGAATACGAATAGAGAACATAGCCAAGATCCGAAATAATAGCCGTATTTAGAATTCTATTTAGATTGATTTTCCCAGCGACTAAGTGAGCCTACATAATTTCCTTTCTACAGTAAATTCGTAAAAACTTTGCCCCACCTCTATCTGACTTGTGTACTAAACATAGGAATCAGATTTTGCGCCCTATTAGGTTATGTTCTTATTGTTTCACATTCTTGTGACCGTGTTCTAATTTACCTCGGTGATTTCGCTCTTTTCAGCGGTTCCTTTTAATTTGTTGTAAGTCTATGGCTTGGAGAAATTAATCTTATTTGTAAAAATACAGATAATTAATAACTGCCGTAAAGTTGGACTGGCAGTAGTAGTAGTAGTAGTAGTAGTAGTAGTAGTAGTAGTAGTAGTAGTAGTAGTAGTGGTAGTGGTAGTAGCGGTGATAACAGTAATAGTAATAATGACAGCAGTAGTGGTAACATGGTAGTTATAGCAATGGTGATAGTAGTAATAGTTTTGTTCTGCTCTACTGGTTTAGTCTCGCTGTAATTAGCCTTTGGCTCCTTGAAAGTTGACTTCGAAGTGCACTACACTCACACAGTTTGAAACTTGAATCACATAATTCGTATTTATAAACACGTAAAAAGCCCGTCAACCAGCACCGTAAAGGTGAATTCCTAAGAGCACATGCCAAGTAGAAGTGTGTCCACATTGTCAAACGTTTTTATGATCATTCGGCAAATCTTCACCATGTGATCACGACCAAAACCGGTTTCAGTGCCGATTGCAGCCGCCAGGTGCTGACCATGGGCGGCGAATGGAAGTGCAGTTGCACTAAGCCAAATCGGTATCAGTTGCTAGATCGTAATTTGATTTCGCATCGACCGCATGCAAAAATACACCGAGCCACAATCAGCTTCCGTTTGTGAGGCAAACAACAGGACGCTTTTCGACTTCGAGTTGTCTAGTTATTTTTGTTGGTGAACGATTTTTCCGTAGGATAAGGGCGTGGTCAGTATGTCTTAGTTGATTTGAAAATTTGTGTCGTTCATTTCCACGTGGATCTGGTCACTGATTTTGACGTTTCGATTCCAAACGTTTGATTCCCGGCAGCGCTGATGATGTCACCTCTGCTCGGGGTGAAACGAATGCTGTCTAAGCCCCAAGTTCAATGGTCGGAACCCCATAGAAAAGGTTCATATGCAAAGATATACGAATTTTTTGTAACGTGGCATAGAACAGGCTTAGTCTTAGGACTTGGCATAGAGGCAGTTATCAAAATGGGTGTTTGTTCATTCGGCTTGGTAGCTAACCTCACACTCCGTTGTTTTTGTTTTGAATGACAGTCCAACAAACGGATGGAACTAAACCAACGGAAACAGAGATGATAGTGATTTTTCGAACTCAGTATATGTGTCAAGAATATGAAAAACCGAATGACAATTTTAGGTTTACCCATTCTTTACCTTCTGGTTACTTTTCCTGCATATCATCTAGAACTGACTGACCTCCGTAGTTGATAAAAACTGTCAGTCGAGGAGAAAATACCCCCTGCTAAATTCAAAAGCTGTTCAGTTTGAAGACGGTTACTGGTTACCGAAATAACAAAACCTACTGTTATCGAAATCGTCGAAATATCATGCCCAAATGAGTAACGTACTGGCGTTCATTCATTCTGGAAAATATCTTTTCATGTGCGTTTAACACTTGCAGGATTTATGGCATCAGGCTGTTTAGGTAAATTTGACGAGTGACGACGTCGTCGATAAATGCTTGCACTAAACCTCGTTCGTTTGGTCCTTTGCTCCTTGTGAATGGTTGAGAATCACGTGTTTATGAATTGAATATTCCATTTTCTTATTCCTCCTGTCATAGTTTAGGGCACTTGCTTCACATGGACTCAGGTGACATACAGATGGGCATCTGAAGATTCCGATGGTCTTTGATAACACAAAGTACTATATCACGTAAGCATGGGTTGAGTTTGGTTATCCCGAAACGCTCCGAGCCCCCTATGCTACACTAGTGTCACTGATTGGTTGGAAATTCAGCTTACTGTCGAACAGAACGTGTAATGCACCCGTTCCGACGACAGAAGCACTAATTTAAAAGTGTTGTTATCTTCTGGATTTCAAACTCTACGTGGGTTATGAAGAGTTTGACCAACTTAAGTAAGTGGTTTAACTGAAGTGATCATTTTTAAATATCGACAGATGCAACAGTCAAAGGCTTATTGCCTCAGGCACATCTAAATCTGTGAATTTTCGAGGCACTAAGTGAGTGTCCTGTGTTTCAAACAACTTGACTGACTGATCACTTGCTCTTGGGTTCGACCTCTGTTATCCGTGCTCACTTCTCCCATCGGTGATTCGTAAACTGCCTCGATTCCCCTCTTGGAATACTGTAAACTGAAAATGAAGTAGAAAGTTGATTACGTGATTAGTGTTGCAGTCAGGTTAAAAATGAGCCTATGGGTGCTTGCTTGCTTTGTCATGACATCTGGCAATAGTTCCAAACTCGGAAATTTGATAACATGCAGACCAAGGATTAGTCTGCACGCGCATAGTAGAAAGCAGGATTGCTATTCGGGGACTTGTTTATATAGTACTAATTAGGTAATCATCGAATCTAGCAAATAACTGTCATCAAAGCGGATTTGCATGTGCACAAGTGTTGTGCTCCGTCAGCATGCGAAAGTTTGGGAAGCGACTGCCCCAGCCCCCGAATGACAGTTCCGGTAAACAGTTATTGCAATGATGGGCTTGTCTCACCAGTAGCCAGTTGCAGCTGAAAAACAGGATCCGTAAATAGTCAATCCGCGGACCTATTTCCCATCCAAGTTACTGGAATTCAGCAGGAAGTTGCAAAGACTTTTTCAGTTAGAACAAGCTGTAACAACTAGAATTTTCTAGGACAGTTGACGAAATTCGGCGGAAAATCGCGGAGAAAGACCACTATCTGGCTGGACGAAATGGCACCAAAAGTTCGTCATTTCACTTACCGCGTCGAACACATTATTCTTGGAATAATAAATCTTTATTTGATCAGGAGTTGAGTGTTCGCACGGGCAACTTTGCAACACCTGAAAAGGTCGACGCGGAAATTTTTCCTTGCAAAATTTCTGCTGAAATTATTTTGCTAGTCCACTATTTGGTTGTTATTTGAGGAAAAACTACTGGTGAAATAACTGCTATCCACCGTTCCAATTGACTCCTGATTTGTAAGACTTTGTATTATTCACAAATGCACCTTACACCGAAAGTCACTGACGCCGGGAAAGACGCCGCGAATTGTCAAAAAATATTACACAATCATTCTGTGGAATAGAGTCCACCAGAATCTACATAGCCTCAACCAGAAAGTGAGCAAACATTTTCTCCACTTTGAATATCACCTTGGTGACCAGTTCTCTACTTTGGGACAGTTCTGGAAAGTGTTTGCACGGGTGGCGTCAATCGAATCGATAAATCTCATTAATAAGCACAGAAAGGATAGAAAAAGTGATTCGATGTAAGCTTGTGCGTAAAACTATACACACTAACAACAAACATCTTCCGGCCCTTTTTACGCTCAATTCTTATCGCGACAGTTTGGAGTCATGCTGGCGCTTTGCGTGTTCTTGTATTTGTGAATAGCTTGCATTCCAAAACATATGCTCTGTAGTCTATGGTATAGTGCGATAGTGATGTGCATTTAAAAACATGCGTTGGCCGTAATTTATTTCTGTCCGGTTTTCCGGGATGCTTAAACACCGACGAAGGCAACCGAATCACCTCTGGCGGTTTCCGATTCGGAATCATTTGTTGTAATGACCACGTGTCATTTGCCTGACGTAACGCATACCTACCGTGGATTTGTATTCTACCGACAAGGTTTAAGCAAGCGCCTTCGAAACATTGTTAACTAATTAATAACTGTGCCAAAAGTAAACGCCTGATTCGGCGCGCCACACCCAACTGCCATTACCTGCTAGCCAGTTCCTGATCTCGAATTCAGCCTGTACATACTCATCAAGGGCTACCGTTTCCCATGTGCCTCGTTCAAATGATCGTCGTAATTTTTCTTATTCCGTGATCACTGGCATTTATTTTATCCTGTAGTAAATGTTACTCCCGGATTTGCTGGATTCCAGCGTTGTAATATTGATCGTACATTTTCCACAACAAGTTTGGCACTGCAGTTTCATTTAAGTGATCAGTGGTGATTGTGGGTGATCAGTATACTTATGTCTCCCAGCAACGAACCATAGACGGTCTCTAGTTTGTTATTAGACTAAGAAAGTTCGGACCGGAGAGTGCATGCACATATACCGGATGAGGAACAATAACTGTGAACCCAGTAATATGCCTCCCGAGTTAAATTTTTTTCCTTTATTTATACACACTACTGTGTACTATGAAGTTCACACGGAAATACTTACAGTCATGACTAAGCCATTGCAAGATTATCTTGTTATTGGGTGATCTGCTTCTTGCACACACTCTTGCTTCCACAATTAGCGACTACATTTTTATTGTATCCCACTGAGTAGCATTCTGCTGCAAACTCCCACACTATGCATATTTCATCTGCGAATATATTCGGACTGCATTAGATCCCCGCTTTCCAGTAATCTCTTTTCAATTTACCATTCTTTGCGAATTTGTACTTGGGAATACGGATGCTACATATCCTCCGTGGTATGCATGCAATTTCACCCATTTCATTTAGATATTCACTACTTGGGTAGACAGCATTTGGATCTGCCGGTTCACTTCAGATCCTACCACCTCACTGCTTTGCCTCTGTTTTACCTTCTTTCAGTTACAAGACATTCGAAGTCGCATTCATCAGAACCGGTTTACTCTTATACAACGACAAGCTGGAACTAGATTTTCTTAGTATATGGTGGTCCCCGAACGCTGACACGTTTCAACGATTCACCTAGTAAATAGATACCAATGAACACAAGTGCCCTAGTTATGACCAGCAAACCGAGGCCGGCTAGTTTTCTATCTACAACCTTAATTTATTCGTCCGATCCAGACAGACTAGCAAGTTCTCGATGGAAAAATCGAGTAGAAACTCAAGATTACTTTGTCCGTGTTTCTTCAGTCAACAACGTCTTGAGCATACCAAGGGCACTTGGTACCAGGAGGATTATAAACCTAACTGATATATCATTAAAAAATGTTACCAGTCGATGTGGATAAAATTAGGGTCACTGGAGCTTGAAAAATGTTTGTCCGTGGTTTTTCCTGTCCTCAGAAAATTAGAGAGAATTCAATGCAAACACTTATCTCCGCATCATTTCAGTTAGAGCATATTATTTCTTCAGTTAATATAACCGTAGTGTAGTGCTGCGACGGAAAGCATATCTCAATGCGGACAGCTGGTGGTTGTTGCTGCAGTGTTTGTTTTGTTCAAACTCGGAGAATGCGAACGTTCAGTTACCTAAAGTGATCAAGTGTATTAGTGCTAAACAGACCCTAAAAGGTCAGTCCAGATGACCTACTTTCATTGCTTCTTCCCAATTTTTTACAAACCTGTGTTCGAATGACGGTTGGGATTCAGTGGACGCGGGTTATAAATCATAAATCCTAACACTCCAGGTGAACCATATTTTCCAGCGATCAGTGTGCAGTGGGTCATAGATACTGGGTCATTTCATGGATGTGGATGTGCGTAAATAGGTGAAGAATAGCTCGAATCTGATTGATTATCCCAGGTAGAAAAAAAGGAAAACCATTGGAGCACTGTCTGAAAAAAGACTGAAAGTATCCGACGAGTATACCAAAAAAATCACGTTATGCTGTACCTGCTAAAGAATTAGACACCAATAGGAGTCATTAAATTAGGAAATATTGAACAGAGCAGCAAGGCTGTCTAGATGCGATCAGCTGGATTGATTGACATTTGATTCGTCATTCAGGATACGTCTGGGTACTATTCAATTTGGATGTTATATCCTTCTCGCCACTTCTACGTGAGCTGGGCGTAACACTTCTCGCGGCTAACTTCATTGGTTCCATCGAAACAATGAATCAAAGCGAGGTCCGGCTGTGTCAGATACCCAAATTCAATCAAGAGAATAACGTCCCAATTCACCTGCATTCTACTCTCTAAGAATCTTGCTGAACAGTCGGACCTGGGGTATTATTGGTTGTCATGCTTCATATGGGGTAGGACATATGAAGCAGTGTCAAATAGTCATGCTGAACATCGACCGGTTAGCCCGTTTCTGTTCTGGGCATCCAGTAGTCGACGCCCCGAACAGGAATCGAACCAGTGAGCTTATATTCTCTGGAAAATACGACCTGTTGTATAGCGCCAAAACAGTTTTGCTGTTAAGAAGAATCTGTTCTATATCTGGATGTGATAAATCTTTGGTTAACCGAGATTTCGGACTTTATGTGCATACTGACACATCTACCAGAGTACCCTTCAGATCGCTGGCATTTTTGTCAGTTTTGTTCACTAACGCATAAAAAGTACAACATAAATGCTCGTTCAGTTCTCGTGAATGAAACACGATAAACAGACAAACATAAGTACCACAGTTAACCGGTCGTAGCTGAGATTTACATCACCACTCGGTCCACTCGGATGCTGACCAAGGGAGCAAACATTTAGTCAGAAAGTCACCTAGTCGACTAAAATAACTGCTGATCAGTTTATTGTGAACAACAGTATGACAAAAGAGAATATGTCGGACACTTTGGTTACTAGTAATCCTATGCAAGGATCACTCAGCTTAACATGTCAGAATACATACCTGAATTAGTTACCTAATGACCGTAAATATCCATGCAAACGTATGCCACACTTGAGTTGCTAGAATGATGCTCACAGATTAAATTACCCATCAATAAGTGCTACACACCTTTGTTTGACATAGTTATCTTACCTGAGTCATGTATCTGAGATAGCTTAATAGGCACACCAATACATACACTCATACATGCATGCATTCACACAACATACATATCTACATACATACATGAATTTATGGTCTTTCCACTAGTTTTTGAATCAGTCATTGGCCATTTCTCCCAGTAGGCTGATGTCCGTTAAACACTGAATTGGCCCAACCACGGTAAGTCTCGAAATCTTGCAGGATTCGAACCTACACATACTTGGGCGCGACCTACCTATTTCTACGACGTGTGCTCTACCAGGGTTATGTATGAGGGCACAGCGAACGGTGTTCGGACGTTTCATTTAACGGTCAGTTAGTCTCGGCCCAAATCGCGCAAGCACAGGGCATCCAACACAGCAAACTTTTGGTAAGTTAACTGTCAGAGCATGATCCCCCTGTGAATTAGCCAGCTTTCACTGGCATGATTGCCTAGTAAGGTTGCATTGACAAACCTTGCAAAATTGACCGAATTGTGAAAAGTTCTTGGCCCAGACGCGATTCTGACTCACGCATGTCCGAATACCTTTTGGCATGGCCTCGTAGCTTAGCTGGTGCCGGATAATCAGTACACATGCGTGCTTTGCGCCTATGCTTGGATTCATATTACTCCGGTGTCGAAAACGTTTCACAGTTGGACCAGTCCTATATTTGCCGGAATCTGCCAAACCAAACTTCCTACTCGTCAAATGATTGCCCTTCTACTGTCCGCTATGCTGACCACAGAACTGTAATCTACGGGTGTTTCGATTTTTTTGTTTTCACTCTAAGGAATTCCAGTACTATCATAAAATGATGATAGTTTGTGATTTCACATAAGTCAGTTTTTTCTCGAATGAGTTGCAGTTAAAAGAATATGTTTGGGAGCCCAAGTCAACCAATTACAGAGAACTTCAAGTTCTGTTGTTCAGCGAACTTGAGTAAGAGAAAGCTGCGCGACAAAATGAAAGAGTTTCAGAAAGCTTTGCCTTTGATTTGATAGAGCACACCTCATTCTAAAGATCTAGTGAAGTCGAATATTTTCTCTTATTTCCAACCATGGCTGAACAGTTGCAGCATGTAAATCAAAAAAGCCCTCGCCTATCTGAACCGTATCAATTCTGCCACGCCAAAGATTCTTGTGTGAAAGCAATTTCCGGTAACACCGATTCCGGTCCTGATATCAGCATTTCCGCTTCATTCCTATTCAGGCGCCATGAATCAAATCGCAAATGAAAGGGGGAGGCTGTTTACGTTGTTTGCAAGTGAAATTCGTATGAGCAAGTTTTGCTGGCATACCAAATCGGATCGCATTTTTTGAGCTAAAGACAGTGTCATTTTGCTTTGGCAGTTCCGAGTGAACTAAAACATCCATATTTCAGAATTTCCTTCAACATTCTGAGTTGATTTAACAAGAGAAATGCAATTAAGTACACACATTCCTTGGAAGAAAAAGAATTGATTTCCGAAAATTTTAGGGTAAAATTGGTAAAACCGTGGCGATCATTTTGCCATTTTCCTAACTCGGAATCGGATGAACAACAGATAGTTTATTAATTATATCTGATTGTCATATCCTTCGGTTGATGACTACTGAGGAAATCATTTTACCTAAAGTTCAAGTAGAAGACCACGTCTATGGAACCAAACTCGACTAAGAGTATTCAGCGTGCCTTCAAATAGTTCCAACTGACAAATGCTTTTAGTCAGCACATGCAATCGAACGTGCATTTGGTCATAAATAGTGAACATTTTATATTGTTTCGATTATGTAAACACATCCTAATTGAGAATGTATTCAATAGACCAACGTTTCTTTTACCTTTGGTGACCTGTTTCGAGGCAGGTTTAGAGTTGTATAGTTAACTAATGACTTACAGGAAAGAACTATCCCACCATCCAAATCGAACCTCTGTTCCTCGCCGCGTCCCACCTACCCGAAGAGATTTACCAAAAGTGCTGCACGTGAACTGATCGACTAGCCACCGACCCGTCTAGAATAACGCGGCTGTTGTACAGGTGACTCTGTGGTCCACAAAAGTTGGAGCCATATTCAAAATAAACAGGCCTAATCTGTAATGGAAGAGCATGCGGTACAACGGCTCACAAAGTAAACATGGACGAAGATGGAAGGTTAGTGATTTAGACGAGGAATCTGGAAGAGCTGATTTTTGATAAATTCTACACAGAAGTCCCTTTTTCTTTCCCGTTTCTCAGTGTTATGGTTTTTGTCTTGGTTCTGACTACACAATTTCTGTGTACAGATTGGTTCAAATTGCAGTAGAGCTGCTAATCTCTCGAAAATGTTTCTCTTTCTTTGCATTCGGCTAACTGCTAGGGAAAAGATTTTGCGAAATATCATTCTAAAGCCCTTTCAGATTTCATGATTAAACTGGTTTTTATAGCCCAACAATCATTCTGTTTCAGGCTTTGGTTCGTTGCTTTGCCTTTTTTATGGGTCCGGGTTGCTCCGCTCCTTGCTTGAATCACAACAGTCGAGGATGATGGTCTGTCCAAAGCGGAAGTTCTTCTCAGTCTGTGCATTACCAGTTCCGACAGCGATTTTCCGGACTGCAGTTCTTCGTGATTCCAATAGCAACAATAACGCCGATAGTATTACAATTATTAATAACAAAAATAACGGTATAGTGAACCCAAAATTTAACGTAAAAGAGACCAAACCATTCGGCTCTCGTTTTGTGTGGAAGTTTTCCTGACTATGGTCACTGATTCCAATTGTTACCGAGAGAAAACCGATAGCTGCGTTCTAGTTTAATCAGTTAGTCTCGTATGTGTGAATGCTTCATTCCAAAGGTAAGATCCTTAACATCAGTATTTTTATCGTATTCATGAAGTGAGGTCATATTAGACAGTGAATCTTTGATTAGTAAGGCTATATGACAAGAAAAACGCAGAGAATACACTGATTAAAAATTCACGGACACATAAGGAAGACAGATGCAACGAAGTGTTCACAGTTCGTTTCATTCTTAACCATCACATCTATAAAGCAGTGTGACATTTCTAAGGCTTTTTCGTTAAAAATTAAAGTGTTGAAAGGAAATGTTAAGGAAACTTAAAATTTCGGAAAACTCCACCCATGAATTGACTGCATCAGCATCTTTTGCGCGCATAGAAATGGATTACATGGTCTGATTTCGAAGGTCTCACTGAATGTTAATTGGCTCGAGTTGGAGTGTTTGAAAGGCGATAATGTGTGAAGCTTTCCTTTCCTTTTCCTAATGAGCTGGGCGATGAATGACCCCTTTTCTCCGGTTTTGTTGGCTCTCAGAATAATCTCCCGTGATAACTCATTACTACCAATTTCGAAGTGTGTTCATAAGCATGTTGTAAAGTCTGTCGGTTCTTTCGGCCTGTATGCGTATCACCACAACTTCAAATGGAGTAGAATTTGTTAAAGGGAGATTTTTCCGGCCGTGCAAGTGAAACTTGGGAGTTAAAATTGCGTAACTGGCAGCGTGCGATTTAAGTCTAGCTCCAATGTGATCATTTCTGATTTCCAGAAAAAATAGGGTAAATCGCGGAAATGAAACAAGATAACACAGTACTGCTTTTCAAATCTCGATTTCAGAATCAAAATTCGAAGCATTTAGCCCTAAGTGAGACTGCTGACTGGATTTTGTAATACACTTCTATCTACGCGAAAGATACTGACGCAGTTAATTCATCTTCCGTAGGGTTGAACCAATTATTTTATTCATGGATTTTTCCGAAAATTTTATGCTACTGAAAACTATTCGTCTGTCGGATTGTCATTACAAAATGAATGTCTTTCAAAATTCAGTAGATCCGCGTTTATTTCGATGAGGTCTGAGGAGGAGACAAAAGTTGCATTACATATCAAGTCATGTTCGCAGTGTCGACTTTGAATCATAGTGCACAAGTGCATTTCCCATTCCATGAATGTCAGGTTGTTTTCTATGCGCGGCTGACAAAACTAATGCTAATTGTTTATGTCTCGCAACATTCATCTTTTGGCCTTGGTGCAAAGAAGTCATCTATCAGTAGGGGTCGACTGGTGTGCGCTTGCGGCCCGTGGCCGTGCACATCACTGACGGATAGGTGCAACACCATCACGTCGTGAAGTTCAACAAACCGTGCTCGGTAGCGTAATGGCTAAAGCGTTCGACTCAGAATCGATCGTCCCGCGTTCGCGTCCCAATTCGGGCGCGGTTGATATGCACTGCTAATGATTCCTAACGAGGATGAAACAGCTGTACAGTGCTTCCATGGTTTCTTAATGGTCAGTTGAGCGATGATATCACATGGTGAATTATTTCATGAACCAGATATATTGAACACAATGAATTGGAATTGTCAGGAACAATACAGGGAAATATAGACTCTTTAAGCTGCAGTAAATTATATTTGAAAAATAACGTTGGAAAATTGAAGTAAAGCTATAGTAAAGAAACAAGAGGGTATAGCAGCAACCCCACATTGTACGCGTGATAAATGACAAGGGGTCCGGGTCAGCCTACTACAAAGTGATTCGCAATCACTCAATGACATCCCGTTTTCACTGAACCATTCATCCTGCTATTGTCCGTACCAATGCCGCCTCGGTTGTTAATGTGACTGATATGAATATGATTTGCTGAAATCGAGTCTGTTCGACCTTGTATGCAGTCCTTCAACTTGCGAAATGCGGGAAATAGCAGTGAATACCTTCGAGTATCTTAGTAATGCCTTCACGCGTATAGACGATAGCACGCCCACCCACACACAAACACACCGGGAACGGTAGCCACTACTATTTCGAATGCACCGTCTAGTACTCTCTCAACCCCACCCTTTAGATTTGCCCAATTGGCTGAATCTATTAGACAGTGATAACTCAGCTTGGGTGTTATATCAGCCAGAAACGATTAGAACCAAATAAACTAAAAAAACACTGTTTAGTAAAGCTTACCTCGGTAATTTTGTTGAAATTATATTAGTCTGCGCGCTTGAAAGCTATCCGTTGAGTTATTTATCCAAACAAGGCTGAATGTGTCAGTGTTTGGTCTTTTCCAGCCTTATCGAATATCAAAAAAAGCTCGATAATTAATTACACTTTCCAGAAACAAACTGGCTTATTTATAACGTGAGTCAGAAAGCATGGTCTGTCTGAAACTCTTGAGCTGTTAACAGTCCATGTGTCCAGGCGGCCATTCCCCAGAATGGCAGTGATGCATTCCCACCATTGTTGCCGTTCCAATGAATAATGAACAAGTTTGATCGTGGACAGTTATTTGAAGCCTTCACATGCGGAATCCTCCTCGGCCATCAAGATCGGCCATTACAACACCTGGTATTTACACGGGTTGCATGTCTATGGGGCGTGCAAATGCGCCGCGTCTGAAGTCGGATATCAAATTCCACTAAAGATGTATGAGCTAAAGTTCGTTGTCTGGATCTTGAAGTAAACTTCATTTGAATGAGACGAACTGTTTTGAGCGCATGGCACCAAATGCTTTTGTATTCCGTGTACACTGAGGCATAATTTTCGGATATTCGAATAAGGATGAAAACTCATTGCGGTTACTGTATAAAAATCACTTGTTCATTTCGCTATATTATTTATATCGTCAGGATGAATATTCCTGCTAACAGACATATAGGCTGGTTTAAATGTCTTAAAAATGAAGGTGCATTACATTGTTGTAAATTATAGACCTTGATTAACGAATAATTGTCCTGCCCAGTGCTCTGTTCCATCCAGAAACGTTAAGTACACGATTTAAAATGACAACAAGGATCACTTTTTAACTTCGTGAAATTTGTGGTTCACTGCTTGGTGGATCACGAGTCATGCCAGCAGATAAAAATTATGACAAATCAGTTTGAGTCAGTACCACGATCGACGCAATTCCGGCCCCTAATTTTATCAAAGCTGTGAAGTGAATACTGACGGAGTCTCTGAAGTTCAAACAATCAACTCTAGCACAGACACGTCCTCAGACTTGGTCGCGATGTTTCAACTCATTGAAGACAACATCGCTTAGAACAATAAGCTGACTGGATATGCTGTTCAAACCAAACGTTTTTTTCGTAATTTTTCCCATGTAGGGTCAGGAATTTCTAAAATCTTCAAGTTAGAATGTGCTCTCAGGCACGATGCGAAATCCTGATGAATGCTCGTCTAAGTGTGTAGTAGATTTATTAGACTCAAGCGAAAGCAAAGTGGTACTTACAAAAATGCTGCTCAGCCTGGCAAATAGCCCTGAGAAGTTCTGCCAGTAGTGCCCGTAGCTAACGTAGGATCGCTCCTGCAGAAGATGGACCATTTCTTCAATTTCGTCAGGCGCCTAAATTTTGCACACTTAAAATAAGTTCCCAGGAAGTGCGGATGCACTCCGGTATTTCTGACTAGCTAATATTCATATTTTCGACCATTTATTTTAATAAAAAGAACATGCAACAAACCGCCTTGCTGTCATTCATGTTAACAGCAATTGAAACTAATCAGTAGAATGCAAATAGCAATTTCTTAACAAACGGTGACTGATCAAGGCACCAAAAGAGTACATAGACGATTAAGGATTCTCCTGCGGTCTGAAACATTCACGTCGAAATTAACAATACAGACACGGAAGGCTAACTTCTCATCGTCTCAGGCGAGTTGAACTATCAGGGTATTCGTTTTGCTCACCGTCGTTCTCCGAATAACAGTGAACTTCCGTAAAAGGGGAAATGCACAACCTGACTTTCTCTTTGTAAATGACTGAGTTCCACATAGTCTAGGGAAAAGCCCAGTGCACAGCTCCGATCACTGGATCATCAGTCTTTCCAGAAACCTATTCAAATAAAATCTTAGTCTCATTTGTTAGTTCATTGACAAACGGTCAGGCTAGTAATAGAACCCAGTTTGTCTTCCCTAATAGTGATACCTCCATTTCTCGCCCTATACCTAAGAGGTCACTCAAAAACGCTACCTTGCCTCATTTCCTCCTCTCATTGTGTACCCAAAACTCACCTCAGGACTCCGATCAGGTAAAGATCAAATATTCTGGGGGATTCTGACTGCGAACAAATCGGACAGTAGCCATCAGTTCTCCGACGTAAAAACCTCTTTATCTTTCATCAATCAATGGTCTTCCGCCCCATTCTTTTACTTAACGCATTTAGGCAAAATGAAATTCTCCACTTGACAAAGAGAATCTTTTGCATTCCATGAAAAGCAGCTACTCAGCTCTACATAGTGGTAACGAAGCCGAACATAATGCGGCATTGTATTGTATTGTATAAACTTTTGCGTACAATAAATAATGCTGCATTTCAGTCATGAGTTGAGTTACTTCGACTAATCCTACCACGAAAGTTCACCTGGTCCGAATTCATTCACAACACTCCTAGAGATGTTTTATCTGCCCGTTCAAGCTTCTCAACTAAGCACATAACAAGCTTACCAACATTCATTGAAACGATCTGCATAATATTGCATGTCGTTTGTCACTTTTTATTGCTCCCCTATCGTTTCCGTCGACCTCGCAATCAATGAATTTACCATAAAAAGCAGATTTGTGAAAGTAATAACAAGATTTGCCAATACATCTCATCCGATCCTGTTCAGTTTTGTAATTCACTTGGCTTCGTGTGCTCAGTTTCGTCCTAATATTTTTCCGATTCATTTAATCCCGTATGAATTAATCTTACCCGGTGTAGATTTCCCTAAAATAACCAGATCCAATTTCAAGTCGCTGTGTTCTCGATCAATAACAAACCTAATGTAAGCCCTTTTCCATCTTGCACGGGACTCTTTCGCCGTTAACTGATGAAAGATTATCTTTATAGGGCATTTTCCTGAAAATAGCTCCAACACCATGTGTTTTCCTACTTTATAAAAGACCCGTTGGTAGGCTTATGTAATCATCGATATCCATGCCGAGGCTGTGGATCTAACTCTGGAGATAAATGAAGCCGTTCCTGAACCGAGCTGAAATGAGTCTGGAAAAATACGCCCAAGTCCACAGGACTTGCGACATAACTATCGATCACACTCATCTGTTACGACAATTTTGAATACTAACAAATTCAGTTTGCAACTATTAAATTTAAGATCGTCATTCAAAAAAAAAAATCCACACATTCAGATAAGCATTTGGACTTCAGTTCAGCTCATACACAATGCTTGAAACGGACACTTATTTCCTCGCTAGCCAAACGAGTTAAAGAGCTATGCAGGGATGATACTGGACGTCTAGACGACATCCTGCAAGACAATCACTATCCGCCACACCTTATAAGAGAACAACTGGAAACTTGTATTTAAGCAAACAAGAAGAAGAAAGGAAAGATGAAAACGGCCTCAGTCGGAATTCCGTACAGGTTAGGCATTTCAGAACCAATAAGAAGGGCTCTTAGTGACTTTGACATCCACACTTTCTTCCGAATGGATAATACGTAAAAGGCCACTTATCAAAGGCTAAAAATCAAGTCGGTTTGCAAGACCAAAATAACTGTCTACAAAATCACTTGCAAGGAATGCCCAGCAGAGTAAATTGGACAAACCAGCAGACAACTGAAGACACGGATAACAAAACACGGAAGGAAGAAAAAGTGCGGACCTACGGAGAATGCATCCTTATCAAAACTTGGGCGCACATCCTATAACAGAGGGACACAACACAGATTATAAAAACTAGATTACCCCAACTTGAATTCAAATTCTTCACTGATTATAAGTTTTCCAAGGTTCTGGCGATAAGCACCCACTCCACTTACATCAATCGGAATGACGGGAGGCTCTAACATCTTTGAGAAACAAGCATTCCAAAGGTCACCTCACCGCCACGGTGGTGCATGACATGAAGGACAGCTAGTATCTCACCCGTCACAGTTCAAACTGCACGCATCCACACACGGACAACTGAATATCCTTTGGCATGTGAACGTTCCCTCGGTAGTCGAAACCTTGGCGAATTATATTCACCAACAACGCTGTTATCAACATTATATCGTTCACAATAACTAGCAAATTGATTAGGAATTCCACAGTGCAAGATCACTCAGAAGGTTACTCAGAGAATCAATCATTAATCTTGTCAGCTATTTGAGCGTGTGACATCCACCACGATCCATTCCTATTATTTTAATGACCGCACAGAATAGTCTTATGGATCAATTGGTGAAGACATAATGAAACTGGTATAACCTCTTAGCTCAATTTGTGCAACACATTTGGCACTTATGTTTACCCAATTTTGTTCGATAACCAAGAACGAATTTTACCTCTGGTGTTTTAGCAACCTCGTCAAACCACGAGTCTGACGTAAACAGGCGTAACAATCAATCTTGCTAATTCTCCCACATGGTTTTCTGCCATCATGATTCGAGAACGTGCATGAATTTGCGATGTGCCTAGGTGATTTTACACGACCGAAAATAGTTTGCTGGTCAGCTGACTGAAACCTTCAAAATGGCCTTCAAACTAAACATGTTTTTTGGTCGTCTCGGTTGCCACGGCTAGGCAAATTCTAAGTGAAAATACCAAACAGTACGCTATTGTAAGAGGCGAGACCATCGGAATCGAATTGTTCATAGTGTTTGGAATTCGGATCACGGAGAGGGAGAGAGATCAATGATACTGTGCTATTTGTATCACGTATTCAATGGAGATACGATGGAAAAGAATCACGTAGTCAGCGGCACTCCTTTTCAAACTAACCGCTTTTCATACCAATCGTCTATGGATGGTGTACAAAGGTCCGATCGAAGCCTAACGGTAACTTTGAGAAGCAGCAATGTCCCCTTATTTGTCATTCCAAAGCCCTAATTAGAATGACAAATGACATGAGAAAAATATTGTCGTAATGAGTGGTTGCTATGGCATGTGCATTTTTTTCGATTTTTCTTATTCAAGCATTATTTAGTAATTTTTTGGTGTCACTGGAACCGTGAAGAGCAGAAAATGCATCTGGTGTACTGTAAATGTTTCCCATTGAATAGTTTCATTAATGAAACAACGATTCATGGGGACCGTCTCGTCTGAAGTTAAAAAGGAAAAGAAAATATCTAAAATGAAACTTTCCAAAATAAGTTGACCCCCAGTTTGTTGCATTCGCATTGTTGTACGGTGGGCCTTGTTTTCCCGTTAAACAAGAGTGACGAAGAAGTATCAGATAGTTTGATTTAGGAAAATCGTGATTTTATTATGGAAGGGTGAATCATAAAAAAAAGTCGAGCATGAGCAAAAACGACGACGACGATGACGACAACAACAACAACAACAACAACACCAACAACAACAACAGACGCTTAGTTTGCGAGTTGAATCATCTTCAGGCGCCCAAAGCGCTCCACCGGCATTCCGGCCAGATTTCGACTATTTGACCGAAATCTGTAGTCTGTTCACGGGACTAAGTGAATTAGTACTGAATCGTCGAATTTTTGTGGATTTTGTTGTTGCCGCTACTGCTATTTGTTCATCTTGCTCCTTTTTACCCCAGAGATGACCAAGCGCATTTCTTCCGCTCTATCTACAAAGATAGAATTTCCAGCAACTAAGTCCCGATCTCGGTTGCCTTCCCCCAGATTGCGGGAGATGCCCTCGTGCCTCGTCAGCACTGCAAGTGACATGTTTACTATTTTGAAGATGATTCACTGTTTCTGTTTGTGAACGGAGTTTTGTCTGTCCTGATGGCGGACAACTTCTGCCAACTGGCATTAGGCATCTTTTTGCCGTGGTGAAAAGAAGCGCGCTACGAATGCGAACACTCCTTGAAAATAAAATTTCAACCTCAACCATTTCGGTCGACAAAAAAATGCAGTTGGAGAAGGAATCTGCTTACTGGTGAAATTTTTATCATAATACTAAGACGAAAATATTAGGTCAGGTTTTTCTACATGTCACTAAGTGTTTCAGCCTAATATCCACAAATCTACTTGCGAATGACTCTCCAACGCATGTTATCGCCCTTATCTCGCCGAAAATGGGACCTAGATATTGGTGGTTCATATCCATAAACATTGGAAACAGATAGATCAGCTCTCCTGACAGACTATTTTCAGTGAGTCGGTTTGCCAGCCGTAATTCTGCTCTCCTGTTTTTACATTTGATTCACTTTCACTCAGTTAGAGACCGACTTCCCACAGTCAAATTATTCACCTTTTGTTGTAATGCGTTTCTTAATACTCGGAGGTCCATTCCCCAGTTCTGATGTTCGATAATCTACCTCGATAAAACTCTTCAGCTGTCATAGCATGCATAGGCATGCATGGACATGTTCACACAAAGTGTCAGTCACGTATCTTTCAGACCGTCTGTGTTCCGGAGTGTCTAAGCACTTTAACAGAGTTGCTTAACTGTTTCTGCAGTGTCACCTTGTTTTGCGCACAATCAGTCGTCAGGCAAACTTATGAACGAAGTGTTCCGGATATTTAATCTATCTTTCAGATGAAATGGAACTTAGATCTCTCTGATGCGTAGAAGTAGGAAGACAATGTCGAATACCGACGAGTTTATTTCTTTCTCTACTCGATCTATCTGGCAATGAGACTGTGCCCCAATTGCTGAAATTAGAGACTAATAGCGGTCGATTATCTTGGCAACGGTCTATTTCAGTGAATTAGGACCTGAGAGAGAAAAATGATTGTGCCAAATTGTTAAGTCCAAAAGAGCACATCGCAATATGGACGGTCTCAGATTGTGTGACTGATCACCTAAGACCAAAGTATGTTCCAGATCAGTAGGAAGAAATTCCACGGGATATTCTGGGCACATTTAATAAGACTATGAAAACAAATGTCGGCTTGAAATGGATACGACTGTTGCGATTACCCTGGTTACTACTACGATTTCCCGGTGTTTTCCATTGGAATATGGATAAGTATGAGAAAAGTGCCCCAGTACATGGCCTCCGGTGACATCAGACTTTTACTATCTTACCTGCATCGACGAATTTAGGATTTCTTTTGGAACAAATTCGTTTACCTTCCAACCAGGAATACTAGAAGGCAGTTTCTGTTGCTTAGATCCGGTGAGAATGGTAAACTGTGCCACGCAGTGTATATGTAAAAAACAACCTGTTGATAGCCAGCTGCGTAGTCTAGGATGACTGAGTGCTCGCACCCGATTGGTTCAACTTATGTACCAGTCCAACTCGGACCGAGATGAACACGTACTGATCCCTATCTGCCTACTTTTGACTAGGACGATGGAACATTGCATTTTTCATGAGTTTCCTTAGTAGATTAACCGCAAATGTCCTATTGTGAATCATTTCGTAAGTTCCAGATGAAATTTTTGTCCCATTGGGATTTTTCTAAACCAATGTATGACGTTTTCATTTGCTCCTGACTACCGAATAAAATGGACAGTTTGGATAGTCTACTTTGAGGTAACTGTCGCTACCTCCGGTGTTTATCGGTTCCTCTTCACTGTTTTGTTATCCACAAAAGGATTTGGAACTAACCAAGTCGATTTCTTCGTGAAAACCCACTGCTGAAACAATGAATAGAAGTCGGAAACTGTACGAACCGAAATAACAGGTTCTACAATGGGACAGAAATCCAACGGATCTGGATCTGATGTGACCAAGGAAATCTTACCTTCAAAACCACAATTGGAAATTGTGAAAAAATAGTATAATGGCTCGAGATAACAAGAAAATGTGAGCCTCCAATTTGCTTTTTTCACAGCGTCCGGTGATTTGCAAGTTTCGTGAACCGGTTAATAAAAGAATCGTTATGCGAACGTACGAGAATTTTCGATACAAGAGCTTAAACTAGCAGACCCGTTACCTTTGGGACGAAACACCATGACCTTGTCAACTTGACTACCATCGGCCTTTGGACTTCAAAGGTTACTTTACTGACCATAAAAAAGATTACAGTAAGACCAATATGAACGAACAGAGAATCAAGGAAATGGTGGTGCGTATATTGTGGAATTCTCTGTTTCTGGTTTTTGTGCTTAAAATTGTAGCCATATAACGCTGCCCTCTGTACGATAAACAGCTGTGGAAATCTTTTCCACACAACCGCGAACCAAACCACGCCGCGTTTTTTTTTAATTTTCCACTCCAGTCTAACTTAATCTTCCGAACTGCGTAAACTTCAACAATGCATGCAAGTCTACGTATTGTCTGCAACTAGACAGTACACATGGATAAAATTCCTATTGCTGTTCTAGCCTGACAGAACCAAATGAAAATAGGACTATGGAGCAGAAAAGCGAATTTCACGACTGAACATATCTGCTCTTTTTCTGTCTCCTCAATCCTGTGGTCTTGCCATTCTGTCAGTCTTCGTGCATGCACTATCCATATTGCGCATTATCACAATATTTTTTTGAATTCTCCCTTTCATATTCGCGGAAGGAAAACGAGAAACTACCATGTACACAAATTGCAGTTGTCTTAAAAAAGACTCATCCACTTCGTTTACTCTCATTTTGCACAAGGAAGATGGGAATTTCCTGTCATCTGCATCTCCCCGCTCCAGTTAACAGCAGGTCACGGGTTAACTTTAGCCAGGACTACCCCGGTTAAAATTCCTCCCCTAGAGGTAAGGGGGAGGGAGAGAGGGGGAAATTTATGCGACCGTCTGACTCTATTGAAATAAAATCTGGTACGTAAGATGTAGCGACACGGATGAAAGCCCTTAAACCTGACACCCAGAGGCTACGAAACAAGTGTCACAAACGGACAGACACACCATCGAAGCTAGGGTATATGGGGAGTAATGCAGACTAAACTGATTGTTGGAATCATTCACCATTTGAGTCGGTTTCGCATGGCTTGCTGCGGGATTCTTCCAATGATTTCTTTCTTGACTTGTCAGTCTATCGATCTATTCACCTGCTGGACTGATTAATTGGACCTTTATTTCTCCCAGTTACGCATAGCTATCCGGTTTCGTTTTTCCACTGAGCCACAAAACGATGATATTTTTCTCTCGCAGCATGTCCTACCTATCTACTATCGACAATTCTATCAGGATATCCCAACATACACTGGATACATTGGAGAAACGAATAAGAAGTGCTTCTTGTAGACATCTCGGAGGAATAACCAACTGCTTTTGCATTTATTTCGCTTTCTTGGTAGAAACAATCACCTGTTTCGGAGTTTTCAGCGAAAACGCTCGAATTTATTTTGACCAGTCTACTAAGAAACCTGAATTGATTTGTGCCTAAAATTGGTTTGTAGGCGAAAAATTTCCGTGATCAGGAAACGGTATTTCGACAGGTTGACTACTATAAAACCACTACCATTAGAAACTGTCTAACCGAATTACACTAGTGAAGTCTGATCAACAACAAACAAGCCAGGTGAACTTCTGGACAAAACTGATTGGTGCAGCATTCAGGAGCACGTGACCATTGTTGTGATACGTGTGTTTTATGAACCTTGGCAGAAGATCACTCTGTTTGTGGGAAACTGTATGGGTCAGTTATAAAATGACTGGCATTAGACTGTCCGATCCCGGCTTATTCATATGTGAAGAGATTGTTCTCAAGATAGCTTCAGATCCTACACATCCTCTAAGCTATGATTTCTCATGATGGCTTAACCGTCGTTCCATACGATCCGCTATTCGTTCCATGCCCCCAGAATCGACCTCCGCAGAAAATTCAGCGACCTTCATTTACCTAACCTGGCAAATCGAATTAGTATCTCAGTCGTGTTTCCAAGCAACATGTCATGAATGTCCAATCAATTCATTTAACAACCTTTCCTTCAGACTGTTTTTATCCTTTTTTACAATATGATGAGCGTAACTGTTTCATTGGTCTTTTGATTGAAATGTGAACATTTGTGTAAGCAAGTTTTCACCGCACAATGCAACACAATATAACACAGTGCAATGCAATATAATACAGTGCAGTACAATGCATTATAGTGCAATACAATACAAAATTTCAGTATAAAAACGAGAGCACCATCGTTGCATCATTCATGAAATAATTCACCATATGATAACAAGGCTCAGCTTGCCATTAAGAAACCAAGGAAGCACCGTACAGCTGATTCATCTTTATTAGAAATCAACAGCAGTGCACATCGACCGCCTTAGCCATTGCGCGTTACCGGGAAGGCTCTGAACGATTTTTTGAACTTCAACGCAGGATGCTGCACCTATTGTCAAACGTGATTCTATTAATTAGCTCCAAGTCCAAAATGTTAGTTCCGTATCCAATGAATTCTAGATTTCCGGGCGGACCTTCTACTCGTTCGCAACAGTTTGGGCAACAAATGGTTGCAGCGAATCTAAGTACGAATCTAAGTACAAATCTAAGTACTAGAAGACGACATAAAAGGACACTTTGGGCGAGTGAATGAATGGGATTTGCCTGTGTAACGACACTGAAGCCTTGAAGGGCACATCAAAGCAGGTGAATAAGGCTAGCTTACATTTGCCTAGCTCCTGTCAGACCGTGGACCAATATAGGCTATGAATACCGTAGAATATCAGTGGACTACGCGCGACGGGCAAAAAATAACAAAGGGAAAGACAAGAAAACAACATAATCTCATTTTTCATTAAATACCCAATGTATGTGCCTCCGCCTTAGACACTTGACTGACGCTTGTCGGACGTTTCTCTTTGTCTTTCGTGACCGTCTCGCTAACAACACGTCAGTACATGGAAGTACTTAGTGTGCCCTAACCTGGGGTGTTGTTGTAGCTGTATTCCTAGCAGGTGGCCTTAACTCAGACGATCACATCCAATGTACACAAGTAGACAAGCCGGTGTGCCATCAGTAAGTGTTGTCGGATAGGACTTTGTCAGTGTTCCACACAAAGGGTAATATGCCCAACACAAGTGTCGCTAACTAGAACAAAGAAATCTGGAAAACTTAGCCGATAAGTTTGGCACCCTCTCCTAACAACCTAAAGTCAACCTACGGCAGACACGGGAAAATCACAGGTCAGTAAAGTTGACTGGTGAAAACGCATTGTTGAACGAGAATGATCACTACTGTTTGGTCGCAGCAAAACTGACTGAGTTTTCTGATTTCGAAGGGATATCCTTGCTGCTGACAAAGAACAAGTTGGATACTTAAAGAATGTCGAGCGTTAATTTCGAGAGTAAAGCCTGGGTACGTCAAATAACTGACTCTCTCCATCGGTTTTCCTTTAACTTGCACATTGTAGGTCGGAGGATAAGGACGGTTTACAGTAGGAAAAAATACAACGCAATTATTGGGTTAAAATTGCGATCGTGGTAGAACTGAAATGATCTCTGAACATCAGCTGTTAAAAACACGGTTTAAGGCGTCAATTAGAAGTGGCAACTTAATAAGTTGAGTGATTTCCGAAGTAGGGAGACATTTCCAGAAAGAAGATGGTCCTGACGAAGAGTGATGCACGTGAGCCTGGCAAAGGAAATATGTTCACAATTTGAGTAGATCTTTTATATCTGAAGGTGAGTAATGAAGATAGAAAAGGTTTGCAAGAAAGTTGGACGGGATGGTTGGTGAGTACTTGGCGGGAGTTCGAGCAAGGTCTGTGGGATAGGGTCAAACTAAGGCGTTACAGATGTGAATAAAGACTCCGATAATTACGGATAAGGTACCAATGGGAGATGACACAGTAACCAAAAAATTAATAAAATTAACCAATCTCTGGCACCGTAAAATGAAGTTTTGTGTATTCATTAGTAACGGAAGTCAATGGAAAGGTCTTCAGTGTTCAATAATGCTACTGGAAATAATAATACCGAATCGGACCGATAGCATCGAATCACGAATACGGACAGCCGAAGCTCACTAGAGTCGCTCTGACCCAAACTACCCAACCAAAGTTAATGAGGAGGCCATGTCCGAGTTCATTCGGAATTCTTTTCATTACATGCAAATTACGGAAAATCCTTGTTGGCAGAATACCTTTGAGCCAGGAGTACACAAGCATTTTTGAAATTCGTGTCCATGTTCCGCCGCAGTTCTGGTTGTACGGTTGTGTACGTAGGCTGCAGTGAAGCTATACGGGAATGCATCACCTGACTTCCTAGCAGACTCTTTACAAAAACCATTCTGGAACTACCTGGGGGACATTTTAGCTGATGTGAAATTGAAAAATCAAGACCACAGAAGCTGTCTTCAATCCTCAAAAGAAGTGGGATAACCGCTTGAATCTTTGTTTTGCATAGTATTTCACTATTTATCTATTGTGACCTTATTCAGTTGGCTTACGATGCCTTTCTGTTCCGGGCTCTTTGGCATCACACTAACTCTAATTATCATCACGGAACTGAAGAACTGACAAATCTCGACCATATGTCGAAAACACTATAGCTACTTTCCGGAGTCGAACTAGAAGACTTGGTACTCATAGCTTGTGACAATCAAGTCAAGCTACGCCAAACTGCTCTGGCTGTTTAATACAGTTATCACAGAACATGAAACTAATGCTCCCGAAATGAAGCAGTCGTGTGATACAAAACAACCTGAGTTAGAAGCACTAGGTGGTGAACGTGAACGATATTATAAGAGAACAGCAGAAGAATTTTACAAAACAGACTGATGTAACTGATTAGCTTACTGATACAATGACCAAATTGTGGCTTTAGCACCCTCCTTTTTTATTATCACATCACTTCTTTATCATTCCACCTTCCTATGTCGAGCCCTAATACCAAGGGGGAAAGATTTCATTTGGTCATTTTAATGGGAATTTCGACTTTTTGCACTACGAATATCCATTCGTTGATTTAACTTTCTTATTAGCACGATAATGTTTAACAGTAGATGGTTGCCACGGCATTATCACAGAAGCATTCAAGGGCAAATTGCTGTTATCAGATAGTGCCACGTATTTTTAGTTAGTGTGACTTGTTAGTCTCACCACGTACCAGATCAGGATAAAAATTCAGTCCCTGTTTTTGATGGAAATGTGCTCTTTTTTAATATACAGGAATGAATGGCAAATGACGTGGTTTTACTGTTTTTCACTCGTGAAAACAGGCAAACTAACCATCAATACACCCTTACTGTGGAATAAAATAGTGATATTTCTAGAATAACACAAGGAATCGTCCTTCACTCACTCCACCCATGTTTTCAATGTTCAGCCTTCGATTGTTCCCGGTCTAAGAGGCTGAATGAATCAGTCAAATTATAAACTGACTGCTCCTTAGCAAAACCAGTTGTATATTTTCTTCAACCCTTTATGTGCCAATAGGTTTGTGCATCCTAAGTGATCGGTTTATCCAAAAGATGACCTATTGTGCCACGATTTCTTGTTATTTGAACACATTTGAAAAACCTGTATTTTCGTTCACTATATCCTCACCTCATCGCCAAAATCTGGTGTGGTCCAGAGGGTGCAAGATCTGCGCTGCGGTTGACGCTCATCACGTGATTCCATGTTCCTTTTTCACACGATCATTTCTAACTGTAAGTTATGCATCAGGTTACAATAATTTCCATATCAGGCTGTCATTTATGTCAGTACTATATTATTCGTACTTCCGATTGCCTGATATCATGAATTCCGCCTTGTGAGTCCCTAAATAAATTACATCTGTTCCGATTGTCACACTGACCAAAGTCCAGAAAATTTGCTTTCCATGGAGCATCCAATGCAGCCACATATCTGTTTTGCATTGAATGCAGAAAAGTGAAATTCTATTCCGTTGTGATTCGTTGTCCATTCTGTCCTACCGGCACCACAAATGGCGGAGGGTTATTAGTAAATGAACAGTTACATCCCTCCACGTGATAGTTAGTGGTCAACGACAGAACCTGTATCATTCACCTACAGTCAATGGACCGGAAGTTTGGATTTAGGTTACTCCAGTTATATGACAGTTAACTGATGCATTTTATTTATATAAACTGACATAAGCACTAAGCTACAAAATGTGACGTAATTACCTGGCTGTCTCAGTCTGAAATGAATCATTTTTGTCAGAAAGTTTAACTATTTCACTTCTCATTCTCTTAGGGTTTCTATACCTTTGACTGAATTCAGCTGCTAAACATAATGAATGATGTTGAACCCACGGAGAAAGGTAATTATTTAGTTGCCAGATAACCGCTTCCTATTCTGGACTAAACTTTTTACCATGACCATAATCTCGCTGCATTCGCCCGTTGTTTTGTTTTTGTGGTCACCCACACCTAGTGATTTGATCATTCAATTTCATACCGGCATTACACATCCATACACAAATGCTACATGCAAAAAGGACTTATATCGGCAGCGTCTACTCGGACAGCTTTTGCCTGACCTGAACTTCCAACAAACAAGACCAGGTGATCAGAAACAATCCCCAGATGCGCAAGTGTAAAACACCGACTGGGTACATTTTCAGACCCAGTGATGCTCTCCAATATGACAAGTAACAACCTCCACCGGACACAGTGGCCAACACTGCATAGCCTGGGACACAGGGAAGTTTATGGGCCCCATCCCTAGTCTGGATACTTTCATCGTCCCTCAACTTCGCGATGAAAAACTACCAAGTGGTTACAGTTACTCTCTTAAAGTGCCGTAATTTTTCTGCCGTGTGGATCGCACACTACCTACAGCATTCCTGTTTCACCTTTCACATTTCCCTGAACACCGCGAAGCCATAGAATCAAGAAAAAAAGCCGCATGTTATGGCCAAGGGAGCCACCTGCGCAGATACTTACTCTTGGGATCACAGGTCGAGATTAGTTGATTATCCGAGCCAGCAGCAACTTTCTGGAACTTCTATAGAAACTAACTACTTAAATTAATGAGCTGAATTTATATACTTGTTCTACTTCTCGGAAATTCCGGGGGCATCTTATCGTGTAATTCTGCTTCTCACTGAGTCAGTTAATTTCGTAACTTCTATTTTGGTACGAACCTGTGTTTCTTTCGATTTGGTTGGACGTGGGATTCAGATCGATCACTTTGCCATTGGTCACCGGTGACGTGGATCAGTCAACGAGTCTTGGTCTCTGGTCCACACCTATGGACTGAGATTATGCTTTTCTCCGGACACTAATCCGTAATCACGCCAGCACAAAGGCCCCTTGTCCGGCACAGCTGAGTCTAGACGATAAGCGCCGGCAACATTTCCTATCGGAACTAAATACGGTTGTCGTCTCAAGAAAGTGGACAATCCGAACGAAAAGTGAGAACAGGTCAAAGGTCTGCACTCAGTGGCAACCGCCACGCAGGACACCATGTCATGTAATCCACAGGAACTATGGGTATCCTCGACTTCAGTTGCCCTGTTAGGTACTTGCACATCCGTCGCCCCGGGTGCAACATAAGATGAGACGCGTATATCCATGAGACGTCAACTGGCTAGGAGTTTGAGAAATGACCGAATGCACCAGAAAAGTGCACGGAAATGGACAAGAATGTGTTTATCGTAAAAAGTCACAATCTTTACCTACTGATTAGGAATTCTAGTCCACGAAAGCCAAACCTAAACTAGGTGATTAAGGAATCTGGCGGCACACTGACTGACTCTCAGGAGTGATGGGTGGAGCGTTGAGCAGAACCATTTAGGGCACGGTTTAGTTGGCCCATAGCCACAGTGGGCCGTCCAAGAGAGCCAATGGAAGTGGATACCCGCCGTCCATCGGAAATGGAGGTGATGAGGCAGAGAGGGTTTCATAAAAGGTATAAGCCAGCTGGATCAGATAAAATCTCCCGTTCAGGTATGGTGGGGAAGTGTTAACATCGGATTTAACAAAGCTCCTGAAGTCATTCTGAGCAATGAATTGGCGATTGCGTCGATTTACAAGAACGGTGATAGATCATAATGCAAAAACCACAGAAAAATTAGTTTAGTAAATGTTAGATCCAAACTGCTGGCGGATATGATACTCCGCCCTTTATCCAGTATTCGCAAAAGTTGTGTGCGTACGAACCAAGGCGGTTTCCGTGTCAGTCGCGGTTGTATTGACCATATTTTCACTTTACGACAGATAAAACACAGGCGTATGTTCAGTGGACCCATGATTTCTGTTTTTCCTAATTTGCAAGCAGCATTCAACTCTGTCGATTGTACAGTTCTGTGGTATTGTCCCCCACTGAAATGTGCACCAGGGAAATTCATTCCACTTATCCAATCTCTGTATTCCAACAACCCAACCGAATTCGCGCCTACAGCGAAATTTCACCCGAGTTCACTGCGAGAATCAGTGTCCCTTGTCAATTTTGTTATTGAGATGGTCATGGAGATAGCCCTGTCCTCATGTGAGAATAGCAGCACTGATAATTGTTTAGACAGTAAATTGTCTGACTTAGAATATGTAGATGACGTTGTGCTAGTGAGTGAAGATCGAAGTAAGTTTTCTGCGATCGTCTGAGCGATAGCGCAGGTATGTTTGGTATGTGTTTTACACCCACGACATGTAAAATGTTGTTGCCGGACTGGACTGACTCGAAGTCGAACTTTGTTATTGCAGGGAAGGTGAATTGATTTGGTTAATTGGACTGCTGCATCTCACCTGGCGGTCGCAGGTCAAATCGATCAATGATCGAGTAAACACAGCAACAGTGAGGTCGGTACTCCTATTGGCATTTGAGACCATAAGAGGTGAGAAGACCTTCGGTGTTCGAACACCGATGTTTTCGTAAGGTGATGGGAGAACTTAATCAGTAAATCAGAAGTTGGGAATGAGGTAACTGATTTCTAGGATTCAGTCTCTAGGGCAGGCACTACAGGTGGCGCCGATTGTGATGTATTCGAAAATTCCAAGTGTTAGTATCCCTAAGGCTTTAGTACTTTTTAGATGTAATGAAGGATCAGCAAATGACATGAATTTATTAACACGTTTCCTTTATTAGATCTGCTTGCAAACTGTAATCAGATCAGTCAAAAAAGATGATCTTGCATGTCTAGGTAAACTCGTCTGAATATGAAAAGCGGAAACCTACTGGAACGGCCTTAAGATTTATCCTAATTTAAATTCATAAAAGATAAATTCGCCTTCCCAACAAAAGCTGTTGCTTTGTCGAGTATCCTACCCACGGTTACGCACGTGGTTAGAAGCTAAAGATAATTATTTATTAACTGGGGTTAACTGAGGCCTATAGTGATGGTGGACCACGAATAAGAGAATTTTCGTTTAGGGAAGAACTTCGTTTATATCAAAGCAGACCTTGCTTCAAGGTCATTAAGGCGCACTGCGTTAATTGTTCGCGTCATTACAGCGACAGGGAAGCAGTAAGCGAAAAACGTCTGTTGCTGCAGTGCAGCCGATAAGGAGCTGATTTCCAACTACCGATCCACTTAAATTTTTCTACTTAAGCTTCTCCAGCATTTTAAACTAAATAAGACCGCCATTTTTATCATATCAAACAAAGAAACTATGCCAAATGCACAGTTTTCTATGGAAACTATCAATCATATCCAAAGTAACCACGAAGTTGTGAATTATTATCGATATTTTACGCACCACCTCCAGATAGAATTCAGTAGCATTTGAACACTTCAAGTTCCACCTGATATGTGGCGTGAAGTAATAATATAACACTGCAATATATAATTGTCTTGTGCAATATTAGAAATTTCTGATCATCTCAATCTAAGGACCCATTAATTTTGCTGTTAGATGCATGGCATATGATGACTGAAATATACTTACAAAAATAGACGCTTCTAGAAGGGAATTCTCCAACGCAGTTTACCCGTTTTCTTAATCTTTCCCAACTTGTTCATTCTCACACGAATTAAATTAGAAAATCTTCACCAACGGATCGAAATTGAATGCACTCCAGATAGGGAGAATCTTGTCGTTTTTGGCAACGGAGATATTATTTTCATGCCAAGAAAGTATTCAATATAGAAGACGGCATTCTCCTCGAAAGAAGTTCATTGTTTCACCCTAACAAAATTCATTAAACACATTATCCCTAATTGAGTGGGTCACAATCAGCCAGAGGTAAATCGGGTAACAGTACACTAAGGTGGACAGTATGCTTCATATAAAATCATACGCCGTGGTAAATCCTAATTTTATTCGAAATTTGTCCTGTCTTAGAGTGATAATAAAATAAGTATCTAAAAAATGGATATGGACTTCGAAATTCTAAAGCGTCTTCAAGTATGAAGTATGAACAAATTCACTTTGGTGGTGCCTAATACCACATCGAAGAGAACAAAAAAAGACCACAGGGTAACGGCAGGCTTATCGCTTACCACTGTTTATTGACGCTGGATTCCTAGCAAAACAGGTGCCAGATTGTTGTGAATTAATCTCACTTTGTTCTTCCTAACGAGCTCGTGAGCGTCATGGTTACGATATATACAGCGGCTGAAATCGAACATCGATTGTTAGCCTATTTGCTCATCGGATAATTACAAAGAATGCGGCGTATTATCAAAAAAAGATTCGCCAGTTTTTGCTGAATAAAAGAAGTATTTGCTTCAGTAGACTGTCGCGTACGGGAGAGGAAATTGTCCATAAAACGCTTCTTGAATGAGTTTCGGCAAGATCTGCAAATCGGAATAGGTTAAGGTGGTCGGGAGATGTTTTGCGCGTGTTTACCGAACGCTTGTCTCGTTGTACGTTTTTCTTTGAGACAGGTAATAGTTGGATAATAGTTCTGAATAATCAGTCAGGGACACGAGTAAAACTTATGAAAATTTAACCAGTGGACTTGCTCGTGTAGATGCAGTTATACTGCCGGGTTGGGGTCAACCGGACTCCTGAAGCGACGATTGGAGACAATAGGTGATATGGCCCAGCGCGGCAGTCACAAGGGTTCTTGCACTCGAAACCCTTGCTTTTCTGCGTAGTTCTTCAGCCAGTTATTGTGTAGTCGATCTTTTATTTCTCCTTCTTTTTCTGTCTGAGTAGATGGTGCTGTCAGATTAAAACCATAATTAGAGCACGTTAGTGCAAGGTCAGTGGTTGTCGAAACTGAACTGAGCCGGTTGAACCTGACACTTTCCAGGTAAGAATAACCTGCTACATTGTGGATCACTGTAAACAGTTAGATCCCGGTTCACTCGGAACCAAAACGTAATAGAAAAAGCGACTAGAAATCTATACTGACTTAGTCACGTCCAAGCAAGTAGGAACAAGAATGTACGCTTTATATTTTGCACGCCCTTATACTAGATTTCACCAGGTACAGCGAGAAAAGTGCCTTGCCTTTTTACTAACACCACCTATCTGGTAAGAAATTACATGGTACACTAAGGAACCCAGTTAATTTCAAGCAATCGCTACTCAGAATATGTTGGTCGGATCAGCTCTGGGATCTGCTCGTCCCTAACGGTTTTTAATTTGGTGACTTAGTACCATCGATCAGCTATCCCCTATATTGTAGCCTTAATGTTGACTCTGCATGTGACTGCCTGGTAGGGATCGAATGTCGATAGACTAGCCAATTCCATTTTAAACTCATACTTCGACTGACCCATGTACCGGTCAGGCTTTTCTTGTCGCTTTGTACCCCAGTGGCATTCCTCTCTTCTTAATGTCGTTCTTCAGTTTATTATTATTTGGTTCAAGCTTCACTCTTCTACTTTATTCTCCAATTTATTTCAAGGATGCTCTTTCGGGGTATCATCAGGTGGTCTTAAATATCATGGGAGGATTTCCATCTAACAGAGAGAATGAAACCTAAGCAATAAAACTTATCGGCTGAGCGAAGCACTGTCGTCTTGAGAAACTGAGTGCGACGTAATGATAAGTAATGTCGGTCGTCACTCATTCAAGTAGATTAGACAGATAAAACTCCACCACAAAATACCGACTCATCTTATCCAATCCAAAAAATTTCAGCCCTAGACAAAAGCTGATTCTCTGTACCACCGAAATGACTAGTTGAAGCTTATCCAATGCGTCGGCATTCCCCTGTGATCTGGGTGCTTGCAAACGTAACTGAAGTAAGCGCTAGTGCGCACACTGTGCATCGGAATTGTTTTGCACATTGGCATTCGTCGCTGCTGATAAAATATAACAACATGGCGCAATATTTGAGGATGAACGAATTGAACAGGTGTTCTGTGGTGGTGTTACCACCATGACTATTTGAATACAATGGTGAACAAACTGTATGCATACCGTTGGATCGAAGTTCCCAGGTGACTTATTGTCAGCTTAAGTGAATAGATTGAGATAATACTGAGGGGGAAAAGAGTGCTGAAGATCCACTTCAAATATCACCGAGCCATAATCTGGTTTGAAGTAGGGTTGGGGCATAGGAACACAACAGTGTTTCAGACTTTAGATGATGAGTGGAGACAGAAAAGTATGTTGCGTCATCAGATCTAACGGATAACCCAGGACATATAGTTACATTTTCAGCAGTGGGACAAACTGTGCTAATATCATGGAGACCTAGTGTTTAATAGCCTGAAACATCAAGTCAGTGCTAATTCAGATCAACTTTTGGAGAAAATTCTATTATGTTTGGCTGAATAACATATTAATAATCCATGGTTGAATGACAAGCACAGACACTGAACACAACCGGTTCAGAGCAGACGACGAAAGAACAGAAGCGCCTCGTTTGGTGGAGACTTCAATCGATTTTTGATAATAATAACTCTACGCATTGGTTAGTAGAGGAGCCTGGATGAAAGCCAATGCATAATCCATACATAGACGGAATATGATGCTACTAGGGTGAGTTACGACGAAAAAATCTGTTTCTTCTGTGGACTCTCACTGACTTTTCCCAACCACAATTTAAGTGGTATTTTAGCTGTCTAGGTATCTGATTTTCTCGCTTTTATCTACTTCAGCATTATGGGGCCTAGTTCCGTAAGAAGACGGAGTTATTTCTTGCTTTCCTTTAGTAGGCCTCTCATGTTTCGTTTATTTGAGAACCGCACCATACTTTTAATTTTAGTGAGCACTTTACCAATCTACAACGGACAAGTGACAATTGAGAACGGAGAAGGAGAATCTCTTTCTTTTTCCATTTACCTGCCCACTACATTTTACCTTTATTATCCATCACCTTCATACTAATCAATACTGCTCGCTTGCCTTACTTGATGGTCATGGTGACCCCATGTTTTCTTCATAATCCAACTCATTATACCACTTTTACTCTAATGTTTGACTCATTCGTTTCCCGGTCACCTAATTAGATGGAC
This sequence comes from Fasciolopsis buskii, assembly GCA_008360955.1. NCBI lineage: Eukaryota > Metazoa > Platyhelminthes > Trematoda > Plagiorchiida > Fasciolidae > Fasciolopsis > Fasciolopsis buskii. The sequence continues at coordinate 368,422 of LUCM01001803.1, forward strand.
TTGAGCACTAATATCACCACTGTTTATTAGTATGACTGCGTCTGAATACATTAACTTCCTTCGAAATTACTGTCACCGAATAGCAAGCTTGTCCGTCTCAAGGAACTCACGTGATATTTTCTACCCAGTCTTCAAGTGTTTCAGAATCAAATGAATCTTCTTATTTTTTGAGTTGGTAAGATGAACCGATTGTTGTGTATAATCGAAAGTTTAATTACGTATACACACGCAAAAGACGACGGGACGGACAGGAGTTGAACTACAACAATGGATATTTACTCACGTAATTCGCGTTCAGCGGCCGTATCTGTGATAGTTCAACGGTAGGAGCATCCTCCCGGCAAACGGATAACTGTAGGTTCAATCAGTACAGTGGGACTGAGTTTCGAGCATTTGCTACCGAACGAGGATAGTTAATACATTTTCATTAAATCAGAATATGTGCTGTCCCAGGAGCACTGCATTATTTTGACCCACTTGCCCTTCGTAAGACAATACAAAAGTATGAATGGAGTTCTTTGTTCTATTAGTACTAATAGCAGTGGTAATTAATACTAGTATTAGTAGCAATATACAAATTAACCATCATATGATTTTCCATACAAGTTCCACTTTGATAGATTTACTCCTCGTGCTCCTACCCGTGACCTGATTGATAAAGGGTAAAAGTTGAATGGCTTTGCATAAGATACTAAGAAGTTTTGGCCAAAAATGTCCGCCCCATTCACTGCCACGGGTATCCTTCCTTAGTCTAGCCCATTTGGAAGAAATTCCCGAAAGAAGTCATTGTAACTCAGTTGACCTCCACGTAATCGCTAGGATCTTTCTCTGTGGGACAAAAATGTGAATTTCCTGCCATTTGCGGTTTCCGTCTGATCAGCCGAAAATTAATTTTGGCTTCCGCTTTGAACTGTGGCACCGACACTATACTAAATATTTTAGAAAATCTTACTTCGTTCTCGTGAAATTTACATGTTTCAGAGCAGTCTAGTGTTGTATTTCGGCTAGATTTGTATGCACACATATCCAAAAGTTTACCTAGTATATAGATGACGGCTAACACTTAGTTGAAAAATAGAAACAACTCTGATACAAGACAGTAATTAAGGATGTCCAAAATTTCTCCATCAAAAAATGTTGACTGTTGCAATTTAAACATCTAACTTGTCTATTTGTTCTGTCTATGCTTCTCACTGAATTCAACAATCCATCTACCTATTTCACTGTTTGTTACCATTCGACCCCCAACCTATCCCTGTCCCTATCCCTATCCCAGTGCGTACAGGTCCGCGCACCGAAAGACACATCTTCTCCCTTGATTTCATTCATGGATGAGTGGTTAACTTGTCAACGGACTTCTGAATTTCGGGATCACTGTCACTCTTGCGGGCGTTCCAGTCCGTGGTTGTACAATTGTGTGGATTTGTGAATGCACATGTGTGTGCGCACGGGTGTGTATTCACACGTGCGTATACGATTACACAGTCAGTTTTAAACAAACAGACGTTTCGTGCTTAACCAAAAACCAGACAGATAATTTGAAAAGAACAGTTCTGTTTCACAACTTTCCTGTTTGTGAAAAGGATTCTTCCTTTACATGTCGTTAGATGAAGCTGTCATATCAGTATTATCACTATTCGTAAAAAAGGGGAGAAATTTCTGTGGGTTGTTACAGTCTGCTAATCGGCATGCATGCGCAACAGGAAATCCATCAATGTCTGCGAACCATATAGTTAAAGCCTATAGATAGTACTGGACAAGGGCACTTCAGGTACGGGGTAGATGCCATGAACGACTCAAATGTCACCATTCACTTCATTATCAGAATAAGTATGAGGGTAGTCAAACGGGTGCACCCGGCAAAGATGTTTTGCATCATTACAGTGGTGTCTGGGTGCAACTCGATATTCGGTTGCATAAGTCCCAGTGTATTACCAATCTGTTTGAATCGCCTGAACCAAGTAAAAAGGAAGATTGTAGACTGATCTTTTTTGTTTTGGTATCAGGTCTAAGATGGCACCATGACATAATATCGCTCGTGATGAATGCACTGACAGGATAGGAAATTTGTCTCAAAGAATCAGCGTGCACTTCCCAAAGTCACTTTTGAAATTGCTGATCGGTTTGGACTGGGTCAAACAAATTTTGGGGAGAAAATTCGGCGTCGACTGTCTCGAAGAACCTCAGCTTCGCATATTATTAACCTGACACAACCTGGTCTTTCACAGTGTGATTGGCAAAAGGAACACAAAATAACAAATGTCTAGCGAAGCCATGCTGAATAAGTCAGAGCTAGATTGCCCCCACTTTGTGATTAGTAATCTTTTGCAAACCGTCTATTTTCACTATTATTTGCCGGGTAAATTCCAAGTCATTAGTGATAACGTTTTTCATCGTTTTGTTTCTGCATTTAATATCCTACAGACTATCATGGATTCTAAAATGTCCATCGAAAATCAGTCAAACATGCCTTGGAGAATGAAAGAAATCGGGCACCTCAGTATGATACGGTTCCGTGCATATGGCATCACAAAGCTTAAAAAAGAAATGCATAGCTAAAATAGGCAGCAGTCGGCGGTGATTTCCCTCCCGATTATCAGGATTTCTCCTGATAGAAAAGGCGAGATATCATGAGACTAACAACCGGATGCCAAATAATCTAGGACTTCTCACGATGGAAGATGAATTTACCCAATGACAACTGATATCGGGATTAGCTTAGCTCAACTTACTGAAAGGTCCACGCTAAAAATTTATACTGAAGTGATCGTGGGACAACAGAAAATCCTTCTGCAGTAAATCGTGGTTAGTTCATAGAAAACCATTTTCTACACATGTCGGTAAGTTTGTTCCACTTAGTCACTCTCTCCTGTTGACCGGTTATGTTTTAGGAGTAACAACCTCCAAGTTCCCTTATTAACTGCTCTCAATGAAAGCCCGAAGAATGCTTATCGCCTAAACTAAATTGATAGAAAAGCTTATGAACCCGAATACGGCTCACCAGCCCTAAACGGCTAGTGGTTTCCTACTATCATTGTTGCACATAACACAGGCACTTTCGCAAGGGAACCGTCCAACATGTTCCGTTGTGACCTATTAGGACAACGAATAGCCGGGTCAAAGCGACGACACCACCTCGACCAAAGGCACTCGCGCCACTGATTACTCAACACTGCGAAATGATGATCAACTATCTGTAATATGCCGACCAAGGGACAGTGCTACTCAGTGGGATACACACACGTCAGAATCTGCAATGGATAACAATAAAGAAAACCAGTGTGAGGTAAAGTCCGGTAAGCGCATCAGCCAGAATCATCACCTATACAAACAAATCTACATAGGAAGCCTAGTAAAACGAAGGGAAACTCGCTCACATACGACTTATCTAATCATCCTCAACACCGAACTCGAATTGTGCAAACAACACGAATGGATTATTAGTCTTCCCCTGATCATCGAATTCGAAGCATCCATCGCTCTATACTCTTGCTCGATTCCCTCACATGACCCACTGCTCGAACAAGCCTGATCCAAGTTTTCAATTCTAATTTTTACTCGTAACAGAACTTGCAAACTTCGTGTGTACAGAGGCAGCAAAATATTCTCGATTAAACATTACCCTCAAATATTTATAGTCGTTTTAATGAAGAGAAGTTCATGTTAGTAGGTAATTTAATATGGTTTCCAGAATGTTCGCCATGTTCTGTCACCACGCAACTCAGCACGGAAGCGGTGTGCGGCTGTTTCTTCTGTGTTAGGAATCATCAGCAGTGTCCATCCACTGCGCCTGAACAAAGGTGCGAACTGGCGACAAACGACTGTGAGTGAAACGCCTTAATTATTAAGCCAACAGGGCAGGTTCTCGATGTGTTAGCGAATGTCAACTGGTTTGATTTCAGTTTCTCAAATAGAAAACATCGATAGAATTTGAGCTAATGAGGGAAACTGGAGGATATTGCACTAATCTCTACTTTTCAACAACGATTTGCGGTTTACTTTACCGCCCGTGACATAGTTGTGCTTAAGTGTAATTTCCCAACCTGCATAATGGTATCATCACAGAATTTGTTATAATATTAGAGTTACAAACTCCGAAATGTGTTTAGTTTGCCCCTCTCGTTTGCACCGGATGATTCCCGAAATACTAACAATTGCCCTCTGTCGAAATCAGTGAAACAGTCAAAATCCATTGTAGCATCCCCATATCAACACGAGCACTCACGAATCTTGTTGCAACTAATGCACCTTGCAGATAGCTTCATAATCTAAGGTCATGCTTATCATACGTGCAGTGCATTAGATTTCTCGTCTAAGTGGCCTAATAAGTAGAACAGCAAGCCGTTGGATCCTAATGCACAGGCGAAAATATCATGCATCTTGGTTTGGTCGTTACGGCATTGTCGGTCTGAAGTAGGTACAGTTCAGCTAGTCAGATTCTGACTGTCTGAATGATGCCGGGAATTTCTGAGCCGACTGATATAAGAAGAGGTGTGAACACGAGCGCTTGAAAAACGTTCGTCTCCTGCCGGCTTTTTTAGACATTTTCGGACATGATTTATTACACTGGTTCAAATGTGACCGCGGAATATTTTGGCATGACATTTTATTGTGTTGAATCAACTGGCCTCGTAGACATGAGCCGCACTTTTTCCTGACCAGATTGGCAAAAGACGAAGATCCGTGCATAAGCTAAGATTGGACCAGCAGTCAGCCCCGGTTATAGGTTTCAGTCGCACCTTAGTGCAGGTAGGCAATCTGTTTTTGATGAGACGATAATGTTATTGCCAGGTGATAAATGAAAGACTTCTCACCTTATTGCCGTGTTTCGTGGTGATGTGAGAAACTGGATGTCGCATAGCACGAAAACTCTATTTATTTTCCGTACCACGTGATATCTGTCCCATAGGAAACCGACTGACGAAGCTAGTTTAGTGCCTAACACTAGGTTAGTTATTGTATCACTGGAACACTAATTGGTTGAATAAAGCTAGGTGTTTACCTGGTTATATCGCTTTCTACGGCCTTGATCACCAACGGCCACCGGGCAAGTGACAGGCCGTTGGTTCATTTCCGACCACCGGCATGAAATTTGAATAACAAAATGTCCAACTTGATTTTCTTCCAATTGTACTTCGAACTACGCATTGGTTTTCGCTCTCCCATCAGTTTAATTCCTTCCGGCTTCCAGAAATCCCAGTCCAGCCGTTGCAGATATGGAACAATAATCGGGCCAAATTTATGTATGTCTCACCCCTAAGGTGGCTACTAAAAAACGCAATCCGTTATTTTCTCCGAAAATTACATGTTTGTTGACAACTTCTCAGTATTATATCCAACGAAAACAAACCAGTCGCATGATTCCCTCCAGCTACTTTGGATTTCGGCTCTGCTGACACCTTCAATGCAGCTTTTAGATTGTCCGGGTCCATACTGAACAGCTTTTGCTCTGGAATGAGACTATGCCTTGAAAGTACTAGCCAATTCTCTTTCCTTGGAACTGAGCTATTAAATAGCACGAGCAAACCGAATGATAGGAACACACGTCAGCAAACAACGAAATGGTGCACTAGCTGTAACATTTTAACGAGAAAATGTGTTTGGTGCAGTGTAATTCATATATTACGGTTTCCTTAATACCAACTGAGATTTCATGACTGGTACGGTGAGTGTACACTGACTGCATCTCCTGAGGAGCCGATAATCGACTAATGATGTTGAGCAGAAAGCAAGGGAAAATATTCGGAAATGAAGTGCACATATAAACCATAAAGATCTAGTGACAGATGATAAGTTTAAAAGTGGCGGCATTTTAAGATCTCTGACTGGAAAATAGGAACTGTCAGCTTTATCTAACTAGTCGAATAACACTAAATTCGCAAAGTTTCATCACTGTCAAATGCAAAGAGCACAAGTAGTTCAAGATGATCTTATACAAATCTATGATGACCAGTAGGTGAATGAACAGACAAAGACCTGACAAAACTGTTGGTTGACTTCACGGTTACTAATTCTCGCGGTTTGTTCGTTTCCTACAGGGATCGTTTGCCCATTGGCCAAATTAGCACCAAGTGAATATACCAATTTGAATTTCTGTCGTCGGTTTGGCGGCTGGTGGTGTTTTACCCAGTAGAACAATCAGAGATCACACTTATGGCATAATCCGAGCTGTTAGACCATTCACATTCCCGATCTACAAAAAGACATGTCTACGTATATGTGCATATACACGTATATATATATATATATATATGTATATGCATATATAAATACGTAGTACTGACTTGGAAGCAGGTAGGATGCGAGCAGATTGGGCGTTGCCGTATTTTGTTATGCCTGTCAAGCAAAAATCTGGCAGCGTACAGTTACCAGAAGAATACTGTTTAACTAGACACAGAACTAAATGCCCAAAGATTACCCAAACTCTGAACACGTGAATGAACACTTTAGCAGAGTTTTTGAACATGACCGCCCAGTGTGTTTCATAGAAAAGATGAAATTTGCGCTTGACAAATTCGAAATGACTAAGCTAGGTAGGAAATTACGCTAAGAGAAAATGGACAAGGCTCAAAAATAACGTTTAGTAAGTAGATATTATTAGAATATGAATATTAGTCCTAATGGAAGGCACTAGAAAACAGAGGCAAAAGAAAGTAGGTATATTTGTAGCTAATGGAAGTGAAGTCGGTTAAATGGATGGATATTGCGTTCGTAACTCACGACTGAACACCCTAGACCAGAACATCAATTTTGATCAGAGTGGAAGAAGCAACGAGAAAAACTTCCGTGAATTATCGTTGGTTGGCTTAGAGTAACTAAATTCACCTTGTTTATTCTTTGATACATACAATAAGAGCTAAGTTAATCAAAAGAACAAGACACTACATTAATCTGTTCACATGAACATCCATAATGACAACTAATGAATAGCTCTTCCATCTAGGTATACAACTCTACCGTACTATATTGCATTTTATAGCTAACTTTTGTGATCTGAAATTTCGAAAGAGGAATAAGTGTTTGTATGAAATCGATGACAGCAAACGGGTTATGGCTCTTAGATTTTTCCTTGCTGCTCTCGTGTTCCCATTCTTGTCGTCCAGAACACTAAGTAAATTTTGATACTGTACAATTGAAACCGAAAGGATTGGAATACTTGAGACCAATGAATGTCGATGGGGTGGATGTTCCGGTAGACTGACATCAGCTGGCCTGAGACCGATATGTATTAATCTTTGGATTTGGGCGGCTGACGAGTGTAGATTTTTGTACATTCCAGACTAAAAAAGAACCGTGTGGGTCGGAATCCTCGGTAAGACCCACATACGTAATCAACTCGGTTGATGACCAATGGACCATTCTGGGGAAGGATAGAATATGCAAAACGCTTGGAGGAATAGAGAAGCAGGCCGGACTTGGATGAAAAAATTTGACTATTGCCCAAGTTTGAGGGTAAAGACTAGAAAGTTGGGTTGACTGTGTATAAGGACTGATAGAGCCAATCGCATGGTTTGAGTACATAAAAGGTTGCTCATGTGTCTCGCTCGTAATATAGCATAAGCACATGAAAAGAAGATAACGAGAATCTAAAATACAGCTCACGATCACAAATATGCACGATTTCTACTCGGGAAAAGTTTGCCGCGTCTGCCCGTGGTGCTCACTGTTTGCGGCATTTTAGTCACATTTTACGTGCACCGCCGAACGCATGACACCAAGATAACCAGCATCATGGTATATCTCTTTTGTTTGCTCAGTTCATGTGGGAGTGAACACAGGACAGAAGTTTGACATTCAGCCAAATGCCAAGGGTCATGCCAACAAAGAACAAGCGGGAAGCAGAAGCATAGTTTCCAGGTAATGGTAGCCAGAGAAGTTCAAAGTCAAAGTTAATGGCAGCTCTATAAAGAGTGAAGAACCACAACAACTGTCCACTTGCACTGACGACGTCAAATTAACTGGCGATGAAAAGTTTGTGATCTAAACACTAAGCCCAACTATCAGAACCCCAGGAAAGCCACAACCTGAGCTACGACCAACGCAAATTTTCAAACCTATTGAGAGCAGTAGCACTCGAGTTTCTAGGTTTTGCAATGTAGTGTTTATCGAACAGCTTGTCCGAATATCGGCCTGTTTGCCCCGATGCTTCGAGCAGACTAGGGCCATTAGTGACTACCATCCGAACATGTTCGTGTAATTCGGCTGCAAAGTATGGAGACGAGGCTGAGCTGGCAGGATATACAGGGGACAGGATGCAAAGTACAGAAACTGACCAGTCCTTATTTTCATAACGCTTACTGACATGGAGACTGACGCGTCAGATAGTCACTTTAGTGCACTATTAAGGACCTTTCAGAGCGTTGTTCATCCCGGTTTCATGGTTAAATGACTATTAGGATGGACTGTGTCAGGGACTTCTGGTGTAGTTTCTGTTTGCCCCTTAGCGTCCGTTATGACCAAATTAGGGTCAGCAAATCGACTGTGGAATTCCGCTTTGTTAAACCTTTTAAGAATACTCTATGAATAGCTCAAACAAAACTGATTCTGAAAGGAATTACAATTGGGACAGCCTGTGGGCTGGCCTTTGAAAGGAAAGATATTTGTATTGCACAGTAACAACAGTATTTCACGAACAAAAACCCTGAACACACGGGCAACTATATTTCTCCAATAGGATTTCAGGTTGTTGCATAACTCCTCGGACTAGGACAGTGGGAACTGGATGTCAAGCGAAGCTATAGATTTTTTGTAAATGTCTAGGTTTTCCTGTAAATTCGTCGGTTACAAAGCATTTTTCTGAAAAAAAATTACATTGGAATGAGTGACCAACTCAAGGCCAGGAGACCAGATTTATCCACTGTGGACCAGAGATGTTTTTCAAATTTTAATCAGCTGAATGTTTTTGAAACGATATCTCTTAGCCGCTCCAGTAGAGAAACTCGCAATTTTAAAGGGGAGGTGAGTTGCGAATAGAGAACCACCACCCTCAACTACATCCAACTGCTATCGCAGAGTTTTACAGCTCTTGATAGTCGAATGACAGGTTCACCCGAGTGGATAGTGTTGAATTACGATGGAAGCTGACAGAGTTTCAATCTGAACCATTAACAAGCAAACTGAGCCATTCACGATGGTCTATTCGGTTCGTGCACAAACAGAAGGATAATGTTGACAGGGATAAACCGTTTCGATAAGACATGAGGTAAAGTGTTTGCGGATATATCCGAAGACTATGGGTATCCAGGATGTTGGGATAACACAACATTAGGAAGACATTTCTTGATAGAAGGGATTATTGTTTCTTTGAGGAAATCTGTCTCGGAATTTGAAAGTGTACAGTCCATCACGTACAACACTGGAAATTGCTGCAGAGGATTAGAGAAGACCGAATATTTCCCCTGGAACCGGATTTCATCCAAGAGGAAACAGACAAGATAAGTGGTTTTAGTCGGCTGAACGAAGGTAGCATTCAGAATGACAGTCCTTGCATCGAACTCGTTGGCTGCATATGTTCATTGTTTTTTAGCACCCAAAATAGAACAGGTGAATGAATTTCCATCATTTTTTTCTTTTTGATGTGGTTCAACTGAGAGTTCATAGATGCTTAGTCATTAACTATTCATCCATTCCCTTTTCCTTCTAATCGATTATCAAGGCATCGAGGGAATTATTCTGCCACCATCGTAACTTACATCATTTTAAGCAACACAAGTGAAATAGAAGTTCACTGGCTCCGTAAAAAGATTTAGCCGACAGAGGAACCTATTGAAAGAAAATCGGAAAGACAAGACTGAAAGCTGCGTCGGAAAGTTGCTAGCATTCAGTTTCATTTATTTCGTCTTGGTGCTTGGTAGATATGCTAAATAGAATTGATCATTTGTTTAGAAGGGGAATTTATATTGCTACGACAACGGTCAATTGAATTGTAATCAACAAATAAACGAAACAATCATTTGGTTCTCTCACAGGATCGGAGAATTTGAACTGGCCTCACTAAGACACGTGTTAGGAATGCCGCAACAGAGCGAACTAATTTCTCACATGATGAATCAGATTAAGTTCAGAAATAGATATTTTGTCTAAAATTTTTGTACAACGTATCATATTTTACCGTGACTGTTCTCGACTAATCCAAAAATAGGGCTAGTTATAATCCCCATCATTATCATCACCATCAAGCTCAAATAGCAGTACTTCTTGGAGATCAATATACCTGACACCGCACGGTTGCCTCACTCTCCCCTCGTGGATCGTAGCTTTGCCTTCTGCCTACTCATTCGACCATACGGCTCTCTCCTTCTCTTCCGTCTCCCTCTTTCTCTCTCTCTCTCTCTCTCTCTCTTTCCCTCGCTCTTTCCAGCTGTTTCCGAATCTTCGTCCCGACTTTCCTTGACTGGCTGATCGTTTCTGAATATCTGACGTCCCGGGTCTTTCAATTCGCACTGTTCCTCGGGATAGCAAAAACTAAGATTTGACATTAACTTCACTCGTCTTTTCACACCCGCTTCAAGCTGCCCAGTGTTTCACGAAAACTTCGTCACTATTAGCCTGTTTCTGAAATTCAGCTGACTGCCCTTTCACATATCTCGAAGTTCCATTCGGTCTACAATCATAGTTCACTCAAGGTATAAAAAGGCTGGGCAAAATAAATAAACCCCAATGAAGAACTCTTCCCGATATCCAGTCTTTTCCAAATGGTGATTGTTTCCGGGACAATTCCCAAGTTACGGTGCACTGCTTTGCCACACCTGCACGTGGATGTACACATAGCTGATGCAGAATGGTTTGCGTGATCACGCAGAATTTCGGAGATTGAGGCGAGAATGAATTGAATTACCGTATGGACGAATTATTCCACTTATTAAAGCTACTTTAGAATTGTATGAAAAAGACGCTTCCGTTTAAAAGAATTGTTAAATCCATATCTCCTTGCAAATTTCAGGGAAACGCACAAACAACTAGTGTATTTGGTGCCGCATTAGGGGCGCGCAAACGTTCGCGCGCATGTTGCATCGAGTTCCATCCCTGTGCAAATGAAATTCGGATAAGTTTCAATAAATTTGGAAATTTGTTTTTTGTGTAACTCAAGTTGTTGATTTTCATATAGCTCTGATCTCTAAGGTTAGTGTTTCGATCGCATTGATGGTGTCAATTAAGCTAGGGATGAAACGTTTGCAGTCTAAGCGCCAATTTCAATGGTTAGAACACCATAAAATGAGGCCAACATAATGACATACGAATTTGCTGTTACGTAACTCAGATAACGCTTCTGCGCTGACTAAACTAAATTTTGCGTCTTAACAAATAGGTAATCTTTACAATTTGTGTTAATTCATTATTTCCGGTAGTAATGATTACATTCCGTTTTCCTTATCTTGATCTGACGATAGAGAAAAGCGGCGAAATTGAACAAGCCGAAACCGAGCTGATGGTGAATTCCTGGATTGGGGTTTTATTGGCTAACCCAATGTCTATGTCATGGATAAAAAAAGGCGAATGACTGTTTTAAATTTATCCACTGATTGCTTTACTTTTGGACTGCACCATGGATATCACCTCGAACTGACTCATCGCCGTAGCTGGAGAAATTACTTTCCCCTGAGAATAAAAGGCTATCCCGTTCAAGGACGAACACTGTTTATCAAGAGTGATAGAAGACGGATGTCTTGTGATGTAAACGTTTCTTATTATTCTTGGCCGTAGCATATGCCAAACAGTGACCCTTGTAGGGCACCCTGTCAGTAAGAAAACCAACTAATGAACCGACATCATTGGGAAACACCAAAGTCCGGCAGTTATCACTCAGCTCCACCGGAGATGAAATGACGGCTTCAGTATTTTTGTGCTAATAAAAAAGTGCATTACATTACGTGATGTATGAAGCCTCAGTGAATGCTGGTTGTTCCATATCTGTAATACTGGATTTAATGACATCGCTGGGTAAACTAGGTGTTTGTTTCGCCCTTAATGCAACTGAATTCCGTTCTTGTTGGCTGTTAGAAAAACTTGTTCCGTCGTCTTAATTGACCACTGCGGAATATATCCAAACATCTATTCTGAAAGCTGTCAGTTTGTTCTGCTAATGTATGCACAACCGCAATTGTATGTGAACGGATAAACGAGTTGAGGCGGGCTTCCTTAAATGAGGATTTTCCCGATTCTACACGTCCATCTTCCAAATGGATCATAAACATTGAAGTTACTTTGCTGGGCGAGTGTTATTTAGGCGTGATCTGAGTCTGCGAAGCATTTTTAATCCAAGGTAAAACAGTTTCCTTGGGATTCCAAATACCGGATTGCAACTGGGCCTATTTTGGTTTTGGACGTCGATAAATCATGCCGGATGATCTATTACTTTTCAGCGTCCCTCGGAAAAAGGTCGTCAAACTAACGTCATCTTCCACTTCCGAAATGATCGAAACATCGTGCACAGAACGATTAATGCGCGGATGTGTTATCGTTCTGGAACATCCCGTTCTTACTTGTGCTCGGAGGGGGATAGGATGCACGGGACCAGGTTCTATTGACAAACCTGAAGGCTGACGATGCCGTCAATAAGTGTTGAAAAAAGACAACTCCGGCAATTGCGTGCCAAATCCGACTATTTTGTCATCCTGCTGAATGCGGTGTTTAATACGAGCGAATGAATGAAGCAACGTTAAGTTGCCAAGATGACCATAACTATCCGGTTAGTGCGGCTGATTCTAAACACTCTTTGATAATTGACAACTGTTTGGTCTCCGGTTTACCAGTTCGGCTGCATACTTTAAATGTTCTGAAATTCATAATCTAGAATTGTACGCACTGTTCTGACTATTTGGATTTCATATAACGGAAGATCTTGTTGGGTGTCTTTCTTTAATTTAAAGTTTCCTTAAAGTTTCTTGGTATCGGAACCCCTGGTTGTCGACGAGGAAGGTGACTGAAAGCTTGAGGATTTGAAACCTTAGGAAAATTCATGTTCTGATACCTTAATCTTGATCTTTCATGTACAAACTGATTTGATTTGCATCAGAATGATGTACTTCCTTATCCCCGACGGGATCCCAACCCACTTCCCTACACCACCGACATTCTGATACCCCATACGTCTTGGTATTCGACTGACATGAAAAATACCGGAACCCTTTAAAAAGTGAACTACAACTCACCTAACGAAGCAAAACAACAAAACAAAAAAGCAGAACACATGGGGGGCTTTAAAACACGGGCAGTGGACTTCCATTCCGATCCAAAATTTGTATTTTCATTTGCTTTTGAATGATATTTTTGAGAATACGGGCTTATTTCTATGTGTGCAATCCCGCAAAGATCGATCATACTAGCTGTCAGCAGGCTGTATTAGATAAAGATGGAATGTTTAGAACGGAATCCTAGTGTTACGCTCGTAATTAGAGCTCGTAAAATAAACAAATTTTGTCGAAACTCATACGACAATAGTCACACGAACACTTTCTGGTCCAGCATGCGGTCGAGTGACGGACAAGGTTTTTAAACGTTCTATTTTTATAATACAAGGAGAGGTGACGAAGCCATAAAACACTAGTCCATAAGATTTAGTGTTATCCAGCCGGCAGAATTGTTTGAAATTTTGGCGATATTCCACTTTAGTTACAGTGTGTATATCTCAACCAAGGCGCATTACAAGCCTGCTAGGGGGAGCAACGTGAGATATCTGTTCACAACAATTTTTCGCGTCTATTTCTAGGAAAGCGTCAATAAACACTGTCCTTCAGTAACTTCTTGGTCACTTTGATGTGGCTTCGCAAATCACAATGTGAAATTGTTTTTACCGCATGGTGCAAAACGTGAGAATTCCAATGTTAATATTCACTTACCAGGTTGATCTGTAAATTATCATGTCAGCACATCAAACATATCTTGGGCAGTATAATGATTCAGGCTGTGGTGTTTTAGACGAAACAAACTCAAGACCTAACTGATCTTTTGCACGTATTAAGTCAGGATGGAGGAAAATCATTCTTCTCAAGAAAACATGATCGCTAAGTTCTGTTGGAATGCAACCTGACAATTCCTTCGGGAATGCCGTACTTTTCGTAAACTGGTTATTTTCCTGGAAATTCGGAAATATCTTTCTCATCGCAGCAGCCAATTTTCCCATGTTCGTTGCGCATTCTAATTTGATCCATTGACGAGATTTATCTTATTTCGTTCATGCCAGAGAGAACAACATGGACGAGTATAAAAGAAGAATAATCACCCGCCAGAACTGTCCTCCTTGCAAGTGTTCCTCAGGTCATCATCTACCATGCACCCATCAACAACGTTAACGAATCACCGAATTAGCTCCGTTCTGTCCACTTCTGTGCTAGATAATTATGTCCCTCGCCATGTTGATTCACTCCCTATATCCACTGATATGTGAAGGGTTAAAATACTTTTCCTCTTTCTGCACATAGCAGCGCGAAATTTTGGTATGAATAAGATTTCTGATTGCAAATGAGTGAGGAGAATTTAAAAAGAATCACCCTTGCTTGTTCCTAGATGAATTAGTCTATCATTCAAGTTTTTGCGTGGCGAACATGCAAAATAAATTTGATTTATATTACTGAATTTCTGACGTTTTTTGTTCCATTTGTCCCCTATTCACGAAGGAATTAGAAAACGAAGGGCTCGAGTTTGCTTTTTTAGTTACAATTCGACAAGTCTGGACTGAAAACCTTCTTCAGCCAACAGGAAGCAAAGGTGGGATGGCGTAAACTTAGGTGCCTAGGCACCCAGATCCACAAGTTTGCCTACTGTACCCCAGGTTGACGCCGGAGCCTTTGAAGGGTGCTGCAGAATTGGTCTCGTCAATCAATGAAAAACACCTTTGCTTTATTGGGAAACTTTCTAAGTACAATTATAACTCGGTGGACGCACTGGAAACAGGAACTCATTTCAACTGAGAATCGACGATTAGAAGAACCATTCAGAGTGATCGGGATGATACGTACGGAAAATTTCCAACCAAATTAAGCCAGCAGCTTCAAAGACAGAGCAATAACGAAGACTAGATGCTTCCCCAGGGGAAAGGTCCATATGACCTTAGAATTATCTACAAAATTGAGTACTGAAGTGGTTGTATAACGCTTGCTAAGTCAAACCATTTTACAGAATTTCGTCTCCTTCCCAGTCTGTGACCCTCTGTGGTCTGGAACTAAACTGTAAGGAATATTCCGGTTACTAGTCCTGCACTGTTTGTGAAAGAATATTTGGTCAGTTTTACTTCTGCTGAGGTTTTATTCCCCACTATCTCTTGTGTCTAACTCTGGCCAACAATACTGACCGCCACTGATAACTGTGATCAAGGGATAAATCGATCAGTTTTCATTGCAACCACACCCAGTACAATTTAGCGAACGAATCGATGTGCAAATATCACTGATGACTGGATTGTTTTTTGTTTGTTCAGTTAATTCCGTTTATTTATTGACTTATAGAAGTTTTCACCTTTTATTTCTCTTGGTAATTTATTAACCATGTGCACTATTTTCAATAAAATGTTCACAATCAAATGCGGGATGCCGACTACGACAGTTGACAGACAGTTGGAAAAGTCCGAAACTGATCTTCATACTGGAACATCAATGTGTTGACTGCTTGAAGACTCACGGTGAACGGATTTAACCCTGGTTCGTATGTTCACTTTCCATCTTACTTCATTGATTCGCGAAGTGATCTGGAATGACTGATTCACCCTGACCACTCGTTTGTTTTTATTTCTGATATACAGACACGGTGAAGCTGTTTCGCTTGTAAGCTGGAAATATTGCTCTAATAGGATGGCCACTTATTTTTTTTCAATTTAATTTGTGAATAATCGAGGAAGTCATGAGAACTTGAGAACTGATCTAAATGAACACGCGAACTCTTGGTCTACCTGTAAACACATGCATTCAGTCTCGAAAGCGTAATTTTCTCCAAGTCACTGTGGGGCATTACCGGGTACCGTTTGATTTTATCACCTCAAAACATTTACCGTTCAAGCGCAACGTTAGGGAGAGGGAGAGGGAGAGTTAACTGCAGCGGGATATTTGCAGAAATGCCTGTTTATGTTTGAACCGGTATAAATCGAACTACTCCTAAAAACTGGTCTACATCCTGTCATCCAAAATTGTCTCCGTAGACCCCGCCGTTTAGGTGGTAGTGTCCAAGTCGCTGCCTTGAATCTTCACTTGAACGTTCCAATTTAGAGATGGTCACGGATAAACGTGGATGTATACAAACAAACCAGTAAACATCCACGGTGGTCTCCTGTCTGATTGACTGGTTAGCCGACAGATGGACCGAATGCACAAATGCCGAGCTGTAAACCCTCTAGGCCGGATAGCTGTAACAGTGAACATTTCTTGACAACTGCCAGTGAAAAGCCTGTTTTTCTTGCAGATAAAGCCCAAATTAACAGGTAAACAAAAACTAACCATTGAGAAAAAACGATGAATGATTATCCCGATTTCAGTGTAAATAAGTCTCCCTTTATCTCACCCCATTTTTGCAGTTTAAAGCTGTTCATTTTCCCAAACGATGCATCCATTTTTCTATGGCACGATCAACTGAAGCTGGTTAAGTATTTTGTGAGGAATCATGAATTATGATATCCAACAGGGTCGTGATCCCCACCACCAGTTCTTGAGCACTGTCACTCTAGCCGTTGATCTGCGGCTGTTGGCTCCTTGAGGACCATCAAATTCACATCAATTGCTCAGTTAGAGCCTAAATAAAAATAATGAAGAACCAATTTATTTCACCTGAATTTTTTGTTTATTACCTTCCTCTCCCGCCAATTCCCCGCACGCTTGACTCCCGCGTCATCTAGTTCACGCCCTCTGTGAGATACTCTGATGAGTGTTAAGGTTTTTATTCAGTGCCAAGTACTATTTGTAAGGAAGGGTGATTAGAATCCCAATTGATGATGCAGACGGTATTGAGATGAATCTTACACAAATGTTCTAGACAATTCCTTGTAAGTAATATGTTTCTGTAAAGTACATTTATGGCTTCCATTATCACCACTCCATCGTTTTCCATCGCGAATCATCAGTGTGTGATTACTTTCAGTCAGCTGTATTCGTCCTAAATCACTTTATGCAGTACCTTGATGCGGGCCCATGTTCCCTCTAATGAATTTCACATCTGAAATACCGGGGGCTACCAATCGAAGTATTCTAACACGCCTTCAAACGCATTCCTTTTCTTAATGTTCTAATGAAATAAACTAAAAGAACCGCATGAACCTACGCATTCCGAACTTCAACTGCTAATTTTTTGTCGAAATTCTGCCTCGAACAATGTCATTATGAGTTTGTCGTACGAAGTGTAGCAACAAAGGTCCGATTTTTAGGGAATCAATATTTTGTGTACTAAAGTACATTTTCCCAAATGCCTTTTGCATCCATATCGGTTTAGATCCCCTGAACATTCCCTTTATTTGATTGAAGAAGGGATTACACTGGGAAATCCACATACCAGTTCATAGGGCCGCACAAGTCATAACGAGAAAATCCGTAGCGCGGTGACAGTCGTGATTTCAATGCTAGCTCGATGAATGCGTCGGTTGGTCCGTTGAAGGGAATTTCGGTTTATTTGATTCCAAATTCAATGGAGTGGTTGTGACAGTGGTACCGGGCAATGAACAGCGCATATAATGGTGGTGGGAATGAGTGCGAATGATTGAGTTACACAGACAAATTTGTGACCTTATCGAGCCGAATAATAACGGACACGACTGAGATTTCCGTTGGCGTACCCTGTGGTGATAGTTGATTGTTCACCTAGTCAGCGGACTGTCAATTGAGAGAAACTAATAAACTATAACGAAACCTTTTAGTCTACCCATCAGCTTGGCATTTACACTCAGGCTACCGTTGCGTTTGTCTCCAGTGCTGGCACCGGAATTCAAATAAGATGTGGTTTCTGAAAGCCACAAATAAAGTTCAAAACTAAATAAGCAAACACTAAATCACCAAGCTCTCTGATCTGGTTACCAACGATTGATCTGAAATGAAATACTGTCCTGTTACCGCATTTCAAACGGCAGCAAGCCTCAAATTGGACTGGCACTGACTTTCTTGTGTCTAACTACTACGGGAGGAAGGTGGTAGAATACAGATGCATTCCACGACATCGGTGAGGACGATTACTTATTTGATGCACGAGCATCCCCTGAGTTCAAACCATCTTGCAGACTACAGGCTATTCTCTCATTTATCAACCTCTGAACATCGGTCAGTAGTTTCCAGCTGTCTTTGGCATCTCCGGTGCAGAGTACTGCAAAGTACTGCGTGCTTTGTACAGCGCACGATGTCATCGTGCATTGTGTAATCAAGACATGACTGATTAGCTTAGTGTGAAATTCACCAATAGCGGAGAAATGTGTGCTTATTTCCACCATGGCCGCGTCTGCTAAAAAACATCTGAAACCATTAAGTGGTTGCCAGTAGCTACAAAGCGGCGGAAAACCTATTGCATTGAGGATTTTCTTTAACCTGAGTGTAGCAGGTGTGAAATGCTTTCACGATTTTCCTGCGTGATTGAACTTTCGCGCCGTACGCTAAACTCCTTAGAGGCAACTGCAATATACCTCTGAAATTCGCTGCCATCCTGTCGAGGCGCTTTATCATTATCTGGCTTTTAATCCAAAAATAAACTTTGGCAGGTACCTAAAAGTCACCAAGAAAAATTGATTCCTAAGAAAGTTTGTAAAAAAGGGAGCTAACAGATTTTAATTTTGTGATTCAGAGTGGTTATTCGGTTTTATAGGAACGAGTACTTGTTGGCCTGTAGTATCGCATGTCGCACCGTAAATTAAAACTTGTTCTGAATGGATAGTGCAACCTGAATCATTTCAGTCTCATTTCACCATTTACGGCCTGTGACGCACCGGACTGCAGAATCTTTCGTTACAGTGCGGAAAGTTGTCCGCAGTTGCTTTTCTCCCAACTGTTTTCGAACTCGTCCACTCATCCCCTAGTAGAGTTCTTGCCTTTCGCAATTTTGTAGCAAAAGGCTTACGTCTCAATGCCACGGAAAATACTACAAGCGAAAGACTTCAGAAATGTTCAAACAGATCAACACATTTATGGGTGACTTTTAAACGAGAACCTAAAAGTATTTGAGAAGATAGAAGGACGTCATCAATAACTGACTGAATATTCCAATGGCCTACCTGTTGTCTTTCATTCTGACCACATTTCGCAATCTGGTCCTTCACTTTTTAACTAACCATGTGCGTCAGTACTAACTAATGAATTCCGGTTGCTTCGTGCGGCTAGTCAGATTTCGAAGAGTTGACTGTGGTTGATGCCATGTGCTTGCGTCTTTTGGGAGGGTAACCACTGTTCTTTAAGTGAGCTGTCCGGCCACGCCCAGGTGTGGCTTCACAGTTCTGTTGGTAAGGCGCACGCAGCACGAAAGTGCGCGTTTATCCATGGGTGTGTTTGATTCCCTCCCCGTTCGGAGACTTTTCACAGTTGGATCAACTTTACATTCAAAAAGCCTACCTTGGGAAAGAGTGATTCACGCAAGAATGCTTACCTAATAGCCACGGGATTGCTGAAAAAATGAGCGATTTCAAGGTGTTTGTTAGTATGTGGTATTAGTAGGAAACTGAAAGTTCTCATAAAATAATTTACCACGTGATATCATCGTTAGTATAGATTTTATTTAGTCCCACCGAGGTCGTTTTGGCCATGCGAACAAAACCTGAGTGGGTTTTGAAAAAACGATTAATCAGCTCAAAACATCAATTTACTACTGATTGATGAGGCTAACTTTCAACACTTTTGTTTCAAAGGCCTCTTAATATTTGTGTCCAGAATCAAACCCAGTTAATCGGGAGCTTGCATGAATAATCAGCTTGACCTCAGAAAGCAGTTAGTTCAAGTCAGTCAATGCCTGTCAATTCATGTGTCCCACAGGAAATTAGTTTCATGTCTATGACTGTCATTCCTCAGGGAACAGACGTCTAAGTGTTGCAGTTGGTGTGATTTCGCACAATCTTCTTAGTTTGTGAATGAAAAAGCACGAAATTTAGAGAAGTTCTATCGAGCGGAGTCACTGTTGGTTACTCTCCCTAACTGAGTATGGGCCTCAGCCGAACTAACAAGAAGACATAAACTAGGCGTGTCCGCGCAAGAGCGAAAAAAAGACTGAAGACAGTCGAGATAGTGACGAACGAGTGTGATTTTAGAGTTTCATGCTTAGCCACCGATGAAAATCTCTCAGCCACCAGTTCCCTTGTTGACAGTTTACCCCTACTCAATCCATTAGGAAATCTAATTAAATGGTTCATAAGAATGATTGAGGCTACTTGAAGATCCAGTAGCCTAGGAGCTGATTATTTCCGATAAAGCAATGATCTTCGAAGGCGATAGATTGTTGCCCCTATCACAACAGTCATGTCGTCAGCACAAAATGAATAAAACAGCACGTCAGCAACATTAGGAAACGGGACGCAAAGTTACAAGTGTATGAGTTATCACTGACAGCAAATTATGGTCTTCTGTGTGAATGGTTCGATGGTAGCTTAAAGGAAGTGCCTGAAACCACTCAAGAACAGCCCTGTTTTTTCTTCATGATACCGATCTCTGTGTACTTTATGGAACTTAGTCATGAACACACTCCTACAGATGGTTTCTATGCTTGAATACCAAGTTTCATCATGTTCGGCGTCTCGCTTCAGTCCTGGAGTAGATCTCAACAAAGTAACTCGGTATTTGTCTGCTTCGAATTTAGTGGTTACCATCTTGCGTGATATCTTCCAATTAGGCAGGCCTGTAATGAAAAAATTAAAAAACCTTACATTTTTTGCCTCAAAATACCAGTCACCACTTGCCGAGTTGGAACCAGAAATCTTTCACTCATCCGGTACATGATCTGACTAGTGGGGTAGATCCGGCGATCAGAACCAGGTTAGCAGCATCGAAGAATCGACTGCAAAACACTGAATGCTCACGTGAGTAATTTGCGTCCGAGACCTATAACCGCGACAGTTTAAAATCCAATTATCAGTTCACTAAGCGGAAGGTCATTAGTTCGATCCCGGCTCGTGATGGTGGACTCATAGAGGTATGAAACCCGCGTAGGGTTTTTAAACTTACAACATTCGCCTGCTCCGGCTGCTTCACTATGCCAGTTTGAATACGTCAGGGTTTTAAGAAAGGGATACGATTTCGGAAAAGGATCTGAGCGTCAGCGTATCGTTGATCACGACATCTGTCCAAGCTATCATCACCAGTTTTGATCTTTGCGCCCGTGCAGACTCCATTGGATTTTCATTATGACAGACAAATTAATCATGTGTAATAACAATGAAAATTCCATTCGGTTATTGCATGCTAATTGGCTTATCAATCCCATCTCCAGTTCGATATCTTCGTCTCTACTCTCTTTGAGGTTGACTCGACAAATCCGGCAGAGATGGATTCTCTTTGACTAATCAAAACCTAATCGAACTTATCGGTTTTCCATAGTAAGCGCACTAGAATTTCATCGGTTAATTCGGTCCAAAGCCAGTGTTAGTTCATCTAGCGCGCTATTTTCATCTCAAATTTCGATCGCTGGAATCTGTGCGCTCCGGACGCAATTATGCCAACTCATGACCTGTATAATGGAAATGCCGGTTCAAAGTCCAGCACCAGTATATTTTGTGGAATTTTATGTACCTTCCATTCGATGTATTGCATATTTGCAGGGACCAGTTTACATTCCCTCTTCGAACAACTTCATATGCCTGAAAAGAACTATTCTTCACTGACAGGGACTACAAAGCGGCAAAGCCACTACTCTAAACTCAATTCACAAATTTCCTTCCGCCTATCTGCTCGCAAAGATAATAGTCCATTTTAACTGATGACAGTTCGAAATGGTATCACTTAGATGCACCCATCGTGGTTTCACCAAACAAACAAGCCTTAACTTTCTATTCATCACCAGATTGACCAGGTACTGAATATGCCCCGAATTTTTTGATAGCTACGCTAACAGTCAACTGAACAAATCAAAGAGACAAGTTAACTTACTTTTGTTGCATCTAAGCAATATACGTTTACTTATACAAAGGGGACATTCTCTCATCGATCTCCGGATTGCCGTAAGATCCTCCTGGTCGCAGAAAAGCGGTCTTCACGGTACCTCTAAGCAAGAAAGGAACCACATAATTCTGTTTACATTCCAAGGCTCTTCCCTAATAAATGATTTGTTCGAAAGTTCAGTATACTAACGACTTGGAAACAATATAATAATATATGATCCGCGCCAGTTCCTGATCGTGGCTTCTCCCTCTATTCGAATGCCGTGGATTTCTATCCTGTATCCAGTATCTTGCCTACTCTTAAAAAATAGCTTTTCAGCTGTTTTCTAGGTCATATCGATGCTTTTACGCTATTAGGTAAGTAGAAATGTCCTAACATCGTTTCGAGAGAAACAGTTTAATCCCCAGTTGATACGCTGCTTGGCCATTTTGTCCGGGTGACAAATATATCTACGTGGGAGTCATGTGACACATTCGGCATAGCCCACCTGTCACCTGCACCCAAAACCAGCCAATCGGGATCGTGGCTACTCATGTGCGTGGACATTTCGCGATTAGTATTTGCCCGAGGGTACTCCACCAGTCTCATCTCTGTCGACTTTACCATGATTTCCAGTCGTCGTGATCCCCTTGATATCTTTGGCTACGTGGTCCGGGGTCAGTGGTCATTTAGTAACTGCGGCTAATTTCAGCCTGTAATGTTAGCCTGAGCACCAGTTCTATTGCAAACAGTTCACACGACACTGTGGAAGTAGTTTTGGCTCTGCGTTGATCCCAATTCGCTTTGTTGTCTAGCACTTTCCATTTTGTGCTTATCACCCCCCTTTGGTTGATAACGACAACTTGTTTCGATTAAATGCTCAGATGATTTTGTCACTGTCACCGGGTTCAGAATCCTAGTTTACTCTTCCACCTCGTAATCCAGTTTCCCCATATCTGATTTTTTAGTTTAATACTCAAAATCTAACGGTCATCTATCACACATACACGGTTACTTAATTCCCTCAAAAGGCTTGAAATGCACAAACAGTTTCGCAGCTATTATTTACTATGACATAGAAGGCATTACCCCACTGAAGACTGTTCACCATCTATTTGGAGGCTGGAATAGCATAAAAGTTTTTCTTGCCGAAATTAGTTGTTTGTGTTCCACTTATAGTTAAATGACTAATTCATTAAGTTCGGTTCCTCAAGGAAACATTAACAGGCGCCCATGTTTTTCAGCTTCTCATTGCCCCTTGTACTGGACTGACTGGCATACACAAGCAGACGTATCAATCGGGCAGCTTAAACTAGATTGACTAGCGTATACATCCCCACAACCTATTGAATGAGTCAGTTTGATGTTTTGTTTAGTGACAACTGCGGACCTATATTTCCGGACCCCTTACCGCAAGCTTAGTTTACCAAATCCCTGACACCTTCAAATAAACACCGGTTACCATATTGCTTCTATTTGGAAACTGGACAAATAATCACTCAACGAGTTGTGTCCCTATTTGAATAATTTTCACCTAAATAGTAGATAAAATTTTAAACCGAAGTGAGCTAAGAGTGTGTCAAGAAAGCAATGCGCTACCTGACGTTACTTTTCCCAAAGTCAGTCACAACGTTGTTACTTAAGTCTGTCTTTTAACTATTTAGGTATGCCTTGTACTATTCATCGTCCTAGTCGAATTTATTACAAACTAACTAATCCGCTAACCTGCAGTGATGTGTAAAACTAACACCGGAACCAAAGCACACAACGAGCTAAGGAAAGCACGATTCTCGAATGAACCATGAACCACAAATGTAATCTCAGATGGGTGCCAGCCGTTTAGGAAGAATTAACACCACATGACGAAGCATTCTTTTGTCACTGTTTCTGGTCCATTAAGAACTCTCTGCCGGTAACCGGTTCTCATGTGATGTACTATTTCTCTGCACGAAGTCCAAGCGGAACAAAATGCCCTTACCTTTATAGCCTCTTGACATTACGAAGTTTGCTAGTAATTCAACTGTGGTGCATTCTACGCGATTTGTATTTATCTCGTCATAAACTCTTTAGTGTATGCGACTCAGCTTCACATGCATCTAACGAACAAAAAGTGAATAACTCCTGCCTGTTTACCAACCGATAATTTGTTGATCAATATCTTCCCGATACCTATGTAAACTGGGGAACATTATAGCTGCACGTCTTTTGTATTCAGTGCCTAGTCGTTATGTTTTGATCGACTGTTTCACAAAGAAAGTATTCTATGGCTGGTTAGTGTTTGCTGAACAGTATGCACTGGTGGATCTTAACTTGATATGACTCAACTGGCGTCTCTAAGTTTCTCTCAGGTGGATACTGTGAACCCTAACTCACAAACCCTGCAAGTTTTAAGAAGATAAGTTCATTCCTGTCGTTTTTTACGCCTGAAGCAAATTTTGTCTCAATCTTCTCCACCTACCTTTAACTATTGCTTAACCCGAGTCACAGGTTGCATCGAGAGTGACCACCAGTGGGTTACTTCATGTGCATCCCAGTTCTGATATGCAACTATCAGAGTGGCAAGGAAATTTGTGATGAGTTTACGTGCAAGTCATGTGACACCATCCGGTACAGCACCAATGAGAACCGTAGCAACAAGAGGTCGTGAAATCCTGACATTCCGTGAAGGCGTTGGACGGAGAGTATTCTACCAATCGGAATATTTCCAGCCCAGCATATAAATTCTTGAGTTGTAAATGCAACTCAGACGTGTTTCCCTTCTGTTGTGGCATTCTTGTTTACTTCGTTTGTGTAGCTTAGATCGGGGCTACTTCAGTACTCGATGGTAATTTGTATCCCTTCGTTACCGTGGCCGACCGAATTGCGTTTACATATTCTGTTTAGCTAAACCTGCTGGCGATTGCATTTAACGAACAGTCATACTCCAGATTTGACTGTCTTCTTGTTCAGAAGAATTTTTTTAATTGCAAAACCCTACCAGAATTCCAAGTGAGGAGCACGGAGACGTCTGTGGATTAGAGATAAAAGGTGCATTTTTTCTGGACGAAAATTAGTGTAAAGATTCCCACGTTAAATGTGACTATTCATAGGAAGCCATTTTCATTCTGTAATTGAAGAACAATGGTCATAGACAGCAGTCGCGACTGGCGCAGTACCATGCTCTACATTGCTTTGGAATTATATCGAAACTATTCGTAACTGTTATCAAACCGACTTGTGGAGGTCTCGTTGGCATGGACCCGAAACCTGATCCATTTTAAGTGTTCATGTTTGATATATACGTACTCTATGTTGCACAGGTTATTTGTGCATTGGTCTGCTGCCAGACGTTCGCTTGTCAGATCATTTGAGACAGACAAGTTTTTTCTTACTTCATACTGATTGGGGGAAGTGTTATGGTTTTTGTGGTGTATGGCCCTGTAAAAGATCATCTGAGTTCAACCTTAGCTGTCTGCCTACAGGAATGAAAACCCCCGGGAGAAATTTCTCTCAGTGAGATGTCTTTTGTTTGTGGTAGCACAAAAGCCGAATCATGACACTATTGAAAGATTTTAGATAAGAGTTCGATTAATCAACCAAGGCAATTAGAGCAGAAATTTGTTTTTGACTACGCATTCTGAAGCCTTTACGATTATATTTATCTGAAATCAGAATAGGAAGTAAAGGAAACCGCTGTGTCTGTCAGTTAGTTTCCAACTCCGTCAACTTGTCTACCAGTTTATTGATCGATGAAAGAATAGAGCTTAGCAAACAGTGTAAAGCAGGCGGTAGCTAGAGATGATCCAACAAAGTTATAACCATGTCTGCGCCTCAAACTCCCACCGAGCGAATGGAATAAGCTTAAAAATAAATCCCACTAAGTTCGACTTTGAGTTGTCTGACAAAAGCACTTTGCACTTTGATTCGATGATGTCTTCGTGACAGGCGCGTTGAACCTGAGCATCCGTAGAGGAACACTTTCGGCCCTCACCGCATGTCGCATTCGGCCATGACCAGTTCAGCTCGACCACGTTTGTAAGATGTCTCCTGCTTGTTGCTGGGATTGGACTCAAAAATCAAGAAACTTAACATTGGAAAGAATGTAATCAGCGCACCGCAGAATATGGTATCAGACGAACGATTTGCCTGGGGCTTGTATCTGTGTGCTAGCGCGTGTGCGTAAACAGAAGTACATCAATAATTGTGACAAATGGTCAAGCCTAAAATAGTCAGATAGGGCGAACTATCAATAATCCAGCAAAAAAAGCAGTGAGGCCGAGCACAATGGCCAGGTTTTCATTACCCTTAGCCTTCCTAAATATATGGTTCGTCTAACTCATTTTCCAGTCCCCTCGCTCTCATCAAAAACAGGATTCCGGTGAATTTTTGTAAGGTCATTGGTCAGAACAGTTGGTTTCAATATAGAAAAATCCGCTGCACACAAGCAGCTAGGTTTTATACGGAACGGAAAATTCAGTTTTGTATTACGCACACAAAAGTTGACAAGGTGAACCGACGACATTTCCCATGTCTCGTAGGTGTCCTGCCAACTGGCTATCGTGGGTATGGGTCCCAAACGTGAACCACGCAAATGAACAAAGGTATTGTGGAAGTAATCAATCCAATTGCACACAACAGTGTAACTGATTTTGGTCATTGAATTATCATCGTCGATTACTTTCCAAGGGAAGCGAGTAGCACAGTTGATCAGGATCCCAAAGTTGTTGGATCTAATTTTAATTGGTTTTCAAGTAGCAAAACTTCCCAAACATTAAATGCGGAGTTTTCCTTCTGGGAGAAACGAATCCAGATTTCTTGACTGAAACTGCAAGTATTTTTGATATGGATGCTGGTGGTCCAATCCACACATGATTTGGACGTTCGCAGTTTGCGTTGTTCAAAAGAGGGCATTTATTCCGACCCAGGCCATAGCTGCTGACAGCAACCGGTGACTACTGGGCGGGAGGCAGGGACCACTGAACGACCTCTACTGGCCGCCAAACAACGGAACCAAGGTGAGATGGAAAAATCCACTAACGCACAATGCAGTCCAAATGTGCTCACTACTTGGGGGTTTAATGCAATATTTCCGCTGACCAACATACTAGTTGAATTCCGCTAGCAGGATATACTTGAACGATATGGACTGGGATACGAAACAAAAATAATCTTCCCATAATTTGCGCACAGCCTTCTTTTATGCCTAAAGACCGGTATCATCAGCACTGTACTTGTAATTTTCAAATCAAGCACGTACTAATGGTAGAAAACGACAAGCCCAAGAACAAAATGCTTCAAGCACTTTTTGTGGCTAGTGGTCCGCTTTGAAAAGGAACCATAAAATGTAAAATGTCGTCTATGGAACAATTTTACCACGGTTCCTTGGTCAGTCAAGAATGATCCTAAGTTATGCGTTTAATCACAAAACGTCATAGGTGCAAGGTCCTAGAACGTCGATCACGAGTGTGCCAGCTACCCTGAGATGAAGAAATAAGAGTTTATAAATTTAGAAAAGAAAAATGCGAGATCGTTAAATTAGATGATTACGGGCAACTCACAAAACTTCAGCAGATATGACTAGGTTCCACTCCATCGCTTGTCAAACTACGAACTGTTTCTAGTCTGGCCACTTCTATGGGGTAAACACTGTTGTAACGGGTAAAATATACTGAACTTTGAGTTAGGATTACAGCTGGAAAGTAGACTAAACTCAGGATTGTTTATTTCTAATTTTGATTCCACTTTTGGTGACACCTAATAAACTAATGTGCAGCTATTGCATTAGTACACTATTAAATCAACTGCATGCCAATTCCTTGAGCATTATCCGTTTGTTGGGAAGAGAAATAAATCAGTTTGTCACTTTGAGTTCATCTTTCAACATGAATGTCGGTTTGGCATCTTAACCACAGTGCATTCGTAAATTGAGAAATAATGGAATGGCATCCATAACTACCACCCACACAGACCTCGTGACGGTTGCATTCAAGTTTAGACCTGCAACAACGTCTTGACTGCGTTTTTGTCTCGACTACATAGTTGCTTTGTTTTTGGGTGGAATGAGGGTGCAGGTTTTGTGTCGGTACATTCAGATTGGCATGTAGGCATGTAGGTTAGTGATGTGCATTTGTGAGAAGTCGATTTCGCACGCAAAAAAGCGGTGACAACATACGGCATGTGTCCCTGATGAAGGTCAGTTAGGTTTGCCAAAGACGATTAGCTGTTTTGTGACTAAACAAGATCACGTTGTGGGTACGGAAAATCTGTCCTACACGAATGCGTTCGTAACGGTACCACGCTCGCACACACACACACACACACACACACACACACACACACACAGTGTGATGACTGCGAACTTGTGAGTAGGAGTGATTAGACTGGGATAAAAAAAACATACGAGTGTCTCGCAATCGTCCATAAACTGTTCCAAGTACGGATCCGCTGTTGTGATTTGTGCATAGTCGTCAGTTTCACAAAAGTGGGACCTAATTTTTGGCCAAATGATTTGTTGGGCAACGTCCAAACTTTGGAAAAATTAATATAAATCTGTTCCGTCATCGCGTCAGTGGGAATTAGCACTCAGCGAACCTCCAACCTGGACACCGATCGCACTAAAACAGACAAGCTTAACTAGCTACTTGATCTGGGTGTCAGTCTTCTTTCTATGCCATTGCCTTAGGTAACGAGCTTGGTTATATCTCATTTGCCAACGGACACGGGTAAACCTTTCCACATCAGCAGCGGAAGCTACTAACGGAAGAAGTTGGCAAAACGATCTTCCATTCTGTGCCTTCGAGATTCCAATCGATGACGTTAACTTTGTTGAGCGTTACTGATAGCAAATCAGGTGAATCTCTAAAAAATTTTGTTTAGGTCTAAACCCGTATAGAAAATGCATAAAATCGAACTGCTCAAGATGGCTTCCCGACCAATTTCCAAAATGGGGATTTCGTTGTACAGGAACATAAATTTTCTTAAAACCACTCGTGGATTGCTGAGTTGTCAGAGCTTTTTATGGAATAAAATGTGAAACTTTGTAATGGTAAGTTCTGGTTTACTGCATAATATATGGGACAGTTTGCCTTTCACTCCCACCTGCTTGGTTGGTTGGTGAATGCCATTCCAGGTTTCTGGTTAAAAGTTCCGGGTTCTTTCTGGCCAATGAGGGTTGCAGAAACCATGGACTTCATCGATGTTGCAGTCATCGTCCCATATGCAGACGAAATTCGTTTATTCTTGTATCTGTTAATTCCTTTTTATTAATGAAATAACAATGTACATCGTTTTTCATGAAGGCCGCGGTCAATAGAGGGCTGCCAGTTGGGAGGTTCACCGACGGCGGAAGAAATCGAACCCACGACTTTCATGTCAAAAAGCCACGAAATTATCCGCTGAGCCACCAGTGTATCCATAGCCGTTCCATCCGCTCGTTCCTGCCTGTCGACACGTCTATCTGTCTGCTTATCTTTCTACTCGTTTTTACTCATCCATCTGTCTACCCACTCAATTCGCCCAATCTATCTATATATCCACTGGTTTATATCTATCTGTCTCTTTACCAGCTATTTGTTTGTCCATATTTCCGTCCATTCTCCCGGCAAATTCTATGTCCGTTGACCCATCTTACTGGCCGAGTGTTTGTGATAGCGCAGTCGCAAATCATGACACGGAGCTACGGCTTCGCTATCACTTCCATCTACCATCATAGGCAATCAAAATCATAGCAACACTGAACTGAGGACTTCGTAAGACGTGGATGGTAGCGTACCAGTAGTACCGATTTTTTCGTCCCATTCAGTTGTTATTTATTCCTCCATCCACTGCTGCAAATATCGTTGTGCTTACGGTCTGATAAGCGATAAGCGGTCCAACTAACTAAAACCAAAAAACAACCAGATGGCCTAAAGGCTGCCACCCCGAATGTTTGCGGAATCAAAATGAAATATGCAGTGAATGCATCCCACAAACCAAAGGCTTTTGGACGTCAAAACCCGAAAGGTCAAGTAGTTGCGCTTCCATTCCAAAGTCGTATAAAAGGCCAAAGTAGAACCGAATGACAAACTGATCATGAATTAGAAGTCCACGGTTAATGACGCCTACACTCTGGCGAGATGAACTCGATTGGTGATAAAACTTTTGCTACCAGAGAACCAACCTCCGGGGTCAGGATCGTACGAGAACCCTCAGCATGAGTCAAGACCGGTACCAATTCTCATTGTTATTGAGAAGAATGAAATACTTGCCTTGTTCTAGACAGTGTGCTTTACTATTATTTGGCACAGTGCCTGATTTTCTAGTTTTATATCCGCACAAATAGCTGGGAAACTGAAAAGTAGCAATTCGAAAACCCAGATCCACTGTTGCCTCGGCGTAAATTCTACTCTACCCTGGAGACTGTTTGGCTTTACAAATTGCCGAGCTTCTTGTTGTTCAGGTTCTCCATTACCTCCCCTTGAATTTGACACTCGAGTGAAGCAGGCAAGCATGTTTGATGTAACACACATTCGTATTACAATCGTCGACACCGTGTCTCGTCACTTGCTTTTAAATCATCCTCCATATATGGCCGGCAAATTCCTAAATCCTATTCTGAAAGGAAGAAATTGATATCAGTTAGATATAAATCACTAATGAACCGGCAAAGCTTTGGTCTAAACGGCAAATCAATACGATTGGCCGGTTCTGTCTGTCCTGTTTAGCTAAATCTGCTACCAGTCGGACAACTGCCGGAATTCCTCAGACAATTTGATTGATGTTCAACAAAACACAGAACTTTCGATCGGATTATTGCATTCTAGGTACCGTTTGATTGGACGATCAGTCGGTCACCTAATCGATTCAACACATCCATCAGGTGTGAAGATTCAGATCAGATATACAAATTAACCTTACCAAAATGTTTTCGAAATATACGAGATCGATAGTGACGTAAAATAAACTTTGATTGCAATGAGCTGCTCTCTTCCAAAGAACAATGACCATCTCTTGATAGAAACTATATGACAAGTTAAACTTACGAATTAGTTCCGATACATTCTTAGTTCAGTGCAACGCCATCGGGACTTTCATAGAGAAGAGGAAAAAGGAGAACGAGTAAGGGGTCTTCAAATAGCCTACCCCAGTTCATACCATCGTGAGCGATGTAACACAACAACAACAGCAGCAGCAGCAGCAATAACAACAACAACAACAACAACAACAACAGCAGCAGCAGCAGCAACACCGGACGCATATGAAATCATACAGAAATGTTACCATAGCCTCGCAAACACACGGCCACCAACACAACCGCGACTGCTAAATTATACAAAACAGTCAGAATGCGATTGCTTTTGCAACTTTGTCATTGGCTCCTGCACAGACAATGCATAAACAAATTGAGAGGGAGAAAAAATAGTCGCCCGTTCTGGTTGTCACCTCATTTGCATTTGCTGGAAGTGCCTAAGACGGGGGTTGTTGAATTCATGTGGGCAAAATTTCTGTATGCATGCGTGCTATGTTTACTGATACAACTTGGAGCGATTACTCGATTTTCAATTGACAGAAATCACATATTTTCCCGCCTGTCTTCTGAATCTCATGAGGAATAACAAAATGATTTTTCTAATTTCTTTCCATATTCGAACAAAGTTAGTGTGAAAAAAGCCCCCGCCTGGTATTAATTGATCAAACAGTAAATGATGGAATTTCGAGGACAGTCTGAGAATCGAATTCGAGAATTTAGACTGCCTCTCATAACCATCGTTCCTCTGAGATTTGAATCCAGACAGCCGACTGGGGCTTTGGAGAATAGAAAAGCTAGGAATCGGGTCAAACTTGGCGCGATTGAAGCAATTAGGGTGGCGATAAATCTAACGTGAATGGCACTGATTATGGTTTCACTCATCATTGCTTAGGGTTTCTTGCTTTGTTTTATTTTTATAAAAGGCTCCAAATAATTCCTCAAAGTAGATGCACCGTAAACTCACTACCATACAGTAGCTTAGACCCAATTGCAAACTGAATAAACGCCCCAGTCAAACTGTAGAGCACTGACGTGGATCATTTCGTCTTCCCCTGTGCGCATTTGACCGGAACAACTATTGGTGACAACCGGGAAAAACTGAGTGCCGGGGATCTTTGAACCCCACTAGCACACAGGGAAATCCACGCTGTCGTTGTTTGGCTGGGCTCAGTTCTGCCGATTAATAGTTGAAAGCAAAGGGGTTTCTAAGAGAGCGAAACATTTTGGAAACGAACAGAACAGAAAGTAACCCGTATTTTGCATGTAAGCTGCATATACTTTTTTCTAACTTGATTTATTTTGGCTATGCTCAAATAACGACTGGAATAAAAGGCAAACAATCAGGTAAAAGAAGCGGCGCACCTGAATAATGTTCAGTTTCTCTGTTGGTGTTCACATTTTAATCAACTAATTGAGATAACAACTAAAATATGATGGAAGATGAAACTCCGTGTTTTCGTAGACTTGAAAACGAGACGATTGAAAGAACAATTTTTAACCAACTGATCGATCCAGTTTATCTTTAGGTTGATTGGTTGATGTGTTGGTCGACTGACTGATTGATTGACTGACTGATTGGCCGATTGACTGATCACTCGAGCAAGCGATCGATCTATCGATCGATTGCTTGCTTATATTGATGAAATCCTGAAATCATAAGTTAGTTTCTAGTTCCCGCGGTAACCTTGTTCAATTTACAGACAGCATCAGTTGCAGCCAACATTCAGCTTCTTGGCTACATGCTTTTCTCCATAACTATGGTATGTCCTACGGCCCTAAAAATCTGTCGAAAGGATAGTTAATAGCTGCAAGAAGGAAGAGGGCGAATTATAAATTCGGAAAAGTCATTCTTAGGGCAGATCCGTAGATGGATCACAGCTGACTGCTGTTGGTTGAAGGACAAGAAGTTTGGATCCAGACATCACCATAGCCAACCGAAAACCGGTGATAGATGCTATATCCATAACAAATCATACCTCTCATTACTCGCAACTCCCAGTCTCCAGTACGTTCGTCTTCTGATTTCCCCTCACAAAGCACTGGAAACCACAAGTTATTCCTTCGCCCGAACTAACACTCAGACAATGACCAAAATATCATAAACCTACCGGGCTGTATATATGAATCATTTAATGGCTGACTGACAAACAGTGTCATCTGGGAGGCGTCCGAGTATCTGGGACGGATTACAAATTCCATACTCTTTAATCTTTAACAAGTCATAGTGATAAGTTGAAGTTTGGATGGTTTGGATCAACTGGGTTCCAATAAATTTTGCGATGGATATTTTGGCAACCGTCTTCAGACGATAATGAACAACCGGTCAGTCCCGGTTTTGTGGTAAACGATCACGTGAATAGTGTTTGCAGAAGGAATGAGTCTGGCTTTACAATTTAGTGTC
This sequence comes from Fasciolopsis buskii, assembly GCA_008360955.1. Taxonomy (NCBI): domain Eukaryota; kingdom Metazoa; phylum Platyhelminthes; class Trematoda; order Plagiorchiida; family Fasciolidae; genus Fasciolopsis; species Fasciolopsis buskii. The sequence goes on from LUCM01001803.1 coordinate 401,822, forward strand.
CGTTTGTTAAATTCTGATCGCAACGTTGATGGCCGAGAACACAAGTCATAACAGAGCATTTCCCTCTTCCCTTTTGGTTTTTCAGCCTTTCTCGTGATTCTTGATCCCTATTTTCTAACTAGGGGCAATTTCAGTCGTTCTGTGCACTGATTTTATCGGTGCAATACGATAGGAATGAGAGATGCTGCGGCAAGAATTGCAAGCATTGGAGAAAGGCTAATCAGCTGTGAGGGAGAGTGTAGTTTAAAGATTTACCAGTTAGGACGAACATGGTTCTAGTGATGAACTGAAGGAGAGAGAGAGAAGATGAATTTCTGCCACACCTACTGACGTCGGGAAATCTGCCTTTTAGCAAAAACAGGAAAAATATTGGTCACGAAACTTGTCGGTTGCATAGTCTATCTTAGGAAAACTGGGACGCAAAATGGCGATGCTGTGGTGACAGAAGCACGACAGCAAATAGGTTGTACAGTGTCTGATAGTGACCACGGACAAACCGCTTCTTTACTAGACAAGCTCATTCTGCAAAGTAATGAGAAAAATTGTGGGCTTTTTCGAGCAGAAGGTGACTGCATCGGGTGGATAATTTTGTCGAATTCTTAATCAGAACCAGTAAGAAACAGTCGTCTGAAGAAGTAACAACGACTATGTCATAAAATATCTGCAATGGACAAAGGCCACCTTATTAATAAACAAGCAAAGTATAATCAAAATCCCGGTAGACATTAAAATTTTTTTAGCTCGAAGCAACAGCTCAAGTTCTCACTCACATTAATCAGAAAAACAGTCACAGGAAGGACCAAAACAACGAAAGCAATGGTGGTTGGAACATTACCAAATGGGACCGGTCATTCTCAACTATTGAGGATATGCTTCAGAAAAGAATACTGCAAACAGCAGAGTGTTACTGGGGTAAATGAACTTGGTTTAATGTGCAATTATCTTCTAAATTGCCCGTTTGTTCCCTTGCTACACTGCAACTCCCCGCCGAATACGTTTCTCCAGGCCAACTGTCAGTGTCGCTGAAATTTGGAACTCATCCTTCCTGACCATTTCGTTTTCCGAAATTCCTTGACCCCGAGCTTGGCGTCTGAATCCCAAGTTTCTCAACATCATTCGATGTAAACATTGACAAAAGTATGTTTGACCAAGGTCCCTTAAACTTCTACGATCTATACGCCCTTAGGTTTGACACTGACCGTTCAGATTACCTTGAACTAGTAGCATCGTAACGTTGTGGCCGTACTCCGCCATTTTAGCGTTGTGGTCAACGGGCGTACATTTTTAGTTACAACTGCGCGACTTTGGCTCACCAGTTTTCCCATCACTTTCTAACTTTTCAGATAAGGATGCTTGGAACATACTTTGGACGGGTCTAAAACTCTTGAATGTCCCAACATGACTATGTGAACTTTTGCGTTTTGACGTCTAGTAGTTCGACCAATAACATGAAAAATTCGTTCTCTTCCTACTGGTGCTATAGCATCCGTTCCCATTTTGCGGCTGGTCCCTGAGTTGAATTTGTTTGCGCATGGAATGACAACAATTATTTCTTCGTTTCATGAAATTCCCGCTTTTTAACGGTTACCAAATTGTTCCTAACGGAATGCCCGTTACCAAGAAGCATACGGTTACATGGGTTTCCTAATTGTTAGTCTAGTTTCACCCATATCTTTCTAGCCCCATTCCCAGTACAACAATATAACTCAATTACATCTTGTTCCCAACTTCAAAACAGTTGTCATAAGTTATTTCGAAAGATATTAGTGGATACTGTGTTGTCATTTTGCAGTTGCTTGGCCTTGATTTTTCCGAATGTTCATTTTCACTTGATGAACAAATTCCCGCTCGCATGCATATGTGCAGTTCTGAGTTACCTTATCCGGAGACTTTCCTCAAGAACCCAGAGAAAATGGTTCGCACACCGTTAGGTGTTGATCGTTTTTACGGTGCTTACCTATCCGAATTCCTGGACTTGAACTGATTTGATCTTCATGTCGAAAGCTCAAAACTTTACTTAACCTGAATCTCAGAGTCATCACCTACGATGACAGTTTTTAGTGTGACAGCATTTCTACAGTTTTGTTTGTTGTTTAGTATCCCAGACCGCAATTTAGGACTCATACTCTAAATTGGAATAAATGCATCTAGCTTTCTAAAACATAATATATGATGTAACTGACTCTAATCTAGCAAGTCACGTGACTACGTCTGATAATTCACATGGAATGTGCCAGATTGTGGACTTCGTTCTCCGAAGGTCCGTGCATACTTTATCCTAGGCGAGGTTGCTAGATTTTTGTTACCGGTAGAGAACACCGGGCATTGAACATTCTGGTCCATACTGCCTCCACAAAACTTGATGGATGAAACATTTTAGGTGAAAAGTTTAAACTCCCGATTTTGTCATTGTTTGCTTAAACGGAAACAGCAGAGTCATTCGCTTTTATCCACGCGTTGTGTCGTAGCAGTCGAAGCGATTTTAACTTACCCACTCGTTCCGCTGTTGGCGGCGCATTATTGTTTACCCACCTTTTATCCACTTAATTTCCCGATTTCGGTCAAACAGAACTCAGTTCACGCTGGCATACTTGCAAGCAAACGATTCAGCAATTTTTCTTTGTATTCACCTACACCCACCGATGCATAGGATGCATCTGTTTTGTTCATTAACTGAAAAATTCGACGAACTTGGGTCATTAGCTCGAATTTTCGGGCATTTTCCCCCTTTAATTAATTAACATCACTAAATAATTGACTCATTTGCTAACAAATGGAACATTTTTGGATGTCGTTTTACTCAGGGTAATTACTAAATGAACAAGAGAGCCCAGTTAGTAGAAAAAGCTAGCCTAATATCATTATCAAGCTCAAGCATATTTGCCTAACACTCAGTTCGCGTCCCAGTTCGGGTGTGGTCGATATGCACTGCCGATGATTCCTAACAAGGATGAAACAGGTGTACAGTGCTTCCATTGTCATTTGAGCGGTGATAGCACATGAAAACATTCTATCTCCTACTACTAACACATACTCAGTTATTTGTTTGACTGGTTAGCCTATTACTTGAATGACAAATTAACCATTTATTTGGGCAGTTAATATGTTGATCAGTCTGTTACAACTCACTTATCTGCTTAATTCAGTAGAGAATCAGTTGGATAACTGGCAAAGTAATTATTCGCTTATTTATTTAGTTGGTTGGCTGGTTGGTTAGTTTGTTAACTGACAAGTAAATTGGTTAGGTAGCTAGTACGTAAGCAAATGCTTACGCAAGTGGGTCAGTTAGCTACTTAGTGGAAGGTTAACCATACAATCTACCAAGCATTTAATTAACAAGTGAATGTTTTTGCCTAATAAAATAGATTAACAACTGTTCGTTGACAAAACAGTGGGAGATTACCACGCGGGTTGAGAAAATGGGCAGTCCAGTTACTAGTCGGTTAGCTAATAGTCTACGGACGAGGTTGTCCCCAGTAATTTTGATCGCTGGGTTATTTCTAACGAACACGTTTCATCTTCTACACTTCTCAACAGAGAGCCTAAACCTAGTGAGTGATGTTAGTAACCGGCAGTTATGTGTACTGAGCTACGATATCGTTAACTGTTTGGTGAAATTCTCCCACGACCACATGGTGTACATGTGCCATACTCGTCAATTGCTTCTTTTGTATCTTGGCACTCACATTAAACAATCCTCCCTGGCGATCAGTTAACCACAGGGCCTAGTGTGCATTTCTTTTTTCTCTCTCAGACAATTCCACAGTCTCACTCAGTTGTTTATTTGTGTTCACCATCTACTCAACCGTCAACTAGTTAATAGGGTCACATCTTAGTTTTATCTACGAACAGTTGTCGATCTATTTCAACAGGCCGAAGTATTCACCTCTACATTAAATGGTTGACAGATTGTACAAATGACCTACTTTTAACCTTGCTTTATAAGACCAACCAAGTAAATAAATAAGTAAATAATCGAGTAATAAGCTAGCTGACTAATTAAATAAATAATCCGTAGACTGACTACTCGGATGGCTAACTGGCCACTTCTAGAACAACCCGTGCACGGTTGATGACTGCCTGCAGATCATGCGTCGTAACTATTCCTTTCTTCCTGTTTGTGAGCTTGGGCGTGTATCCTCATTTACCAGAAACTAGTGATTCAGTTTGTATTTAAAGAACTGTGCCACTTCTCGAAGACCTGTTTCATCCGCTTGTCCCGGGATCCCTTGGAGATAACTATCCTAAAACCATCTGACAACTGCTTTCTGTCCCTGGATCGTCCGCAACTTGAAATATATTGGATACATTTATTTCATGTCCCCCAAATATACGACAATTTCTTCAAATATATTCACTGGTTGAAAATTGTGTGCTATTTTCTGTAGTGAATATTTCACATTAGTGCTATTTTCAAAGCATTCCAACACAGTATCCCATATTTTTCTCCCCATGTCCTTCCCTATTAGCTGGTCGCGATTTTCATTCTGAACGACGTACCAAATTAGGCATTTTACTGTGTATTAACCACCGCAAAATGGTTCACCACGTGAATCACCGGTCCTGTCGTAATTCAGAATATTTCAGCAAGTTTTTTGAATTACTTTTCGAGAATCCAAAAAAAGGTTGGAAAATGGCTTAGAGCACTGACGATGATAAAAGTTGGCGTTCAAATAGCGAATAGATCTGACTGTAGTCAAGCGGATAGGATCGTGGAGTTTTGATACGGTCACTTGTTAAAATCTTGCCACCAAACTTCATCTTCCCAAAGTGGGATCTCCTTTTAGTCAGAGCCCTCTTCCTGAAAATGATAAACACTGTTATTTCATCAACGTAAGAAGTAAAAAGATGAAAAAAATTGAGAAGTCTTTTATTGTTGCACGTAGGGTTCTTAGTGTCTATAACATACGTCCATCACCCATTCAAACGCCGTTTAATGTCCCAGTCCTTTCCCAAGTTTTCGATAGAAACCTTAAAAAACAAAGACGAAAACATAATAAGCAACTGTAATGAAGTGTCAGGGTTCCATTAGGATTTCCCAGTTGCAGTTTTAGTGTTCCATCCAATGTCCTTTAGATTCCAGGTAAACATATCTGAATGTTTCTGTACCCCAGCGTACATTTCCGTTTGTCAACTGCTGAACAATTCAATGCCTTTGTAAATAGTCGTGCATATGAGCAACAGAAGAAAGCCAAGGTTTATGCGTACAATGTCATTTGCAAAACAGATGCTGCAAAAGCGAATAAGCGTGTGAGTGAAAAGGTTGAATCCTTTGCGATCTCTTTTTTATTCTTCCCTGATACGGTTGTTTGACCAACTTGGAGAGGGATGTCATTTCTAACAAGAACTCTGTCAGAATTGACATAACATGCAAAAAGACGTCTGTCATTATATTACCTCGCAACGCGTGAAACAATCCAGTCTCAAATTAGCCGTCATTGGTTCCCATCAACTCTAGGCAGGAAAGCCAAATCAGGACGGATAGTCGCATTTATCAAAGAACAACAGATCAGCTATATCCATTCGCTATTACCATCACTGTGCTGACTACAAGCTGTGCCACAAGAAAGGAAACGGTGTGAAACTGAATTCAAAAGGCAAACACTCCAAAATAAACATGTACGAGACATTGACTTTGCTTGTATGTAGTCTATAAGATTGTTCGTGAAATCCAGGTCTCATTCGGCGTAACCTCAGCATCAGCCCACTCAACGAGGCCCACTTGGATCACAATAACCTGAGTTACTTAATATTTAGCAGGATTTAAAACACAATGGCATGAATTTTACTTGACTAGACAAATGAACTAGGCGGAACTGCTCATCGCGATCATTCAGGGGACTTGCAGAAGAATTTCTGTACGCGATCCTCGGATGCCTCTTCTATGGGATTCCGAAGCCGTGGATGAAGAAGTTTCCTCAATCGACAAGACAAAGAAGATTCGAATCACCGAATAGATGCAAAGAATGTTGGCATATATCTTGGTGCCGAAATAGCACCTACACGACAATACATGCGAAAGCGTGCCACAGCCGAAAACGCATGGCAGTGTGCACGGTTCAAAAGCGATCACCGTCAAAAGTGTTGCCCTAACGGCGCTATGCAAACCTCGTGTCCGATGAAACAAAAACCAATCAAACAAATATTACAAAATCAATATCAAACGTCAGAGCAGGTTGCAGAGAAAACGGTGTCCAGAAATAGTTAGTACAATTACGGGTTGAGGAATGGCATTTCTAAGTCAATTTGGGGTGCAGATTAACGAGGTAAGATGTGTTGAACGGATCCGGAGTTCACATGGTGGTGAGATCGATAACGTAATGGAATGCAAGCAATGTTCATTTACTCAGTGGTTCTTAAGGAAATCGGATGAATCATTTAGTTTCCAGTCAATCTTTACTATGAACCCACATGTAAAGGAAAAAGCTGAATTGGTCTTGATAACGGGTAACATTGTCAGTTACATGTGATAAGTTCAAACGTATACGTTCTCATGAAAAAAGACCTGCATCATCTACTGGGAGCTGTTTGAGAATCAAATTCATCGAGATGCGTTCCGTCCATCGCAGTCTTCCTTTAGTAATCCGTAGATGGGTGATAATTGCAGCAACCTAGGTCGCCTTTCAGAATGTCGTTCAGCCAAATCCTCGGATTCACACAAGCAGGCTGGCGCTGCAGCTCTTTATATGCACTTGTTCTGTATGACTTATTGTACATCGACTGGGCTATCATGCTTCTAAATTTCATCTCACTATTGCATTAAATGATGAAGATAGATGGAAAAACAAGCTCTTCCATCACTCGAAAACCAACCAATCGTTGATTGATAATAGGTCTCCAGTTTTGACTGGTTCGGACGCTTGATCTGTTGCAATCGTAGTGATTTGCTTAGTCAGAGCGTCCATTAATGGATATCGTGGTGATAATAGTACTCGAAACCGGACCCGATTAGAGTCCAGCCGGTTAATTTCTTGCAGTTATTTTTTAGGGTAGGGGTAAGCAAGCTGATTGCTAAATGCGGAAGACGAACAGTTATGTGCAAATCACGAGCCGTTTGCTGACTAATGGTGTGTCCATAATTAAAACGGTAGCGATTTAAACAAAAGCAGGCGTTGAGTTTATGGTAAGGCCAAGCAGCAAACTGTCGAAAAACTATCCTACTGCAAAGAAATCATTGCATTGTCTGGTCAAGAAATTTTTGGCACAGTTGAATGCGGCAAATTCATGTGGTTTCGAAAAAACACTCGATCATGTAAAAACTAGGGCTTTGTAGCATTGACATTGTTCATGCCAAATAAGAAACCGCATAGTTCAAATTGTTGATTTCCATGAACATGAATTTCGAATAGCCGACGCACCCTGATTTGAACACAACTTAAAATTCCACAGTCTACAATAACGTGTGCGATGGACTACTGCCAGGGATTTCACAAATCACGATTTACACACGATGGCAAATGATAATTTCTGCTCTCTCGCTCTTTCGCTCTCACTTACACAACGCGATTTACCACTATTCACGTATAAAATGAGTAGACGTGCTATCAGTATTGCACATGCACACGAACACATACACACACACGCATATATATATATATATATATATATATATTGTCCACACTCGATTTCAGGCTGAATCACACTCGCTCGGCTTAAAATATGCGAGATCTCGAGACGATCGAATACACCAAAACACGTCCCCTATTTATGCTATATCGTAAAAATTGGGTCATTGATATCAAACGTTATATTTCACACAAACAAGCTCGCGCAAACTCGCACATGCATTAACACAAACAGGTACGGAGTGGACAGAATACAGAAAGACAATCCAGCAAATCCTTTTTTGTCTAGTTTGTTTATTTTTTGTCCACATGTTTGTTCGTTTGTTTTCTTGTCTTTCTTTGGCGTTTGGCATTCATTCTGTGTAGTTTTTCATCCACTGTGACGAATATATTCCTGCAGGACGGGTAATTCCGGCTCGTTGTCCGGTAGGCACACCTTCACTTCCGCTCACGACTTTCATCAGTCGGTAACGCAGAAATCAAACGACAAGACTCCAGGGGGCATAAATAGGACATTTGTTTCTCAGTGTCACAGTTCAGGTCAGTGACATAAAACTGAATTTCTGGGGTTTCAAAGGCTAGTTGTAGCTGTGGGAAAACGACAGTGCGAGCGAGTGACTGATTGATTGATTGATTGATTGATTGATTGATTAATTGATTGATTGACTGACTGACCGACTGACTGTCTGAATGTGTGCAGTATGATTCTTTGGCCTTTGATTTCTGAGAGTCCTGTTCCTTATGCGGTCCCGGTTGTCATTTTACCCAGCTGCTGAGTAAACCTTTGTAATCCAGCCCAGATAACCAATCCGCCCAGGTGCTCTGTTCACATTCCTTCGCTCCTGTTGCTTGTTCGTCTCTTTTAAGTGTTAGAAAAAAATACTCGTCTAATTATTCGAAATTTTCACACATGCATGTATATGGTACCCCAGACGCTTGTCTCCCTCTCCATTCAGCCACAGTCGCACTGTTGACAACCTTATTTGTGAGAGACAAAAAACTCTGTCGCTCTTGGCACGAGCTCGGAAAAGGAAAAGGCTTGAATCTGGAGAGCGCAGAACCTACTGCTGCGGTTGTTTGCTGTTACATTGTATTGTTTTGCTGCGTGCAGTCCGTTCCCACTATACAAGTAAGAAGAAGTACGTTACATTATTTGGATTGCTTTCCTACACAACAGTTCAGGGTTCGCGTCCCAGATGGGGTGTGACGGATATGTTCTACTGGTCATTGCGAACAAATATGAAAACAGGAATTGGGTAAGCATTCCGCAAAATAAGTTGATTCTAGAGCGGTTCAGGATGATAACCATCTCAGAACCTGATACACTTACCCAGGATCCTGCTAAAATGAACAAATGACAATAAAAGGCAGCCGGATCTTATTCACATTAGTTTGATACACTGGTGAGCCTTTTTTGATCCGAAGGGATAAACTGTGCAGCCCAATTACGGTTACCTCAGCAGTGACAGAATTTTTCTGGTGCATTTTGACGGTCTCTATAGATCACTTTCAAGACAATTTTGTTCATGTATCAACCGTCTGTGATGACACTGGGCTGAAGGTGGCTGTTATGCCTTCAAGATTCAACCAGAGCGAAGTTTGCCTTTTGATTTTCCCGGAAAATTCACAAAGCCTATCATAGGCAAGCCAAACGATGGGTGTACTAATTCAGTCGGAATTTAACTAGGCAGTTCATTTGTCACTCAACAAGATCCCAGATTTACTAATTAATTTAGCGCATAGGCTGACTGCATACATTCAGATGTAGCTTCTATCGAGCACATGCCAAAAATTCGGAGATCAGACCACCCGTAGCAAGCGGTTTTCACAGAATATATATATATAAATTGTAATTAGTATCTGGATGACTGAGCAAAGTTTGCCTGGGAGCACACGACCGGTTTCGCGGTTGTCGTCGCTCGTCGAGTATGCGTACCCGGTAACCTCTAGTCAAAATATCTCGATACCTGTACACTCTGAATTGGTATGGCGGTATTCTGTCCTGGTTCCTAAGTTTGAGTCGATCCAAATGACAAAGCATTATCATGGAACCACCAATGTGGTTCTTCTGTAAGTTGTTCGACAAATAGCTTTTATGCACAGTCCTGAAGCTGCAGATTAAATTTTAGTGGAACACATTACCTGATTTCGATAGTGAATAGTGGAGTGGTCAGCCACCCAATCAGTTATTGTACTTGAGCCGCCGCACTTCAGTGTTCTGGATGTACCTGCCCAACTGGATTCTGCAGCGTTTAAGGGGACCATGGTTGCAAAACAAAAAAGTTCCCCGAATTTAGACTTGATACATTTTAGTACAGTGCTTTCATGGTTTCTTTATGGTGAGTTGAGCGATGATATCACATGATGAATTATTTCATGAATTTTGACTTGTTGTAACACGCTAATCCTCCAGAATCTTGAAATTTTCCACACTGAGTTCTTCAAGGTGGATAGTGGAAAGCTTGTTTGAAGTTTGCAACTGGCACAAAGAAGCGGCAAGCCCATGGAATTCAGCTATAACCAAGAAATTATGCTTATTTTACCCATTCAATTTTATTGCCATTCTGTTTCAGGAAATCCAATTTTGGGCCGAATGCCGAAATCTCACGTGGTTTAATACTACAAATGCGGGCTGAGATGAACCCGTCGATGATAAAATGGTTTACAATTAGATTTAACATCATCAGATGGCGAATGCGGAGCTCCACATAAGAATTATTTTCCCGGATGCACGTGTCTTTGCGGAACTATAAAGCAGAATAAAATCAAAAGCAAATTATCTTCCACCATTCCTACAGTCATTTCGATGTTCTTCTATTCATTAAAAATGATTAATTAGTTTTTCGCGGAGGAACTTATGCCCGACTGTAGACTGCCCCATCAGGTGGTGGATTCGAACCCATCATGTGTAGATGGAAACTCGAAGATTTTTACCACCTTACCAGGGCTGGTTTCCACCAGTAATTTTAAGATTCAGATGTTCACCAGACAACTATGTAACCCCCTACAGAGCAGGAAGTAACGGCCTTACGAATTGATCCTTTTCATCAAATATGCATTAGGACAGTTGACTTTGTGGAGTTGGTATATGCAAGAAAACCATAATATCAGAATTTTAGCTACTTATTCATATTTTCAACTCTGATATGGGCTTTTATCTCATGGAAGATACTGATTTTTTAGGGAAACCATACTTTTTATCGTTTTATATAGGAGTTATTTCAAGAAACCCGTCAGAACTATGTAAAAGCACGCTTCTCATTCTCAAGCTTTTGCAAGCTCATGTCTGATTTTATGTTCCACGGCAATACATAGACAGTCACCAGCCATAGTCAAACGGACAAAAAAACGTGTCACTTCAACATGAATTTTGGGATGTCGAGTTGTCAGTGTACGCTAAGCAAAAAGAAGCAGTAAGTTAGGGTATGTGGCCGGCTTAAATTTTCACATGTAAGGTCCCTTACCTTTCTGTGAGATCGAGACCCCAGTAAACCGACCCAGAGGTATGTCTGAACGGTGTTAACCTAACTTTGAGGTATGTGAGCAAAGTGATATAAGAGTTCCCAACAGAATTTCATCAGTGATGTCCACAACACGATCCCAGGCGAGACATAAATTCCAGTAGGGATCGAATCTAAGACAAGATTTCCCCAGTAGATTTTTGTCAGCATGGGAACTGGCCAATAAAAGGTGAGTAGTTTTAATCAAACTGAAGTTGGATGGATAACTTTCATGTCCAGCATTCTTCCAAATTTGGACATTCAAAATATTTCATGGCACCGCGATTTTATTTACAACCCCACAGAACTGGTACCATGGAACAACGTAATCTACTAACGACTGTATCTTTATGAAGTATGGTTTGCTCATTTTTGTCGTATTCACTATATAAATTTCACTATTAAGAGGCCCACCAGAAACATACAGATTCGGAGGGAAACCCCATGGAAATATTCTTCGATAGCATTTGTGTGTAAGTAAACTACTGGAAGCTGTTATGGCCGTTGAAATCGAGAATTAACAGGGTTCAACTGTCCCCGTTATTAATGCTCAGCTAGTACACAGACTGTTGCCCCTAAGCCAGCTTTCTCAGTTGCTAGTACTAGTGTTCTACAGAAGAGAATGAGGGCTTTCCGCGCATAAACGTCTTTTTGCTCCTATGTTGCTTTACCTACTTCTCGCGACTGCCTAAGACTCACATTTCGGGAGCAACAATGCATTTGTTTGCCTTGATTTGACTTGGAGAAGAGAATCCAATCAAACTTCCAAATTGCTGACCAGACGAGAGCATTTCTAATTGTCAAATCACTTTGTCTTTGGGTCTGTCCTATCAGTCACTTATTCATGTGACTACGCGATTTGGATCCTCTTCCACTAAGTGAACAGTACTCCTTACTAAAGAGCGAAAAGTCACTGATTGTTGCAGCTAAAAATATCCCAAATGAGTCACTACCAAAATGAGCATCGCGTGTCACTTGGTATGCAAATCTAACGCCCTCCAACAGATGATGAGCCCAGACAAGTAGAAGACAAATAGACATGTTCAGACCGGTTGAGAATGAAATACCCCAGAACAGTTCTCCCTTGTATCCTCAAGTTTATCTATTCCCACGCCTCTGTTTTGGCAGCCTAGACAATGAGAGACGATAAGAGGAAAACCTCCAGTGGTCTCCTGGAGGTAAGTTGATTTCAGTCACCTGTCTGTTCTCAGCCTCTATTGTTTTTTCTCCTGTTCGTTGATACATCAACCTCGTGTACACTTGATGAACGGGTGAACACAAGTAGACCGGAAAACGCCGATTAAGATGAATGGATTACTGTGAACGATGTGCCAAGATAAATACATGCTTCGATCTGCTTTTTCATTTGGTCATTATCAGGAAAACCTGAGTTCTTTTTATTATGAGTGGAATATGTGGATGGATAAAATTCCTTTTAATACACATAGCCAATATCGCCGTTATTGCCGTCCGCCGGGCATGCGTACCCGATAATGCCTTGTAAAATCGCACCTATACTTTAAAATCCCTTGTTGGAGTTGGCAGCACAATTAGATTTGAAAAATAAAATGCGATCATGGAAGCTGAGTTTCAGATTCCCAGAGCCACTGGCCGTTTCTTATCTTTGTTTTTGCTCCTTTGTTAATGAAGTAGCAATAAACATCATTTTCTGGAAAGGAATCGTCGCCATCAGGGAGTTGCCTGGTGGGGAAGTTGACTGGCTGCTGGAAGAATCAAAACTGCTACCTTCTGGATGAAACCCCATCATTCTAACCGCTCGACCACTGCCAGTGTTCTCACTTTCATTGAGGAATTGTAACAGCGAAAAGGAGACAGTTTTTAAACCCCTCCCGTCGTATGGACGCTCGAAGTCAATCTTGACAATCACCATGTGCATTAGGCAAAAGACTCTGATTCTCACTAACATGAATCTAGCCCATTTCATCCGTAAACGTGGTCGAATCACTAATCGTTCGCCCAGGCATAGTGCTACATACAGTCCCACTCTGAGATAGCCCCTTTCACCTTTCATTTTCAAATCTGTCGCTGAGATGGTTGTAGAGACAACTCTGTCCTCCTGTGAGAATAATGCTGTTGCTTAGACAGTCTGACTTAGAATATGCAGACGACGTGGTACTAATGAGTGAAGAACTAAACAATTTGCAAGTTTTTGTTGGTCGTCTGAACGATAGTGTGAATATGTTTGGTATGTGTTGCAGTACTGCAGTGACTCGAAGCCAAACGTTCTCAAGGGGTAGTTGTATCTCACCCGCTGGTTCTACAACGGACAGTGTCTTCGCGCATACAGTAGGTTCGACTAGCATCCGCTTATTAATCATAGATAGAGCTTGTGCAGTGCTATTGTACAAATCAGAGGCATGATTAGTGAGTGTACTAAAGTGAGAGACCTTTCGGTGTTTAAACATCATTCTCTTCACAGTATTGATAGAACATAAGGGATGATTTTTCAGGTAACTCAAAGGTTGGCGTTAGGTACTGGGGCTTCGGTTAAATCTTTGGCCCAGGCACCTAAGCAGAATGCATTAACGTGGTTGGAATTTAGTTTGCGCACGTCCACAGAATGCCTGCCTCATTATATGCTACATTCCGAAATAGGTAGTGATCAGAAGATGGAGCAAAGTGTCCCATTCGATTACACGAAAAAAGACACGGGGACCTTAACTGGGGGAGTATCTCGAGTGGGTGCAGTTTGACTACCGAGTTGCGCACCACGAGATCGCCAGAAGCGATGGTTGGAGGCCACAAGGTGGCATAGTTCACTACAACAATCAGTGCGGTTTTTCTATCCGAAACATTTGTTCTTCCATGAAGTTATGGACCCTCTAATTTGCAGTCGATCTTTGACCATTTATTGTTTTTTAATTCTCTTCTGGCTAGATGGAGCGCAATCAAAACCAGAGAGCGTTGGAGTTAACAGTTACAGAAACTGAAACTTTAGGTTTTGCGCAGTGCACACAGTACTGAGGCTATTTCCGATGTTATCAGTTTGTGGTAGCCGGTAAGACAGAAGAATAGCAAGAATAGCATGATATAACCTGAGCCATTTCACTATAAAACGTTCTTCTGATAGGAAGGCTCGAAAGCGCTTATAATGACTCCAGAAAGAAAGACCTTGAGATGAGTTTACGTTCAAGGCACATGATACAGTCCGGTACAGGCTCATGCTGGCCTACGTAGACAAGCAACCAATGAGAACCATGGCGACAAGCGGTCGTGAAATCCAAACACTCCGCGAACGCGATTGGACGGAACATATTTCACCAGCCCATGAGATGTAAATACAATGTCAAAAATGTTTCCGTTCTGTACTGGTTTTCACACTGTTACAGTTAGCACAGTTTGGGATGAAGCCAGTTCATTGCCTACAGGTTATCACTATCTATTTATTACTATGACTGGCTGATTTATATATACTAATTTCTAGTTTAAATACTGTAGATCTCCAAATCTTAATAGCCAGCTTCACACCACGTTGTTTCTATTGGGAGATTCTTCACCACAAAATGCTACGAAGCATGTTTTACAATAACCCGTGTCGTACTGGTAGGACATCACTCCACTCAAACCATGTGTCAACTTGTACACTAAAATAACGTATTGATCACGCAACAGCACTTCGTTTCAGGAACACAGAAAAACCACTAGTCAATCTCCACGAGATCTCTCATCAGCCTATCCTTATTAATGCAACATCTTACAAATAATATCTGAAGGATTAACTCATCCATGGCAGACTCTGACTTTGCCCGAAAGGATCCAAAATGATCTTGAAAACACAGGTCTTTCATGTCTCTAACTTCATGACTTTCTGTCAAAACCGAGAGTCGAAAAAGAACTTGTTCAAGCACCAATTAAATCAAAAGGGTCGTTTTCCATGTGCGCAGTAGCGGTGGACTTGACAGGTCCGATCATGTCGATCAAGCTTACAACACTATGTTCACAGCACCCGGCAGCCGCAGTGAATCAGTTCACGACTGTGAATGGGTATAAGATCCCCTTTAATTAATAACTCTTTCGATTCAGTAGAAGTGCTGTATATCATTAAGGTGTTATTATCATTATGCGAATTTCATGGGATCACTTTTGTCATAGTGCATGTGGAATGATGATAAACTTTGATAATTTGATCGAGGGCATGCGGGTTAATGCGATCATCAAGAACATTGGAGGTGAAATTTGTAACAAAGAAAGAATGACCCAACGGTCGCACGGTTTCACTGTTTCAATTGTCTTTGAATTTCGTTCACCTGAGCTAGAACTTTCTACCGATGTATGTTAAAGTGGTCAATCGTAACGGAAAACAGTTCGTTCAGTTTCGTGGCAAGTTGAATATGTCTGAAATGAGCAGTTGAATTCACGGAATTTGAAATCACAAACTGTTTTTGGAAATTTGTCATGAGTTAGTGTAGATGACTGAAGTTGATCACTAACGTTTTCAGTTTACTTCATCTGACAGTATCTAGAGTCTGTCAGAAGATAACTATCCCTATCAGATAACAACGCACTCCCATCGGCGGCTAAAGGAGGGATGGACGGCTTCTCTTGGCACATCATTCGCGTACCGCGGCACCCTCAGATCCGTTTGATTCAGTTCCCAGTTTTCAAAATGCTATCATACGAACTCAGTTGGTTAGTGTTGCTGAGCTTCATGACAAGAAGTCAATTGCAGTCAGATACGAGTCCAAAATAGAATCAAGTACTAGCATACTTTGACCAAAGACTACGCCCTGGGAGGTGTTAAGGCCACTGAAAGAACGTTAAAATATGCTGGTAGTTTATATAAATACATATATGCATCGAATTTGCATGGATAAATTACTCATGACCCATGTACTTTCAAGGAGTTCCGTTATAGTCACACCTGAGTCGCCGTGATTCTGATCGGTTTTTAAATGTAGCCAGTGGATACTTGGATTCCAGTTTACATGACTACGTTTTCCTGGCAAATTAACAACTGGAACTTCTGGGGGCAATAACAGTCGACGACTTAAGAATCGTCTTGAATACCTCGTATGTACATCAAGTTGAAATCGAGTATAAGCTATACTATTATTAACTGCCTGCGGTATTATATCGCATAATCGACTGATAATAGTATCGTGTTCATACGTGATTTGGTTACTGGGATAAAAAAAATACCCTTAACTTTCTCTCTTTGTCTCAGTAGAGCAAGTTTAATGAAACGTTTGCATCAGAAAATGAATATCCGTGACTATCCGCAGCTGAGTTTGTGAGCTTCACCTTGTTTGTACGAATGCTTCAGTTGCCATTTCAGTCGATTATCAGACAAGACTATGACCACAAAATGTGGTAGCCCTTGGAGCAGAAACAAGGGGTACTTAGCACGACTCCTACCTTTCATTACTGCACAAACCATACCGTACGGCTGCTTAAATTCTCGAAACACGGAAGTGAATGTGAGTCGATGTTAGTCTCTCGGGCAAACATGCACAGTATCTTTGGCCTTTTTAGAAAGGTTTTAATGAAAAACATTTAATAATTGAAATTAGAAATCTAAATCTATTTAATCGTAATCAGTGTAAATGCACCATAACCCTGAACTGGTGACAAACGCATCTGGACACGTGAGTTCGTAATTTCGGGATTAAATGGTCTTGTGTCCAGAAGGGAAGGCGGAAAAAATGGGTCGGAAAATCTGTATGTCCATGGTCAGTGTTTATTGTGAATGCTACAATGTCAGCGACTGAGCCTCAGTTTGGTATAGTCGGTTATCACAGCCTGCTCACAAACCGAAGGCTTGGAATGAAACGTGCCGACTTGTGATGAGTCATGGGGCTACATACAGTCAGGGGGGAACTAGTCAGTCCGGAGATGCGGGAGGCCAAAATGAAGACAGGCGATTACAGTCAACTAGAGTGATCGACAGATAACCCATCAACTAGGTTATTTCACTTTTTTTCAAAGCGCTTACTTGGTTCCTCACTAAAATCTCATATGAATCGTTAGGAGCGTGAGTGGATGACAAGTCCATTTACGAACCACAAGGTGATTCGCCAGAGGATTTTCGTCAGTCAGGCAAGCCTAAACTTCAGAAAGGGAACGTATTGGTTCTTCTTCTCAGTAATATGGTTCGCATGCGGATGGATGAACAAAATTCTCCCGGAAGCACAAGACCGGTTTTGTGGTTCTTGCCGCTCTTCTGGTATGCGTACCCGGTATTCTTCTGTCCAACCTTCCCTATACTAGCACGCTCGTTTCTTAGTTTCTCACTGTAATTTCAGTTGAATCGTTAGGAGCGTGAATGGATAATACTGTGTACCAACAATATTCTGGCTAGAAACATCTGGTTTAGAGCATTCTCATGCTTCCTACTTTTCCGTCTGATCAGATATTACAACTATGTTCAACGGGAGAATGACCATCATATTTCACACAGTTCTGACCGAAAATAATTTGCAGGGAAGTTAGCCTAACGAGATAGGTGCGATCGCCACATCCTAACCAATTTCGAACCCTAACTTAATGCCGAATTTGGTTGGAAACGACCTTAGGAAACAGTCCCCATTTGAACCTAAGATCGTTCACCACAATTCCGACGTCAGGTAGAACGGTTAGAAAGGATAAAACTCTATTAAGTTTTCCACATCCTGACGGCTATGTTCAACGCGAAACAGCCTTTCACTAGTACCTCGATCAGACTTAAATACCATGATAAACAACGACATTATTATCTTTGGTATTTTCAACCGTTGATTCTCTACATTAACGGAATACCAATTTGCTTCATTTTCCGATAGGGGGTCGAAGCCAGATGAAAGCTGCCAACTGAGTATGAATTGGCAGTAAACTTCAAAATAACTGGGATTAGAGGAGAAGGACTGTGTGATTGTTTTGGCAGATGAGTGTAATCTTCATACTGCTGCGCCCTCAGATGGGGAACTGAAGCTCAACAGGACGAAAACAGAAACCTCGTTATAGACGATGTTACTTTAGCACCGATGGTGGTCACCATGTCGTACAATTTATGCCTCTTTATCCACTAAAATGTGGTATCTTGTAATATGTTTGAATTCCATATTTCTGAAGACCAATTTTTTCATGAATTTAGTTGTAAAGGTGCCTTTGAATGCCCAGAGGCTCTGAAGTGGGCTTCTCAGGCTCCCTTTCAGGTACTCTTCCTGAAGCATGCTCGAAATGCTTTCAACTGATAGTACTTCTCAAGCAGTCACCACTGAGGAGGCCTTACTTACTGCCCCCTTGGGGCGGAGGGCTTCTCACTAAACAACGAAAATAAGTGCTAGACACTTTCCAATGGGTTGACTCATTTTGGGTTGAAGTAGGAGAATGAACTCTGATTATAAACCAACCATGGGCGGCGTACGAAGCATAAGGACTACTCTCTCCGGCATTTGCGGCTGAGGGGCACCCTGAACACTCAAGATCTCTAACTCCATCCGAAAGGAGCATGAGCCGAGCAATCCGTTACATTCTCCCAGTGGGTCACTAGACCATCGGATCCTTTTGTAAGTTCGGTAAAAGGCTGGGGTAGAGCCCTCGAATAAGTTTATATACATATATATATATAGTGCAGATCTTTTTAGAGTAAATGTCATCTGACCATGGCTAAGGATAAAATCGGTGAGTAAAAAAAAGGAATGTGAAGGAAGCAATATGCATAGATCACCACACAATTGCATTGTCAAGTTCGAGTGAACTTCGAGGACACTCAACCTTTCTCACCTAGGTCATCAGCACTCCGTTGGTACTGAGCCCACAGGATTCACTGTCTTTGGTCTTAGTAAACACATGTTAACCTAACTTGTTCGCCGGGCCGAATGAAAAGCGAAGTGGCCCTGCGACATCCGACCAAATTTTACGTGGCCGAGGGTTTCGAATTCATCTAAACCCTGGATAGTTTGCACACGATGAAGTGACTAAGACTGGGTCGTGGGTGTTGTACATGGGAGGTTTCAGACTCCTTTTTCCTCGCTCGCACGCAGTCTTTTTCATAGTGCAGTAGCCTGCGTAATCTATTAGACAAATATTGAAAACTGAGGCAAAATTATATTGGATAGCGAGTCATGAAACAAAAGTGACAGCAGAAAGGAAGAGGGTTGAATGTCTAATTATCATAGCCAAACTCAAAAGCTATCAAGGCTGTCTTCCTAGACCAAGTGTGTAACTGAGATCGAGTAGTCTCAGCATGCTCCAGCATTCTTGTTTTTGTGAGGTTGCATTTGACCATAAGTGGGTTGTTGTGATTGACACAGTGTTTATGTTCGATCGCAGGTTGTGTTCGCTGACATCACTGACTATGTCACTTCATGAGCGAAATATCCATTACTTCTGTAACCCACCTATGATGACGTAGCTGTCCCTCTGGTTTATCTATGTAGTCGCGTTAGCTTCTCCGTATGAACCGCTAGGCACAGTTCAATCTGATGAGAACAGACAACGGATTTTTCATTTGCGTTTTTCGTACCTGTATGTTGGTGAAAATGATGACAGAATCGGCTGCAAAGCAGCCGTGCTTAATGACTGAATTCAGATGCTTATTGATCAGTTCATCATCTGTGGCTGGTAACTACAAGACAACGTCCAACTTCTGTGAACTTTTTGCATGGAGAACAGTGTTCACGCAACTGCATTGTGCTTCTGCATTAGTGTTTCTCAGGTACAGATTTTGTTAGCCCTATGTAACAGAGTTCTATCTCGCCCGACCTTGTATTTCACTGGCGCAAATCTTGAGAAGTATAAGTATTACCTAACCAAAGTCTCTTCGGTGAGACAGATCTGCTAATCAATCCGTCAGACTGTCTAGACATATCAGCATCAAGTAATGGCATATGGCTACCGGCCATCCCACAACATCCTAAATGAACATTCAGGCTGTTATTGTTTCATGGATTCCTTGAAGCATGAGAGTAGTGAAATGGGCATGCCCCATCACCGCTAGAGTCCACTAGGCAAAAAGGCACCGGCAACTATGTCCTTGAAACGTGGAGTGGAGTAGAGCCACGAAAATTTTCAATAGGTCAGATGTGATAGTCGGCAGGATGATAGCTCACTGCTATCTACCACCAAAATGATCGGTGGTTCTGGGATTCGAACTTCTGGTTACTTTTGGCTGCGGATTAACCGCATGAACACTGCGGGTGCCTGACCGGCCTGTCAGCATCCATTGCTCTTACCTTCATGCATGTCAGTTGGAACTGGCTCCATTTGAGAAACTCTGACCAGCACCTCCTAAGCTCGGTAAAATTTCCGCTTTGTTTTAAAGTCATTTCGTTCAGAATTCGAAGAGACAGACTGAAGCTGATGCTCGGTAAAAACCATATTCAAGTAGTAGAATCATCAGAACCATTCGTCAATAAACGGAACCCACTGTTCATCACATGTCACGAATAGCGTATATATATATATATATATATATATATATATATATATATATATATATATTGCCTTGTGGTTATCGGGTGAAGCTGAACGGGTTTTTTGAGAGCGTTCATTATATCTTCGGTGGAACCATGCTATCGGAATTCGTATTAGCTGCCACTCAGTTGTCCAATGGGTACGAGAAACATCCATAGTCGTTGGGAGATAATGATTTTGAATTTACTCAAAGTGACAAATGTAAGGTTGACGGGATGAAAAACTATTCAGCTCGGAAAGGTCGCCGCGTTTGAGGCCACAGGCTACCTTGACTTGCTACCAAGAGGCTGAGATAGCAGAAAGATGGAGGTACAGGGAAGGAAACTAGGAGTAAAAGAGGGCCCATTCTGGGGTTCATGTTAGGATGGAGATGAATGGGAAATCCAGGTAGTGTGTTCAGTAATCTCAGTGCTTGGTAAATTTTATTGGCGATAACGTGACACGAAAAAGAGTGACCGATGGATGGGAAAAATTCGAAGCGGCGGTGTGAATGCATGCAGTTGAACCAGGGACAACCCGGTAAGCAAAATCATCAGCTTTCTAGTGCAACTGAGGGTTTACAGATGAGGGGAACTTGAGATGCACAAAATACAGGAAGCTGTTCTGTCAAGGGGTAAAATCATTTGGCCAACAGTGTCGAACGATATAAACAAACTAAACAACCTATCGGGAAGAGTAAAATGTCAGACAGGTGATGAAATCTTAACGACTGTACTCAGAAACAGATGATTGACCTTCAGAAATCTACTCGAAGAAACTCACGCGGTTCTTCAGAGATTACTGAACCTATCCTAGCCCAGATTAAAACTCTGCATCTTATATTCTGTCAAGCTTCATTCAAAGCTCGTCTTTCTTTACCCGTGACCCAAAATCTTTCAGCCGTCACCTGATAGTCTTTTGACCTTGAAGAACGCAGGTAGTTGAGCCCAAAGAAATTTGAAATGACCTATTTGCAAAGACTGATGTCAGATGCTGTGACGTAAACTGATCGTAGATATAGGGCGGCATGCATCATCCTCAAATTGTCAGTACATTCCATTCTTCAAACAACATTTTACTGCGAATTGACCGATGGTGCGCAAACGGTCAACATCGCAGCTCTTGAACATGACGGTTGTGGGTTCAAATCCAGCCACCGTCTGTCAAATTCCTTACTTAGCAGCCCTCTGTTGGTCGCGGCCTTCTTCCTGAGAATGATATAGGCTATGGTTTCATCAATGAACAAAGTAAGAAATGAAAAGACGAAAAAAATGAACAGGCTAAGTCGAAACCTGACGAGCAGAATGGCCATAGTGGTCCGGCAATGCAAAACTAAGATGACATATTGGTGAGTCTGACCGCAACATTCGATATTTCGGTAGCCACAGGCACCCAAAGGTTAGATATAAAATGAGTCACAGTTCACTATATAATAAAGAATCTCAAGTGATAAGGTTACCATGTTTATTTGTCGTCGATGCCGTGAAACGTAAATGTCACGCAAATATTACCTGCCATTTTTAAAGTCTTTCAGTCATGCTTTACCGCGTCTACTGCCACTATGTATCCGTCCATTGGAGAGCCCTGTGTGTACAAGTAAACACTGACCACGAAATTCGTTACATTCGCCCATAGAATTCTTTTTCACTCGATTGAAAGACATGTAGTAAATTAAATAGACAAGCTTTTTCGCTACCTCAATTGATCTGGTTGCTAGCAATTTAGAGAGTGGTTCGATGAAAATATTGCTACCACTCGCGATCTGAGAAATGGTTCGAAAGAACTGGCGCATTCTTTAAACCTGTGATCAATTTGAGGTGCAGTGACCGACACCATTACGATGACCATTTGTGCAGTATAACACTACCATACCTCATTTTTAACGCAGGTCCATAAAACCAATCTCTGCGAGTCTAATCTCCTTTCACTTTTATTAACCTCAAACTATATCCACATTTTTTGTCTGATTCGGTTACGGTGGGGTGGCTAAGAGAGGGAGTGGCCGTTGTCCAAGGGATTCTGGGTCGCAGCTTAAACTTGATGAGTTAAGATACAGAGGTATCCCATCACAACCAAGGATGCGTGATCATGTGCTAAACGAAGTGGACACTCTCGTAACGGGGCGAGAACTACTAACATCCGCTGACCAATAACAAAGCACTAAACCACCTACCACATTATTGCCGAAGTGTGTCAGACTCCTTTGTAATTGTGTCAAAATTTCGTAATTGGGCAAAAGCTAGCAAGCCCTTCACAAGATTTCATAAACACATCCGGTGGCAAATTAAAGAAAACTTGGCAAGTAAGCCGCGCAACTCACGGTACGTACGTGCAAATGTGCCTGTATAAGTTGGGGTCACTATTCTCGCCGATGGGAATGAATCACATCAAGCCAGTTGGATGGCAATTCCGAATATTTTTTACATAATTTCGGATAACCTTTGCATTGTTCCGCGGTTTTGCAGGAATTAGCTTAACCACCTGATGCTAAATTTGCATTTCATTTGTGATATTTGATAGAACCAGATTGTGAAAACTCATGATACCACATTTCATGCTTCCCGCAGCTTACCCATGCCCGGAACTGTTCATTTCAATCCTGAACAAACCTTCCCACGGGACCGCCCAGTCACTGAGCGGCACCCGGCTTGGAGACTGATAAAACTCGATGTGACTGACACTGCCATGTACGGGCTTAATGTGTTCGATGCAGATAATACACTTCACGTGTTTGGTCGTTCTATTAGACCTCTTGAACTGTTTTCTATGGCCTCTAACAGCCATGCAGAGTGAAAACTTAGCAGCCGATTTTCATTTTCCCATGACCACCCCCCCCCATTTAACTTTTGCGTAATCCTCTAGGCCAATGCTTCCTAATCTGTGCATGCTGCGGCTAGCGCTGCTGCCGCTGCCGCTGCTGCCGCTGCTGCCGCTGCTGCTGCTGCTGCTGCTGCTGACTAGCCCGACTGCGCAGACCTGGTTCACATCGTAGTCGGAACAAATCCACATGAGTGCGTACGGACGTACAAACGCAATCACATTCGCAAAAACGTAGACATGCAGACAAGAACGTAATCAGCTGTACAGGTGGAATGAACTGATTGGCTGATAAATTGGAGGGTACATCGAAAGATGGATAGGCAGACAGGCACAAGATAGACGATAGACAAGTATGGCATATGCACGTGTCAGCCAACCCCGGCATAAACGGCCCAGCACTCTTGCACGCCGAACGCACGTGCAACTTTCAACGAACGGGCGCTGAGCTCGCTAGCAGTCGGTCAGCCAGTTAGCCAGTCAACCAGCCAGCCAGCCAGCCAGCCAGCCAGCCAACCAGCCAACCAGCCAACCAGCCAGGTAGTAAATCAGACAAACAACCTGGGCTTAACGACGCACACAAGCTGTTTCTATCCCCGTCACCATCACCGTGGTAGTAGTCGTTGTCGTCGTCCTGATTATCGTAGCAATCAGTTTTAGTCATAACCCTTGTCGTGCCAACACACGCCGGTAGCCACCACGGGCACTTGGAGAACGTGCACTCATTCTCACCCAGTCTCTCACTCACTTAAGCGCGTTCTTCGAGTGTGCGCACTCACGAAAATCTACCTCGTGCGCGCACCATCGTTCGGTCAGAATCGCTGCACGTAGTGTGATCTGCATTGCCTGCTCAATCAAGCGGCTGTACAAGGCAGATAAGCAAGAGGGTCGACAGCATTCACGTTTGGAATACATCCAAGCCTCTTGATCCCAAGGAGGACCCTCGTGGCCATACGGGGCACGGTGATTGTCTTCCTTGTATCCGGGTTCTGTGCTGCGCTATTCGTGTGCCTGTGTGTAGCACCGGTGTGCTTATTGCCTCCATCGTGTCCAAGAGGCGTACGCGACAGCCTGAGTCGGGCCACGTAACTGTGGCCACAACTTCTATCGTACGGGTGTGGTCACATTGACTGAACTGGATCACCGTGGATTTAATCGCCCATTCGTCAGTCGATCTCCGCTCTGATCCATTTGTGTATGTGCACGTGTATTGCACTCTTCCATCCAAACAAACTGGGAAATTCAATAGTACTCCAAAAAAACTTAATGAACCAAATTGGCACAGACAAACAGACACTGTCATATCTGTGCAAGTGAATAAGCAGGCAACGTGAAGAGTCTTCGGGGCTATCGAAGTAAGTCAGAAATACTCCGGTTTTTATCGCCCCACATTTACCAATTAGCTAGTTAATTCATGAAATCCCTAATAGTAAGATTTGCAAACTATAAACTCCCACGTGCTCCGGTGTTTCTAGATCCACTCGAGATTGGGACCGACATTATTCATGTCTTAGTTCACTCTGAGTATGGTGGGAGGGGTATGACCGCCACGGATTCAGATACCCGCCTAGTCGCCAAAAATAGCAGACAACCTGACCTTGAACTGCGAAATGAAAAGTATAAAAGATCAGGCTCCGTAGCGAGCCGGCCGACAATGACCTAACGGTGACCACTATTTTGACTGACGGCTAGAGGGTCATGAATACAGTCGTCCGGTAAATGGAAGCAGTAATACCTATTTTTTCGTATGAAAGTACGAATTGCCGTTGCTCTGCCAGCTGATTAGTATTTTTACGAACTGTCAAAAAATTAGAATGCCGCTGATGAATATAATTCAGTGGTTGTGGATAGCATTGTATAAACTCGAAGTTGTTTTGCTACAAGTCGACTTTAAGCATCGCAGACAACCACTTTTATCGACCGATCCTTTCGCAGAAACGGAATTTTGTTACCTAATGTCTCACCACCCCATGTTTCTGCTTGTCAGTCTGGCGTTTTTCCATCCTCTGTTAGCGCAAACTCGAGCTTTATTTGATCGATACATCCTGATAACTCGTGAATCGCCCCGGTTCCAGTCGTGATTAGGTTAGTGGGCTGATATGAAACAGACCGATTAAAATCCGTAAAAGTTGGATTGGTCAGCGGTTCACAAAGCGGGTGGATGCACGTACGAAATAGGATTAATGGTCTCCGAAAACATCCTTCCCTTCTCTAACTGTCAAAGAATTTTCCAACTAAAGTGGCTGGTAAAAATAAAACAAAATAAACAATGGCGTTGCCATGATTTTATTTGGTATTTTTTCGCCGCATCACGATCACTGAATGTGCTCCAGACAAGACGGCTCGAGTAAATGACTTATGCATTTCACCAGGTGAACATGCAGTGCTCGTGTAATCTTATACTAATGATAATACTAGTAATAGTTTGCAGTCACTCAATGACTCCCTGTATCTAAGGGATAATATGCTGTTGGTTACAGGGACATCCAGCTGGAAACATTGGAAACATTTGGTGTTCTTTATCCATTTGAACAGTAGAGAGAGCAGACCCATATTCAGGGATGTTAACGTTTCGTATCCTTCTTTTCAACCGCTTATGCAAAACAATCGGTGGATTATTTAATATTTAGTTATAAACTGCAGTGAACGGGCATAGAGGCTTGACTAACCACAACAAACAACTGCTGTCATTCCCGTGGAAAACGCAGTCTGTTTTAATAGCTTTTGTGTACAAAGAGCTGGGTTACACAATCGGATTAGCGTTGCCCCACGTAAGGTCAGTATTGTGTAATAAGGGCTCAAAGCATGAAATGTTTGTTTGTTATCACATATTTCGCGACTGATGACCTGGGGTCACGGTCAGAATAAAAATTCACTGTTTTGTGACTTTGATTTGGCTAACCACTTGGGAATATGTCCTGACATCCGCCGTGAAAGTCTTTTGTCCGTTCTGCCGACGTAAATATCACCGCAACTGCAGGTGAATTGGTACACAAGATGTCAAGCAGAATGACGCTCGACTAGATCCACGTTGGTTCAGAATGACCCTTTGGGTGGTTGGCAGGAGGTGAAGTTCTGCGACCAGGAATGTGCGGTCTATGGTTGAATTGAGTTTGTGACGCACATAACTGATAATATGGTTTCCCCTGAAGGCCCATTTGATGCATGCAACTTTTTTCAATGCTTTATGGGTTGCGGCACCCTTCGGCCTTTGTCGGCTCTGGACGTCAACGAATTTTGTCGGGTATCTGTTACGAATAAGTGTTGCACGAAGAAAGCTTTCTTCTTCCGGGAGAGCCTCTGACGTGCAAATACTTCTGGGACTATGATAAAGGAGTCTTTACTAAGCCGCGTTTGAATGCAGTCGGTGTAAAACTTGCGAAATGCACGTACTGACCACTCCATGTGGCTTTTCTGTGAGTGGAGTGTTTTATGGTTCCATTCGATCGCTTCATATGTTTGATTTCTAAGAAATCAAAGCAGCCGTTTATTGAGAAACTGAGAGAATGGGGTGAGCAAAATTAAAGTTTCAAAATACTGAGAAAATTTGTAGAATCAGTAAAAGTAAGGGTATCATCAACTAATCTTTTGCATAAAACCAATTTGGAAATATAATAATTTAACGTCGTCTCTATCGTGGATACAAACACATCTCCTAGTGTAGAGCCTAATCGGCTACCCATTGCCACACCGTCGATTAGTCTGTATGCGGTGCCATTGAAATCAAATGGAATGTTATGGGTATATAAAATTATAAGTTCTCGTAAACCGTCAATGGGATTGAGTAGTGAAATGTTTGTAAAGATAGAAACTCACATAATCAACTGCATCATGAAGAGGCACATTCGTAAAAAATGAAACCACATCGATGGAAAACATCTTGTGGGAAGTCAAGGAAGTATTTTCTGGTATATTTGCAAATTCGAAAGAGTTATGTAATGACAGGCCTGGACTTTGCGAATGGGATCTAAAAATTTCCACTGACCACCGGGCCAGTTTGTGATACGGGGAGTTCTGCATGCGTAGTATTGGTCTTAACGGGACACCAGGTTTATGGATTTTTGGTGACCCCCTCATGTAAGGTGTTTCGGTTCCTATTGGCTTGAGACGTCTGTACTCGATCTCGGAGATGTAACCATGCGACAGCGAAATCTGTAACTTACGGACGATTGAACGTTCTGTGAGATGATTGTTGCCTGGTGTTGTTGGAATAGCGCCACTAGCAACCATCAGTTGTTCTACGGTAGTACCTCATTGATCCGCGAAATTCGATTCCAAGACCAATTTCAGATCTTCCGAGAAGACATATTTTTGTCAGAAATGATTGAAAATCGTACTCTGTCTGTTTGCAGAATACAAACCGCGATCTAGATCATCCTTCCGAGTTGCGCTTTAATTTCATCTATAATCCGGCTCATTTTATATTACACAGTAAAAAAAGGCAAATTATCGGTAAACGTAACAGGCGACAGCGTCACCTAAGGGGTATTTAGCACCTTAATGCATTTACAATGCTGTATACTCATACTACGCCCATCCTCTATCTCTCCTATTTGGGTTAAAACTCGTAACTAGTGATTTTTCAATCCCAATAGATTAATAGGTGATAATTTCATTCATAATCGCACCTAACCATAGTCGATACCTAGTGGAAGTGCAGGCCAACAGGCAGAACCATAAGCAGACAATCTATACACGAAATCCAGGGAATTTTTAGGCGGTACTCCGTAGTTGTAATACCGGCAAGATTGGATGATTCGTTCGCCATCAGCGTCAAAAATAATAGGAGGAAGAGTAACCAGAGCTGATCTGATTGCGGCGAGAGTGGATTGTATCAAACATTTGCGTTGCTGTTCTGTAGTGTGCATATGCAATCCGGCCGATAAAGTAGAACGTGTTTATTTGTGCACGAACGAACGCATTGCGATCCTTATAGCTTTAGGGCTAGTCTGCGCAGACATGTTGATCTTTTATCTTTTCATTTCCTTCATTGATGAAACGAAAGTTTGATTCGAACGTGTTCTGGAAGCACAAACTGGCCAGCCCTTCAATCTGCTTATGTTTTTGGCACCAGTGTTTCTGCAACGTGCTTTTAAGCCGTATTAGAGGAAAGTGATACGTATCTGTAAAAGTTTCCACTCTTAAATCAGTAAGAAAAACAAAAATTTACCATTCATCGTTCTATCTTTTGTTGTTGCATTGAAGACAGTCAAGTGCGGAAGTGGACCGAAAGCCAGGTGAATCCAACTCGCTACCTTCAGGGAGAAACAACGCCAGTGGTAATCGTTTGACCGTCACCAGCTAAAATGCACATCCCGTATGTAAAGAACGGAACACATCGGAGTGTAGCTGCCTCAGGTATAGGCATACACACATGCGCCTAAAATTATACCTCGCCCCAATGCTCTTCGAGTTAATTCTCAGTAGTCACACTGTGATTCAATATTGATATCCCCGTTTCTATGGTGCCAAATGAATCGTTTCGTAAGAATAACTCATTCTGTGGTGCATAAGACGGACCTTATGGTATAATTAGCGTACGGAAGGCTCCGAAATCTTAATTATCGCGAGTGGGGTCTCATTTACGGCCACACTTGGTTCTTTCTTGATTCACATTGAAGTAAACTGAGGACTGAGAATTTTTTCACCGCGATTTAAGGAATCGGAATTCAGACAGTTTCTTAATGCAAGCTAAAGGGGAACCGCGGCTTTGTTTTGTATAAATAGTGAGACACCGTATTAATTCTTACAGACGTCAACCCCGAAGATCTTTTGAGGTTGGGGGATTTTCTGAGAGAGGGCGTCGTGGGTAGGGAACGAAATTCCGATAAAATAGTGCCCATGAAAGACAAATGATTCATCTTCCCCCAACAGTCCTGTTAGAAGAGTGTAGCTGGGATCGGGTTATGGGAGGACAGACAATGCATGGTGGGAAAATGTTTCTAAAAAAAATGTAGCGCATCCATGTGCATTGTTATGTATGCATGGTATTCTACACGCATATATACAGGTACGTGATTATCCTCATTGGTTTTCCGACTCACAAGTACCAGTTCCTCATTCATCTAACCTCACCTGGACAAAACAGGACGACAATGTTATTTGTATGAAAATGATTACCGGTCGGTTAAATGCTACACAATAGAAACTGGCGGCAACTGGTGGTTGTGGTACACGTCAACTTTTATTATCTTTCATTTGAAGTGAACCACCATTCGCGAATCCCACGACAATTTGCAGTATTCTGCTTTGTTGAACAAAAACTGTATTTATTAGTTTCATGCAATAGGTCATTTAGGAATGGCATGCTAATTTAATCTTGGTTCTTAATGAACGACACGACAGACTAAAGGACTTCGCCTCATCCGAAATCATCCGAAATGTACAAAGTCCTCGCACAATTACAAAAGCTAAACTAATAGCTCATTTCATCCTCTTGCCTTATAATATACAGTAATTTTTAGACCTCGCCAAAACATCCAACTTTCCCTTTAGGGAATGGTGTACAATGTCACAGTTCCTAGTGTCCTAATTCGCGATTGCGAGACCTGGCCTATCCGTGTTGAGGATGCTGGGCGACTTTCTGTTTTCGACCATAGATGCCTCCGAAGCATTGTTCCTGTCTGGTGCGAACATCGGGTGAGCAATGATGAGGTGCGTCGTCATATGTTAGGTGCAGACAATCGTCCTCTAAGATAATCGCTTTACATCCCCCTCGGTGGCTTGAAAACGTATTACGGATGCTTGTGCATCATTTGCCTTTTCGTGCGCTTTTTGAACGTGGTGGGTAGGGCTGGAAGAAGCGACGCGGTGGTCAGGCTATGACTTGGAGTAGTGGTCTGAAGAAGTTAGCTTTGGTTTTAGCCTCGGTTGGTGCTCCTCGCCGTCCTTGATGGGGCTCAAGAGTTGATGGTCTTTGTTGGCTGTAGACACTGAGAGATGAGGCTCAGAACCGACGTCAGTGGGGCGAATGCCTTATGGCCTGTCTGTGGAACTCAACCCCTCTGAAAACAATCCAAAACAACCAAAAGAATTGCAAAATGTTTACGGCAAAGACAAGGACTATAGTTGGTTTGTTATTTTGTTACTATTATTATTATTACTATCATTATTATTAATTTTTCCCTCTGTCACCCCCTTCTGCAGTTCCATTTACATGTTTGTGTATTGGCACCATGCTTGTTTCCAAGCTGGTGTATTATATATATATATATATGCATGTATATATATATATATATATATATATAATTATTCATGTCTAAAATCAGTAGAGGCGAAGTTGAAGTCTCTTATCGAGAGGGGTTTTGAATCACTCTATTCACTTAGTCGTCCGACAGCAAAAATGATCATGGCTATTGGAGATCCAATAAAATACAAGGATGATATAGACTTGCTGTTAATCGAGTCGTCTAAGTATCCTCCCAATGGATTCACACTCGCTGAGTCGAAGATGGGAGTCGAACCCTGAGCAGCGCGCTAGGTTAGAGATCCTACTTATAGAGATGACCTTGTCGTCTCATTCATTCTTGTCAAACTCACTCGGCGAAGTATTCCTAAAAAATGACTTTTGCTGATCAAGAATTAACAGGATTTTGGGACTAACTGGAAGGAATTGTTGGTCGCAACTTTCGAGTTGTACATTGTTGTCGACATGTTAAGAGATATTTGCAGCAGTCAGTGTTTGTCCGATCTCCCTCGGCCCATACTTACAGAACGGTAGGCTAAGTAATCATTCTGGTTGGCAATTTTCTTCCTTTCAGCTACGAACAACAGGGAATATATTTTTTCAACTGAACCCGAATGGGTGCCCGGCCTCTCAAATTACATGGATGATTTGAGGCGACGAATTTTGGTTGGTGTTACATGGAATAGAACTGCGGAGCGCTCACTGGTTGAATGGGTTAAGCCTGTCAGCGAGAGTGGTCAGAGGTCCGAATCTCAGATCCGACAATCATTGTGTTTGTAGGCGATGATTTGCGGTCGCCTAACCTACGGTATCCTTATGTGGTTCCACGCAACTCCAGGATTCGAGATCGTGGTTCCCGGTTCCTCCTCCCTTCCCGTGGTTGATCCTAGCGTCTATGGGCCATACCACTTGCAGTTTACTCATACTGTGTACGTAATAAAAATCATCCGTTTTGATACGTTGCAATGAAATCATTAAAACCAATAACGTGATATGGCTTCAAAGCAAGTGCCGTATCGTAATGCGGTTGGCATTCCTACAGGAGCTACAATCCAACAGTGTGTAAAATGTAGACTTGAGTGAGGCCTGCAACGTTTCTTCACAACATGCTGGTCGTTGATTTGCGCATTCAAATCATAAACAACTCAATTTGTACGCGAAGGCAATTTTATTTTTGTTGTAAGCAAGTACTTCCGGATGGTGCGCCTGTCATTATTTTTTCCCTCTTTTCTTTTTCCATTTTTATGCGTGGAGAAAATCAGAAAGACACTACACAGTCTCAAATAATAAACCGACAGAGTTGACTAGGGAAACTGGCGGACTTACGGGAAATAGTCTAAGGTTTCACTAGATACTTCTCTCCGAGAGTCGTAAACTCACTGAGTCAATGGCGACGGTGAAGACACTATTAATATTAACATTACTATTATTACTGCTACTGGCACCAATAATTATATTAATATTGTATTATGTGCTACAATTACTCCTGACGTTTCTCTCAGTCTTATCGCGATTGTGAAACTTCATCTTGTTCCGTTCTTTTAACGAGCTTCGGATGAGGAATTATACGTGTCAGGACATTGTCTACCAGGGATATGTAGATTAAGTATCGTGCTGCGCACTATCCGCACATCCCATTAGGTCACCCAAGAAATAGTTTCTCAGTACATCTGGATGACCATATAAGGTACAGTTTGTCAATAAGAGTCGCAGTAGTGTGAGAAAATCAGCAGGTATGTGTGCGTGTGTGTGTATGTGTGTGTGCACGTGTGCATCCATGTGCATGCCTTGCACATCACGATTAGCACAGCTGAATTTGAAGCTGTCAACAGTGTTATGTAGATCTATGGAGATGTTAATACGAATGCCACCAATGGATAAGGTTTTAACTGATCCGAATATCCTCCGAATAAATCATCTCGCTGGTAAGCGTAAACTTTATTTGGCATGGTTTTTCGTTTATACTTACCTACAGTTTTATCCATTTTATAGTAAATGTGGACGACGTTTTCCGAGACGGGAAGTGTAATTTACCCAGCAATGCTGGGCAAAATAGTCCACTTTTGGTTGGTCCACGCACTCGCAGTTAAGGATGCAACTCAGAAGCCAAGCCTAATAACATAACCCTGGACTATCGCTCCGAGCCGATCAATTTCTGGTCGGTGTGCCCGACAGCAGCATTAAACATAAAGTGGCTGCGTATTCTATGGTACGGCCATTCGGCTTCCCTTGTAAATCCTCTCTCTGTCTCACCTCAACTCACCTCACCCCATCCCGCCGTTCACACTTGTTCGGAAAGTTGTCCAAAATTTGCATGCCCTAGAGAATGACAGTGAAAGATAACAACCTGACTGTTCGGTTGCCGGTTTAGTTGGTATTCGGGATAGTTTAGACCGATATGTGTCTGCATGACTGTGCGGATGCATCGGTGCACTTGTCTCTCTGCCATGCATCTATCTACTTCTGTGTCCGTATATATATGCATAAATATATCCACGCGTATCTAAACCCGTGCAGAACGACGATCAGCATAAGTTATCGCACTCGGCAAATTACGTCTATCTGCCCGTGCTTATTTGTTCGGTCACACAGTCGCGCGTTCAGTAGATTTTTCCTATTAGGCAATACACCTCACTTCATGTACATACGGCACTAAGCCCTTGAGGAAAGCGAAACCGTCCGTGTTCCCGATCCTGACAACACAATTAACCACGTCCACGGTAATGATATAATCATGTCGCTATGGCACCCTTGTTGTCTGTCCTCGGCTTCTGTGTACCACATGCAGATACACAGGTATGGTCAAGCGTGTGAGTCGGAACTTCGGATAGACCGAAGACAGTAAATTCGACCATTTCCTAACTGAAGTCATTATCCCTGTTTTTCAATCGCCATCATCATCAACGTAATTCGCATTGTCCAACTTTCGACTTTCTCGTCTGTTCTTTTCGTCCTTGTCTAGCCGACGCTGTTATGTGTCCCTCTTTCCAGTAGGTGCACATGGAATGATGTTTTATAAGGAATTGATTTTTTCATACCCCGATCGACCTTACATTCTGAGATATTTAGCCATAATTCCTGTTGATCACAATACGAGATGCGATTTCGTCTGATGGTAGAAGGCGAATCGCTCTCGCCTAGCTCGTCACCACACCGGACCTGATGAGTCCTTATAACATTACAGGTTTCAGGATCACTGTTCTTATCTCCCCCATCTCCCAGCGTAGTGGGCCCTAATGGATATAGGTTTTGCCCTTTCCACCAAACTCTTTTATAAAACAAAAGTCAAATCATATTTAAAATATCTACTAGATCATCCTATTATCGGTCAACTCTTCGAGAGAACCTAATTCCTCGTAGATTCTGATTTATAATTAGTTGAAAATACCTCATGTTGATCATCCAAGCCCGTTCAACGAGTCCGTTTATATTCCTCCTTTCGTCATAGTTAGACTATACCTTTGAGGTATGTGACTCAGCGAGCTACGAAGAATGGCTTATCTCAAACCGAAGCTCCAGTTATGCCAGAAAGGTCAATAAGTAGATGCTTGACAAAGTAGTTTCCTGAACCTCCAACTTGGAGGTTGCTTTGAGCTGGGAACTCAGTCGGAAAAGTGAGCAGAAGAATAATTGGTCCAAATGGGTGGACTTCTATTCAGTCACTCACCGCTACCTTGGGTGCAGGTCCTTGTCAGAGCCGGTAGGTTTGATTGGGATCTCTAATCGTTCTCCTCCCTAATTCCTGAACTCTAGCAGTATCCGTTAACCGTCCTACGTGAATTACACGAGTAACGAGAACTCTCAAGTGCATCCGCCGTCGAACCGGATAATCACGACGGCGCTATCCGTTGTGTCGAGCTGGGCGGGTGATGATAAGTATGCTTCTGCTCAGGGTTTGCTTTCTTTTGTTCAACTCGTATCTTCTGTTTCCACCCCCTCTCTTTTCCTTCTATGCTCACCCATAATGCACCCACTGCTAGCATACTTGATGCTCCCAATGGCATTTTATTTCCGGTCTTGCAGTTCACATTTGTTCGAGCTTCATCAGCCTCCGAATCTCTGCTTCTTTAACGTGCATACTCTCACGCAGATCGGTCAATAGGCGTATCTAGCTCTCACGGTGGACCCATTGGCGACCGATGTTCTGTGCGTCGATGAAAACCGAATTATGGATTCGAGTGGTGCAGTTCAACTAGCTGCACCTAATATCTCATCAACGTACGTCCGGCAAAACTAAGGGGCGAAGCAGATCACGCTGCAAGGCAACGTACTGTAGGAGTGTCCCAAATGACGAGACTAAAGCGGCCCTTTGAGATCGGATCCCAGCTACTAGTCGTTTGTGTTCCGTATAACTCCAAAAGCCAGTTGGTGTTCAAAGGATATTTGCGTTAAGCACGTCTTGTTTGCCATCTCGATGAATGCACCATCAGTCTGTAGCACCAACACACAAAAGGACGAATTTCGGGACGAACTCATTACTCGAGTCCGCAGGAACAAGGGTTCTAACAATGTAGGAATAGCAGATGATTTTAATGGACAGATTGGAAGGCTTGGTGAATCAGAAGCTTGTTCATGTGAGTAATCCGCCTTATCTGCTCAGCTTGCAAATAACAAGGATAGGCTTTCCCTGTTTTGTGCAGACAGCTTTTTACTATAATCTACACCATTTCCCATATTATTTCGGAATTGTTTTAAAGCAATTCGGCAGTTATTCAACTGGCTTATTGAGATCTCGTTTGCATAAGCTTGAAACGTGATCTAACTTACAAGGGCACATTTGGGCGTGTGTACTGTAAGGTCCACTGATTTTCAGTGCATTGTTTTTCAGTCTGCTAGCACTTGTGCACCTGTGAATTATTGTGTGAAAGAGAGAGACATTTTCACGCAGTTCCGAAAATATTTTTGATATAAATCTGAATGATTTTGAAATAATTTCAAAACAGTATGGTACGAATTTCGGACTTGGTGCTCTAAAT
Source organism: Fasciolopsis buskii (assembly GCA_008360955.1). NCBI lineage: Eukaryota > Metazoa > Platyhelminthes > Trematoda > Plagiorchiida > Fasciolidae > Fasciolopsis > Fasciolopsis buskii. The sequence continues at coordinate 437,259 of LUCM01001803.1, forward strand.
TCATAGGTGATCTCAGCTAGGTCGATCGAAGGGCAGCAAGCTACCGTTGATGCGGTTCTGTCCAAAACTATAGACCGTACTGATCCACGCACGTAGATTCGGTTCATTCATTCGTTTCAATGCGATTTTCGCTGTAACTCAACGATCATCGATGAAAACGGTAAACACTGCTAGCCGTACAGCTTCGGTCTGATCCGAGTGTGGCAGCAGCTACCAATAGGAACTATCAGATGATCTAAGAACTCCAACGGACGTCACTGTAAATGAGTACAGGGACCGAATCAAGCGGAAACTACACCTGGCAGCAGGTTTCAATGTCCAGCAAAGACGTTGCATTTCTCAGTGGTTAATGAGTCGAATAGCACGAAAACGCCAGTTCTCGAACTGCAAAGAGATGAGCAAGATACGAGGATTTAAGCGAAGTCAAAAAAACAACAAGCCTTTAGAAGGATCGTGAAAACGCCTGATCAAAGTAGCCGAAAAAACGAAAGTAGCAGCCACTTAATGTAAAATTCAACTAATTTTCAGGCTTATAAGCAACTTCGATGAGCTGTGAACTTCGTCACTGAAATCGTACACGATAGAAATGGAGAGCCCAGTCATAGTAGATAGCAAAGGCTTGACTGTTGGGCTGACTAATTCAAGGAGTTGCCTAGTTTTCAAATCTTAATATGGTCACTCCGACATTAAAGATTGCGATCCCTTTAAAGGTTTCCCTTGAGCCCCAACGGAATTGATGGTGGAGTCAAGCGCTCGACTGCCGAAGCAGGAAAAATTGGCCGATCGTAACGAACACCCCAAGTTCTTTTCAAAATGGATGGTTCAGCCTACTCTGTTATCATGGGGAAAGCCACCGACTGAAGGGGACAGGCAGTAATTGTAGCAATTGTTTTGAGATCATTTTAATTGCCATAGTGATAATCCTGTGTCATCTGTCTCCGATTCACGAGTGCGACGTCGGTGAGCAGCAGGCTCTAGTTGTCTCAGGTAGATGTTGCATCGGCCAGACTGTCACATTCCGCTAGCTACTTGACGCGCGCCACACACGCACACACTGTCTCCAAAAGCTTGTGGCTTTCCTTTATTTATTCGATTCAGACGGCCGAACAGCTCTGTTCAGTGCTCTTCGCCGGAAAGATATGGCACAGGATTTCGTAAATCTGGCGCAAGCATTTAACTCGTGTAATACGAAAAGACCAGCAATGTCGTATCTTGCCATTCTTGCTTACGTTCTTCATCGACGAGTTAATGGAAGATGATTTAGCAAGTCTTCCGGATGTAGGTGTCGAACTGGCAAATGATGAAAAGCTGTAACCTAGAATACACCGACCACCTTATGGGTCTGTTCGAGAACCTACTCGACGTGCGCCGGACAGACTAGTGGGGCATGTAGTTCCATTCATTGTACGGATTACATTTTCGGGTTGTGAAGTGCTATTACGAGACTAGACGTCATTAGTTCCGAGCTTGGTATTTGAGAGAGAGGAAGTCACAGTGGTTGACCGCTTCATTTACCTCGGGAGCCGCATACGAAGGGCGGTAGCGGGCTGGTTGGGGTGGGCACGCGTATATCCGACGTTCGAGCGGCATCCACTAGACAGAAACACTTGGCACCGAACTGATATTTAGGTGAAGTTAAAAGGTCGTGTGTACTCTATTGCTTTGCGCTCACTTTTGTTGTTTGTTTGACAGTTATGGATTTTCTGCGCTGAAGATGTTCTTCGCGCATCGGCTTTCGATTATCGATGCATAGTACCCCTAGGATGGGATGATAGCGTGAGCAACATGGAGGTTAGAAATCTAATATTGCTTACCGGTACGCTTTCACAGTGCATCCAGCTCAGTAGACCTTGTTTTTCGGGTCACGTAATCCGCATGGTGAACACACGTCTACCGTACCGCGCTGTGTATTTTGTTCTGCCCTCGTAGAGGAAGAAACGATATGGAGGTCAACAGGCGACGCGGCATCGCGGAATAAGAAAGTGTAAACCAAACTTAGGTAAGGTAGTTGCCGCACAGCTCGATGGTCAGGATCCGAAAACCTCTCATCAGGTGTGCTGGATACATTGGAATCGCAAACAATGACGATTGTGATGTCACTTTCTGTCGAATCAGAATGAAGGTAAAAGTGTGTTTGCACATTTAAACTGTATTCCGCGTGCTGGTTACCACGTCATTCTTTTCTTTCCCCACTCGTGCAGTTCCGCGCCATATTCATTCCTTCTAATGCCACCTGTAGCGTGATGAGAAAGGCAGTAGTCAGTAGGACACCCTTCCGTTCGACATTGAACGATGATGATGTTCTTCCCCTTTTTCCCATGCCCACGAAACGGCAGGTAATGGTGGAAGAATGGTTCGGGGTGGCCAGTTGATGACATAGGTATAAAGTATTAAAACTTTAATCAGGAGTCTGACTCGTTTAGATCCAGATGGGCTGTCGGATTGAGGTCCCCCGGATACCCCGAAGCAAGGGTTGGAGACAATAGGTGATATGCCTCAGTGTCGTAGTCAGTAGGGTTCCTGCATTCGGAACCTTTTTACTTTTGTATAGTTCTTTAACTTATTTTGCATTCGATCCTTCATTATTCCCCGCTCTTTTTTCTGTTTGAGCAGATGATGCTGTAAGGTAGCAACCACAACCAAAGCATGTTAGTTTAGAGTCAATGGTTGTCTAAACTGAAATTGAACTGTTCTTCCTCTCGGTTTTCCTAACTGATCCGTTAGCTGATCTTCGTTGGATTCATGTCCTTCATACTTCGACTTCGCATTACTAAGAGAAATCCTTACTACTACATAAAAATGAACATATTCACCTTCATTATATACAAACTTGGGTTCGGATGTCGGCTACCGTTCATTTTGTTCGACACTGTTAGCTTGTTGATTCACGGTTCTTCTCTAGCCGGCTTTACTCCGCGATCACCAGCGTAGAGTCAGTTGACTGTCTCGTTGTTTCACAGTCACTTAACGACCTATGTTCCTTTGAACATTCCCTGGTATTTCCCCTCCTTGTAACTTTTATCCACTAGTTTCGTAAATGGGTTTTCTTACCTGCTTTACTATGCTTGGATTTTTGGATGGGATAGAATAGCTGTTTGATTGATCATGAAGATTCATGATAGTTCAACAGGAGAAATGTTTTCATTAGGCAAGCACTTCTAGTCTTCGCAAACTAGGTTCGGGCAACTAGGTTGCAACTTACAGAAACCTGTCCAATGCGGACCGCTAAAAACTCGTTCGTCATTGGGAAGATATGTCCAAAAAGGAGTATCTCTCCTCTTATGCCGAAGACAGTTTCATCAAGTTTTTAAGAAATTCTTATTACGCTTTATGTGTTCTAGTTCAGATACCGAGCATTTTCGCCGAGATGTGACCGGAGCCTCTTGGAGTCAGAGGCGAACGTTGGGAAATGTAGGAGACTACGAATGCGGGTAAATTCCCTTTGACATGACAGTCAACCGGCACGGAGACGCTACTCATATCTCATTAAATTCTATCAATTGGGTTTCGGTTCCCAAATGGCGGACCCCAAGTTTCACGCCAAACTGCAAAACTGAGATACTTCATTATTGTCTTTGCGCAACTACATACAATATTTGTCTCTGAAACAAACATCAGTTGTCTCTTTCTGACGTAAATATTCCCGTCAGCTTTCTGTTTTGGTAAAGTTTTTTTCTGTGTCGTAACTTGATTGTGATTACATGATCGCGTGCCGTAGTATCTTTCGACAATCTTTCGATAGTTGGCACTCCGTAGTTGAAAACCATGCACACCATTGTATGCCTGATAAAGGAAGCGTAAGGCGAAAATCAGTTTATGCATCACAAAGGGATAACGATAGTGGATCTGGGTTGCCGATGGTAATCGAGTCACCAACTAATCATCAGCTTTTTCGACAACTATGTTTTACGGAATATTTGATCAAATCTACTTTGATTGTAAGACCTTCTTCGGTTGGTCAGCATCACAGGTGATCATAATAATTCAAAAAGCAATTTGTGCAAGTTAACTGCTTGGCTTTCAGACACAAGTCACATAATCACATGACATGACCATTGCTTTTTTACCTTCCCGTTTGTACCCGTATCCAGCATCATTAAACATCCACAGGTCCTACCTTCTACTTTTTTCTTTTTCTACTTTATTACTGAGACACTAGTGTACACCTATTTTCAGGAAGAGGGCCGCGGCCAATAAAAGGCTACCAAGTGGGCACTTTGATCGGCAGTGGGAGGATTCGAGCTGGCGAACTTCACGACCAAACTCCACGACTTTATAGGCCTGACCGCCGTCCAATATGCTACATCATTCATTTGTAGATGTTTCCACTACAGCATATTCGTCTTTGTAGTACCGCTTGTAATGATCTATACTAACGAGTAACTGGTTTATTAAACTGATTTTATTCCTTTTTCCGATGATTGCGTTTCGTTGGCCGTTGTTGCTGTTGTTGTTATCGTCGTTTGTGTCGATTATGGTGATGGTGATGATAATAATAATAAAATCAACATCGACAGAATTGGTTTTGAAGGATCGTGAATACCATGCACATTTCGGTGCTACAGATATTAACAAACGCAAACGGAGGAGTGAAGTCAATTAGTTTCTCACGATCTACGTGTGGTCTGTGTGAGAGAGACGAATATTAGCCGTTATCACCTCCACCCATTCAAACACACACAAACAAACACGTCGAGGAGAGGGCTGTTTCTTTTTAAGAAATAAACAGTCCACTTCGCTGATTAAAATAGTCATTGCCGCTTTAAAGCAGTTTTCTCCGTAGTCCCATTAAAAACAACCGAAATAGCATAAACCTTTGCATGTGCGTACTTTCAAATGGGTGAGCAAGTTTTAGCCTCCCCGTTGTGGCCCTAAGTTGGGATGAACGAGCTGCCAAAATTTATTCGTCGAACGGGGATAATGTCTAGTTGGCGTGATTTGTGAACATTCACTCTATTGAGCAGCTGAGCCATTCAGCCGATTAGAGTTTGTTCGTATGTGTTCCTTGGTCTTCATTTCCTTATCAAGTAACTGTCTCAGTCGCTTGGTCTATCTCATCAATATCATTCTCATTGTGTCCATTTTTCCTGCCCATTTACGCGCATATCGTTTCTTTTATCAAAAGATACTCCCTATTTTTCCCATAGCGATTGTGAGCTCATTACCGATCATGTTTCTGAAACTTGCATTTGATGATTATGTTCAAAAATAATAGTCAGTGAGAAGTGTCCAGTGCGTACATTTTTACAGCCGTTCGACCGTTGATGGTGGGATCTATAGCTTCTTTCGGACAGGCTAATTCGTTCACTGCATGTGTGCCCTGGGCAATGTCACATCGACAGTACGGAAATCACAGATTGCAATTAGCATGCTAATTTGCGCTCACGAGAGTACCATGTCACCCCAGTTTGGAGTACATCGATTGGGTCGGTGAATCAAGGGTGGCGACGAATTTGGTGTTAGTAGGTGGTTTGTGATTCGTTTCCCTATCATGAGAACATATATATTTTGGGTTCAGTCGAGTTACCGTTTTGGATCAGCGCTTTCCACCATGTACTATTTTCCGCCAAATAGGCATACACGAACATGAATAAACGACAACTGCACGTTGTTACCAATCTTCGCAAATACATACATACACACAAAGAATATGCATATTTACATACATACATGTAAATGCACGCTATCTGATGAGAGCAAGATGGGCAAATACAATTTACGCATTATTCCTTTCCACTAGAACGGTACGTGTGTATTCTCGTGTACGTGTCTCTGTCTCGAGTTGTTCTCTGACATGCGCCCTTTTCGTTCGTCAACCGGCAAACTAATCCGAGCCAGGCTGTGAAAACACAACTCAATTTCCTATTCTGGATTCCGGATTTTCGAAGATAAAATTTTTGACGCTCAGGACTTCTCGACCTTCTAAATCTCTTTCCGCTGTTCAGTTTCGATATCAACGTTTTTTTCCCCTGCCCAACACTCAACGGCCTAGGTATTAGCAGTAATATCATTATGATTACTAATAGTACTAATGATAGTAATAAAAAGACTAACATAGTGACCTCAAATAAATAGGTTCGATGACTACGGACACAGTTCGAGTATCAGATAAAAATTCGAACTGATTATTCTTTCCTTTCGGCTAACCAAGAGTAATTGTTGATCTAAAGTGGCTGAACTCGTCATTTAGGTCTTATTGAGTTTACTAGTCACTTTTTGTGGCATGCTTGAAGCGCAAGTATAGTGGAAGGGACAGTCGCTAGGTGAGTGGGCAAGGGGAGAACCGCCAACTATGACCCAGTCACTTGAAGCATTCACACGGATTTTCCCCACAGGGCCAAATGAAAAACCCGTCAATACAGACACACTAAAACACTAACTCAATATAGGAAAGCGAGAATTTGATCAATCGGATAACGTGTGCATGTCAAACAGAAAAACGGCCGTGGTGTTGATCCCCCACGAACAAGCTTAGGTGAAGTGAACAGTGAACTAGACAACGAAAGAAATACAGTCATTAGTGTTTCCCTCTGATGCTTATTTGTGGGTACATTTGTGAACCCAAAAAGCCGGAAGCTAGCTGCGTATTTCTAGTCCATTCTTTCATCCGGTCACGTGATGCACTTCACATAAATGACAGGCCTAATTTGACCACATAAATGGGAGCCAAATTCCGTGTGGGCAGTCATCGAGTCGACCGGTAAATCAGGCGTCAGTGGCCGGTTGCGCTTGTTTGCTTTCCTACCTGCCTGTTCGTACGTCTATCCTTTTGTCGGTCTGTTCATCAATTTTTGCTAATCATAAGTTTATCCTCCTGTACACAAGTTTATCTGTTTAGTTGCTTGTATTTCATTTACGCATCTCAGTCTCAACTCTGTACCGCTTAGGTCTTACCCACGGTTCTGTTTCCACCCAGTTACGTATCCCAAACCAAAGTGAATCCCTTAGTTCAGTCTCGAGAGCTACTTTACACGTGATTTATTTTAAGGCTACGGTTGGAAGTGTTGTTACGGCAACTTGCGCATCAACCTGGGAGCACACTTCTAATTTGACATCATGAATCATCCGATCTGCCACATAGGAAACTTCAGGCACCATTATCGCTTATGTTATCCGCACCTCCCTTTTGCATCTTGCCGTTGTTTGTGTTTTAATTCGTCCACTTGTGTACTTTTGTGCCGGCGAGGATGATAACATTCAGTGGCTTTTGTATCCTTAACCTAGTTTGGGCGCTAAATTAGACTCAGTGGGCCGGAAAATTGCCACGGGTTGTGCCCATCTAATGCCGTAATTCACAGTTAATTTCGGATACGATCGGTCAACTTTCGTCCCGTTGTACGTTGCTACACGACGGAATTGTCTTAATTTGTGCTTTAAAATATGAAGTTGTGTGTGCGCACACGTACACACACCCATCGTTGGCTGTGTTGACGAGCGGTGATTATCTTTTTCACAATTATATACAGTGCTATTTCAATTAAATCCACCGATAATTTTGATGCAACAGTATGCACACTTGATGATGATGATGATGATGATGATGATGATGATGATGATGATGATGATCGCTCATTAGTTGAATTGTATGAAATGAAGTTCCAAGTAGATGATTAACCATTCGGCAAACTGACAATCGATTTTCGGAATTCACCAGAGGCCTGAGGAATACAAATTATTAGTCGATTTATCCGAATTTTGGCAAGTGACGGTTTCTAAGATCGAGGGATGCTTGCTACCTCATATACTCACTGTCAAACAGTTTAAGCGTGTTAGTTGCTCTGGGGGTCTTCGATGTGCCTTACAAATGATTCAATCTGGAATGGATAACATGCGCCGAAGTTCAGTAGATTTATCATTCAGCATCGACGCCCACACAATGCAGACCACATGCTCCTTGCAAAATGGTCCGCATTTGTTACCAAATTTGTTTGGCAGAAAAGCTTTGTTTTGTTCTTTTTATTCCGGCCTATTTGTAAGTCCGTTAATATCCCATCGATCGAATTGTGAGAATATACAGTTGAGTCCATTGATTATTTATTTGCAACATAACACATGAAAACTGTATGCCAAAAATGAGCATGCAAGCGATTATTGTATCACAAACGATATGATTGGTTGACATTAGCGTGCTGAATGTTATCCCGTGTTGCATGCGCAACAACGGCATTTCAGTATCCAGACACATCTTGGGCAAGGCTCACAGACTCATCTGTCGAATGGACACGATGTAACAGAATGAGTGTCGTGTGATCGAGACGCACCAACAAGTTAGCGAACCGCCGTTCTGAAGCAGAAGCGATTCATATTATTTCCTCCAAACCCCTTTTTATCCCAGTACACTGGCCTACCTAGTCTCAGAAAAAAAGAAATGTGTTCCAGCCGAAACCAAATAATACGAAAAATATGTGGATTATTTAGAACCGTGGGCAAGCTAGTGTGCGTGACCTTGGCAGAAGTAGAACCAGTTAGGACAGGTTGAAATGTACCTCAGGGCCACAGATAAGCTGATGGTGCAAACTCACGGACAGAGCGGTGCGTTCATTCATAGTTGTGTGTGCTTGTACGCAGTGACGGATTCGGACGCGCCCTGTTAGTATAACAGTTCACCTGGGAAGTAAAGTATAGCATGGGCAGTTTCGATGTGTTGACGATTCGCGCTTGATATGTGAGCTATTCCAACGTCCGCCAAACTGTGGCATGCCAAACTCCAGATCAAGGATCTTACTTGAATCACGAGGAGCGTGAATGAATGATAAGCCCATACAAAAGTCACACGGTGATTCACCGAAAGTTTTTCGCCTCTCAGACAAGGCTAACCTTCAAGACAGAAGACACAGGGCCCGAAAGTATGGGCTTCTGTTGTCATTTGTGTTTCGCATAAGGATAGATGAAAAAAGTACCCTTAAGATTCTGTTGCTGTATATTCGATGTCACTTCTTTTGTTCATTGATACCGGGTGGCAGATAACTCTACCGTAGTCTTGAAACTCTAGCTCTTCGATTGTCCTTCCTCATGGACAATACTGCATAGTGAATTTCCGTTCCGACCATACATTTCCAGTTTCAGTTTTGATAACAACCTTGCACCAATATGCTATGGTTTGGATTTGGTTAGTTAAGGTTTGTCAAACTAGTCAAAATGTCTGCGACGACGAACTAGTTTATCAATCAAACTTAGTGAAATTTGCTATGGATCAGTTATTATGCAAATAGAGACGTACTTTTGTAACCGGAGATATTTCGTTAGCATACAAAACCATCATTTGACTCGGTTATTTGCAATGTGAAAACTTTGAATGATTAATCACTACCATCACCATCCCCCCCGCATTTTGAGTGTTTAAGAGCCGTCATTACTATCAACCGTTCTTCTGGACTACGATGGTAGGTTAGGTAACGTTGTTCGATATCTTCAAATGTCCCCTGAGGACATCGCGATTCTATCCGGATCGACTGACACTGACTGTCGCCGGATTCCAGGACAGTTCGGTTCTTTTTCTAGAAAAAATTTACTGCAGCGCAGTTTAGTTTTTAGAATTGTTCTAATATTTGTCATTTTTCCTCGCTCTTTTTGTATGCGTGTGTGTGTTCCTGTGCAAATAGCGTGTCTCAGTGTTGAAAGAATTTTAGCCACGCCGGTGTCTATACATTTGTTAGAAGTCGACAATACCAACGGTCTGTTCCGTTAACTCGTACACAACCAGTTTTGCTTACCTAAACAAATCCGCAAACTCTACAGTCCAAAAGCTGCTTGCATATTCAATATCTTTTTTGTACCGTTTTTCTATGTCATTTTACTCAGTCGCTTGTCCAACCGGCCGAAATTTCGGTTGTCACAGGACGATCCGCACAAACTTCACTCTCCTCCAATTCACCCACCCACGGGCATTTTGTGCGAAAAACAAGTACTCGTAATGTGATTTGATTTGCACAAAACGTTGTGCGCATGTGTCAGCGATAGGTCGTTGGCTAGCTGCTGCAAGCAACGGGGACCGGAAATGGAATAATTGTTACCTTTGGGCTGGGAGTGTATTTTTCGATCTTGGCAATTAAAATTTGTTTCTTTTAAATAGACACCGACAGACAAACAGAGACAAATAGTCAATTGGATAGCCAAACAGGGGAACAAGCTGATGACCAGACAGCTTTAAAAACACGGAGGGATTTTCTTCTGGTTCCATCAAACAACTTTAGTGGATCCTTGTTTCTGACTAGTTTCGTATTTTAAAAATTCCCACTTGGTCCAGATTACCGTCTAGGGATATCAACTGATTGCCTTTTGCTCTCACTCACATTTAACAACTATTCATTTCCTCGATGACCTCTGGCGAAAAAGGAACTTACCGGGTTCCAAATCCGTCTCAGTCGGTCAATTTTTCATTCGTCAGGCTACTATCGACGGAATCGCCCCCTACAGAGCGTTTTGTTGTACATCATTCGACAAAATATTTTGTGCTTCATCTCTCTCCTGGATTTTCATCTTTATGTGGAGCACAAAGGCCAATGTCGATTTGGATGCTAGTATTCATGCAAAACGTCCAAACAAGAAACTTCATTAGGGCAGATGCTAATAAGACGAAATTTTGATGACAAATGGAAGACACTAGCGTCGTGGATTTCCAAGCAAATGGCATTAACAACGATTGTAACGACCGCTTAATAGCTTTGATATTCGGGACCAAATTGTCGACCGAGTGCCATCGCAAGTATTACCAATCCTCAGCTGACTTTGAAAGTGTCAGTAGACTCGTCTTATAGCCAAGGTGTGTCGCAAAAACCAAAATGGAGAGTGAAACTGACTGAATTCCAACGTGCTGCATGATGAATTCTATTCATGTCATCGCATACGCCTTTGTTACATGCACTCGGAGGCAGCCATCGCTCTTCTTCATTTGGACAAGCTAATATCAGAGCCGTATCTAAATGAATGACTTCATCACAGTTGATCAAGTTTGTCGGATTGTCGAACCGTTGAGATTTGTTACGGTTTCGCATTCACATCCACACAGCATGTGCTGCGTGGGTGAGGTGGACGATATTAAATTCACCGTAAAACCGCCTGTTTATGACGGAGGATTTGAACCCGTCATATCTGGCAGGCTAATAACCTTGAAAATAGGAATATCCACTCCTTCCATTGTCGAGATATCAAAAACTTGATGGAAGAAATTTGGGAGAATGGGCATTACGTACCATATCCGTAGAGAAGGAAAACCTCCGGAAGTGAAAGCAGATCGCTTCTCAGAAATCCCAAGTTCAGTTTTCCAAAAGAACAACTCACTTCTGTTAACGCGAGAATAACCGCAAGGGCGCTGGCCAAATCCGTTCTCTTCCAACCACCTGAGTCCCGGGATTTGAACCCACTTGGAAACATATGGTACTATTCAAGAGGAAAGATGCTGAGGCGGAAATTTCCAACTTTTCAAGTTTTAACGATATCCCTACAAGGGCTTCGTATCAAAGCAATAGTAGTTATTGACTGACTGATAAGCATCAAAACTACATTAATAAAAGTTACCATTTCCCGCTACATTGGCTTATTGCCACCGGTACGGGAGAACTTGCCGTTCTATAGCATTCATTGTAGAGCATTATTCGTCTGAATCCATCTCCAGTCTGATTGGCTCTGGCTCAATGAAAGACGGAGTGGGCACGGAATGTCGAAATAGCTCCAGGGATCGAGATCCACTGAGTATCAATTCATTAACCATTCTTAACAGAATGAAAGAAGGAAGAAAAAGGGGTCTCAGTGAACAGACAAACAGCCAAAGTTGTGTACTACTGGCCTTGTAGTCCACGAATAAGGCCCCACTGAACAATGTCCACTGTGGTTGATCCGCGGATCGGGTATTAGTCCAAAGAAGACCATTTGAGACACTCTGAACCCAAGGCGTTATCGAAGTCTGAGGAAATGAAAGTCGAAATATGAAAGACGACCAATCTAAAAATTGGCAGCCTGTTGATTGACAGTCAGTTGGTTCGGAATATCGAAGGTGTTATATCTAAAAGACACGGCTTTCTGTGGTAAAATGGTCCCTCCAATCACTGTTAGAACCATTCGTTTTGAAAGTCGACTACGTAAGGTACTTCTGTTATCGTTAGTGTATTTTCCATTTGTCATCAAAATTACGTCTTATTAGCACCTGCGCTAATGAAATTTCATGTTCCGGTGTTTTACATGTGTCTACTGCATTTCAAACAGAAATGGAGGTACCGTGAAAATCAAGGGGGCACGAACCATTTGTTATCGGGCTTAGTTTGTGAGGTATTATGATGTAAATCGAAGCCAAGCAACCGTTACCGATAAGCACAAGAACGTTCCACTCGCTCACTAGAATCTCATTTGAATCGTTAGGAGCGTGAGTGAATGATGAGTCCACTTAAGAATCACATGGTGATCCGTCGGAGGATTTTCGTCGGTCAGGTAAGGCTAACCTTCAGAAAGGAGGTACAAGGCCCGAAATTATTGGTTTTCCTTCTCAGTAATGTGTTTCGCATCCATTCAACTTCCTAACGATTCAACTGAGATTCTAGTGAGAAACTACGAAACGAGCGTACTAGTATAGGGATGGTTGGACA
>LUCM01001803.1:451986-556877 GCA_008360955.1 Fasciolopsis buskii
TAGAACGCTTCATTAGTTTAGGACCAGATGTTAAGGCGATGGGTCGAAAGCGTTTTGCCAAAGCAGTATAACTGTCAGATTTTGGGATGGGAATAATAGTGACGGGTCTCCATCATACAGGGATAGTACTGTTCAATGCAAAGCTGATAGATTGTACGAAGCCGAGAGTTGTTCAGGAGCATGAGTGAAGTCACCTTTATTGTATTTCAGTGCTACGATTCACCTACCTTATTCCTCGTCTCATTCTTCTCACCAATACGCAGTACGAAATCGCTCTCAGTTAGCGACCGTCACAAGACTGATACGTTTGACACGCTCGCAGGATACCGACTGTGTAGGCAGGCCAGCACGTGAATGTACACGACAAGGTCGTTGACATGCTTGATTTACAGCACTAATCTCTTATTGGCCCTTCACTTATACAAAAAGACTGTGGGAGCGCATCGTGTAGCTGTTTCGTACTCTGCTACGATTCACCGCATACCAGGGGGACCACAATGGACCGTTTGAAAAAACCGATGGCTGTCTTGGTTTTCCTCCCGCATGTTAGCCACCTCGTTCGAGTCCGGGTTGGCTTGGTTATTTTGCTTCCCATTAATGATGTTCTGTCCTTTTTTACATCGAACAATTACTGACAGATTTTAATTCACAAAATGAGTCGGAATCGGTTTTTATCCCCTGTAACTTCCTTCCCAATGGCAAATAGAACCTGAAGCGTGCATCCGTACCTGTCTCCGGCGTCCATCCACGTGTGCTACGTGGATGTGCCAACGGGCGAACGGGGGCTGCCTTCACTCACCTGTCTACGAAATTCATTGCCCCTCCCCGTCGTGGTCGTGGGCCGAATACCGCTGACTCACACTGCGTCAGTCATGTGCGTGCGTGCGTGTTGGTATCGTAGCTGCAGTTGCGCCATGTGAACGTACACTTGCGCATAAGCCTAGCGCTTAAGTGTGCACGTACATAGAGGTATAGGTACACATGTGTGTGTGTGTGGTGGAGTGACACTGAGATGGACGCCAATGCACGTGCTATCTGCTGGCCCCTCACATGACCCCGGCTCATTCGCTCGGACAGGGTCTGACATCCGGTGCCGCCCACCACAGGCACAGCAATGTGTCTCGGAACTGGGTTGCGCACATCTGGTTCGGTTCCCTTGTTGGGCCAGGGGCAAATGGCCACCATTCGACCTTGAGACACATTCATCCAATTCATTGAAAAATTGATTGATCAGCGGTGTTATGGTTTCTTTTTTTCCTCCTTGCACGCACTCAGTCTTTCGACTCAACTCGGCACATATCTGTCCTGGTTTGGAGCCTCGGAAACACGGTGCCATCATGGGGTGACTGTTCGAGCCAAACATGGAAAAACCTGACAAAACCCTTTGTTAGTGCGAGACCTGAAGAAAAGTTTTGTACAACAGTTTAGCACATTTTGCTTTTCATTCCGTTTGGTCTAGAACCAGCAGTTGGAGACTTGTCTGAACACAGGCCTTACCTGGCCACATTGGCTGATTTTTTAGGCGAAACAGAACTAATATTATCAGAATCTACTGTATTTCGGATAGTAACTAAAAAACGATGCGCCCCCATGTCTGTTAGTTGATGATTTTGAAACATGAAAAAGTAGCAGGTGATTATAAAGATTCCCGATCACCATGCTGTATTTTTCATACTTCAAAATCGTCAAACGAAAGAGAACCACTTCAGTGTGAAATCAGTAGAGACGGCCACAGTTACTTCTTTCAGATACGGCACCTGTTGTTTGCTTTGAAAGTTATCAAAATATCACTGTTAAGATTAACAAACCAACATTAAAAGTACCACTACCACAATTCTTTGTGTCGCTTGTCAGCCCCTGGTCATTGTCTCGTCTCCCCAGCTGTTTTAGCACCCGTGGCCTAGAGCAGAACACACGTTTTTGGACAACACACCACGAACGGGCACATCACGTGTGAACTGTACGGCTCACTAGCATGGTTTAATAGCCCAGTGTGAATTTCATCAGCGACCGAAACTTCGGTGAAGAAGTGCGTACTTCGGATGACGTTATGGCTTATAAAATCAACCTGAGGCCTCCGAACAATGGTTAAAGGGTACAAAAGACGGGGAAAACTTGTAGCAATAAAAGGATTGTAAGGCGCATTCCTGCCAGTAGTCTCTGCTATGTTGTTGCTACCTCAATAAACCGTCCAGTGGTTTACTTTCTCATCTAGCGACTCAGGATGGATTGCAGTCATCTTTTTGGAATCACAGACCATTCGGATCATCACCTATAATAGTGGTGAAGGCAAATTATACTGAGACTTTCGTCATAATAGTGCTTTACAAGGTGCGATGCAGCTGAAAAGATTCCGATCCGCAAGCATCAGTTATTCACAACGAGTTTTTAAGACCAACAAATGTATCGATTACCACGACCATAATTCTACTTCATCGCTTACCATATGGAGAAAAAACGTGAATGTGAAACAATACACGGGATTCCACTGTCGTATTCCGTACCCAATTTGTACGGCACCCGAATAACATGTGCTTCCCCATCCTATATGAGGAGATGCGTCTACTGGCTTCGATGATGTTGCGAAGAGTGACTGGGAGCTGTCTGAGTTCCGTAGGTGTGGAGACGATGGGAGATATCTTATTCAAGGAAGTACTTTCAAGAAAGAGAATGAATAGGTTTGTGAGAAATGTACTCCTTGGGTTGTATTTAGTGAAATTGCGGTTCCAGTAGACACGGTCCGTACAGCGTCAGCACTGATCAACCGATCGAATCGGAAGAGCTAGGATGACGAGAGAATAAGTGGTGGAACAAGATCCAGGTGTTGGACCGATTAACAATGACAAGATCTGACTTTACACACACACACACACACGCACAAGGATAAGGTTCTGTGTGCACACACAGACAGAAGTTTGGAATGTCAACAGGTTTGAAGACTCGGATGATAAACCTAATTTTGATTACTACCACTACTACCAGCGCTATCACTGCCACTACCACGTACTGTCGTTCGCCAGTGTTGAATAAAAAGCTGGACTCCAGTATTCAACCGGATGGTTTGGATCTGGTTTACGTGTGCACGAAGTCATCGTGATGACGGTGGTCAGAAATAATATGTAGAACTCTCTCTGTGTTCCTTAAGCATACCAGTGTGTCCATGCTTTGTGTGTGTGTGTGTGTGTTTGTGTGTGTGTGTGTGCATTGTTGTGTTCGCATGCTCCATTCCGATTATCGTTAAGCCTAAGTTTTCACACGGTTCACCGCAGAAAAAAACCTAATTTCCTTCTTTCACTCTTTCTTTTTCGTCCTACCGTTTGTTCTTTTTATCACCGAACCGTCAATAACCTTCATCCGCCTGGTGTATTTGTCAAAATAACTGTTGGAAAAAATCTAATAGTTATTTGTCATCAGATATCGGCTAGTTTACCCAAGACTTATGAAGATTGAATAAGGTGACCGTTTCGGTCTGATCTGGTCTAGTCCGGGTAGGAACTCGAATTTGCACATGCCAGACTTCTCTTTCTTACCACACGTGAGCAGATCACTTGATATTTTTAACTTGCTCTCGCAGAGATTGTCCCAAGTGGAGCTAAAAATGACTGTTTGCTTTACGCGGGCTTTCGCACTGCCTGAGTGCTGGGATTATAAAAAAAATGAGGCTTTTAGTCGTCAGCTTTCATCGTCAATCAAGGAATACCTTTCGGCAGACTGCAGTTTTTCCCGTTCAGTTTATTCATTGCTTAATGCTCCTGTGGTAATGCTTCGTGTCTACCTTTGAATACTATAAAGAACACGTCCACGCCTTTTAGTACCACCGGCCTGTTTTTCGAAGCCATGGATTCATTTAGAATAAACAGCCGTTTGTCCGGTGATCAAGATTATTGTTGTAACTCAATTTAGGCTACCAATTCACGTGACCGGGTCCGACAACTAGTGTGATCTAACCGGTTGTTTCATGGGTGGGTTAAAAGTGTTATTTTTGTTCTAATTTTGGGCGGAATCGCTAAGACCCATGGGTAGGATACTAAAGCATGGAAAACCTGTGTTATTTGTAAAACATAAGTTCACCTAAATGTCAAAATAACGGTGATTTAGACATAATGGAGTCGTTATAATCTTATGCACCTCAGTTACAAAGTGGATCAGGTATTAGATACACGAGGGCCCTCGTGTACATTCTTTGAACCCCGCGACTACAAAGCCTTCGCATGATTACTGCCTTCTGTAACTTGTTCGAATTGTTTGGAGTCTGTGTTCGTTCGGCCATCTTTTTCTGACCCGGCGCATCTGAAAATGTGGGATTTGGTGATCACATTACACCCTACTAATCATCGTAATTTAGAAATAACAAATCTTAACGCCACTCAAGAAGTACAACCATACTTTTAGAAATGCTAGTTAATTATGATGTGAGATTTAATGATTACTTCTTGAATATTGTCTGCCTGTCACAAGATGGAGTTCTTCGTTAAAACAAAACCATCTAAGACTACCCCGTGATATGAAGAACCCTATTATTTACGCTTTTCAATAAGAAAACTGTACACTCCCAGGTGTAGAAGAAAAGTAAGACAGTAATGATTGTAGTTGTATTATTTCGGTATCGCTACTCACAGTCAAGCAGGCCTGCATGCCTGGTTAACATTAGGATATGGAAGTTTATGTACTCGACAGGAAACAGTGTGATTTTTTTCAGTTGTAATAGGTACCCTTGGAGCAATAATGTTTAACGGAGCTCACATAGACTCCAACTGAAATGGAAACAGATGCTGGCTGAAGCTCAATAAGCGCTTCAATCAAGATAAGTATTCATTACAATTAAGATGGACATGGGGGTTTACAACCTGTCCGTTACACGGATGCCAATTGCAAGAAGTGTAAAATGCTGATAGCTACAAAGAAAAAACGTGCTCTTAGGTCGAAAAAGAATTATCGTTTAAATGTTTCTTAAATTTGCACAAAAATTGATCGCTATTCAAAATCTCTGAAGATACATGACAATGAAATAACTAAAATTTACATTTTGAGTGTCGAAGAATTTGTTTGCTTATCACTTGTCCGTTTTGTATGCAGAATCGCTATCACGTGTCAGTAAAGCGCACTGCCGCTCTGTCACAAGTTTAATCTTATTTGCTGTCATGTGATCAAATGCGCATTCGAATACGCGCAGTGTAGTGCTCGAGCTGGCATGATAAGAGGGGGAAACATGCCATTATTGAGTGAATGGATTGATGAATGGATCACCTTAGATTTCTTCCAATCATCAGATATCATTAATCAATCTTTTAATCGAGTGTTTAAAAGACTATGATTTACTGGTCGACCTTAGATCCGACTGATGCGTGTGATTTATCTAGGACAGATCTTTGTTATTTTCTAGTGTTTATAAGCCGCGGAAAGGTGATGTGATTACACACGTCCAGTCACCTACTCATTCACTAACCTACCCGAACACACACACACACACACACACACACACACTGGTATCTGATTTTGAATTCTTACCAAACACAAAAGCCAACGAGAGGAAACTCGGTTGACCAAACCAAACCTAAGGAGGCTGGTTTTCTAGTGGCCTGGTGATCCAATCCATTAAATGTTGTCGATGCTTAGCCCAGCCTACAATAATACCCATGCCAATAAAACAGTACATGGTACACACACAATCCTTGAACAGTGCCGTTAATAGAGTAGTGATAATCAAGCGGTCAGCATCGTGGCACTTCACACTGGAGGTCATGGATGCGATTCTGCCTACAGCCGGTCAACCTTCACACTTAATAGCCCTCTGTTGACCACAACTGCCTTCCCAAAAATGACGTACATTTTGGTTTCATCAATAGAGGAAGTAAAAGCCAGAAGAAAAAAGCGAAATGTGTTGGCAGCATCGATGGCCTGAAATGGATGGCTCTGCATGTAATTAGATCGCCATCTTTTGGCCAATACCAACATGAAAGTTGATGGTGATCGAAAGGCGCGTTGTTGCCAAGCCTCTGTTTATTGCAGCCGAGTGGAATAAATCTGGCAACCATTAGGCGGCACCTGTCCTCCCACAATATTCGTTACTAGGTTTGAAGCTAGTACACAAAACTGCCTACTGAAGAACTCCCATTAATAAGTACTTGCAAAGCAGGGAATTGTGGACTTAGTAAATCTTCATCAGGCTCTCGTGATTAGACGATCCTGTGTTTATAAGACTGGATAGAAATAGATTAAATCTTTGAACGATGAAAGCATTTTACCAGAGAGTAGTAACAATTAACCTTTTACTGAGGCTCGTGAAAGCGAATCGGGTAACTGCTGGGCCCGGTATGTCGACAATTTAATCATATTAGTCATTTCCCATCCGTTTTTCGTCCTACAAGCGTTCATTCTGGATTAGTTTGTCAACTGGGGCTCCGCTGATTGTTAACACATCAAGTAGAACTTACGGTTTGGCACATTTTGACAGAATATATTGAATAAATCTGAACCGGAAAAAATCCGGCGATGCCCTATGAAGTCCCAGACCAGCACGTCCCAAGTGTGGATGAGCTGAAGTCCTTCGATGTAGCCTCGTTGGTCCGGTGGACGAGCACGTATACAAAACTGGATTGTGAGTGGCATCAATGACTGGTTCGAGTAACGCTCGGCGGAGGTGGCGGGACCCATATTTTCGGATCTGCCTATCGCGTGTGTTGTGTGCTTAAATGAGGATACGTTAGTTGGCCTGCACCAATGGAAAATTCCTCTCCGGTTCACTTCATGGTGGGACGAAGAATACAAGAGACGAGGAGGCGTATAGAGGGAAGCTGGTCAGATAGATTCGGGTAGGGTCGTGACGCTCAAATTTCCGGGTTCTGGATGGAAAATTTTGGACAAGAAATCCCAAGAAAACGTCCTATTACCCATAACGTTTTCAGGCAACGAATCAAGATGCATTCAGTGAATAAAAAAGTAAACTTTTATCTCTCCACATCACGTAGTGGTTGCTTTTGCCATAACAGTTGATGTGAGCATAATCGGTTAAAGGCAAGTCGTATTATTATTATTACTATTGGTATTATCTGTACTGTCATTGTTTCGTCCTTGTTGTTGTTGGAGTTAGTGTCAATGTATTAGGGTCCGAAATATTGATCCGGTTCCAGATAGGATCACGAGTTCAATTCTGAGCAAGTATCGGCACGCTTTTTCACTAACAGATTGTTTTGAATCATGCCTTCGTGAAAGGGAGAGGGTTTTGCACTAGAAGCACACTGGTCGGATCAGACTGATTGTACTTGGTATTCGATCCCAGGATGACGAAGAACATGACTTAGGGGCAATACATCCAGCCATAAATCACAAAAGGTGAATCAAACAAAAGCAATCTGTGCACCGTTGAAGCAGGCTATACAATCTGCGATCAATGCTTTTGTTGGAGGCAGTTGAACGAATACAATACACCTACACAAT
This sequence comes from Fasciolopsis buskii, assembly GCA_008360955.1. Lineage (NCBI taxonomy): Eukaryota > Metazoa > Platyhelminthes > Trematoda > Plagiorchiida > Fasciolidae > Fasciolopsis > Fasciolopsis buskii. The sequence goes on from LUCM01001803.1 coordinate 459,424, forward strand.
TGAGCATCGGTAGCGCCTAATTAAAAGCGGGGCTATTTCATGGTCATTCGTTTTCACTTGTCATCAACTATGTAATCGCTTTTGCTTTTTGCTCTTCAATCATCCCACTTTCTGCGCCCTTAAAGCGTACTGAATTTAGCCATTTAGGTCGCAGCTGAAACAAGCTTGTCGTCATCTCAGTCGTGTGTGCTTTTCATGTTTAAAACAGCCCGTTTTTCATCTTAGTAATGACTTACCTTTTTCCGTTCGTTCGATCAGGTAGTGAGATTGGAATTTGCTCCGCCGATAGATCTTTCGCTTTTCTTCTGTCCCTTTGTGCAAATTAGATAGGCAGTGATCACGGCACTCCGTTTGCTAAATGGGAAAGAACGCGAACAAGGCTTTGAAATACGTAGACACGCGCCAATTTTCTGTTTTGTTCGCCATTTACTATCCGAACTCGGAAATCACCCGATGTTGGCGATAGTGAATGAGTGAATTGCTTTTGTATTGGACTTGTGTTCTCCGTATCACGTTTCCACCTTTATGCTATTATCAAATAAGTCTAACTTTTCATTCCTCACCGATTAAATTAGCGATAGGTCGTAAATGTCATCCCCCCTGAATTGGAAAGTCGCATTAATTTTGGCAAAGGAATTCGCTGATTGCGTAAGAAGATAGATGACCGGAAGTTTAATTGTCTATGCGGGGATAGTTTTTGTTTGTTCCCGTCAGAATGATCATCGATCGAAACGAGGAAGTTACTATTAATCTACCTGTTAAAGTAAAAAGCTGCTCAGAATAAGTTCAGTAGTTTCAGCCAGTGATGCATTGTTACAACATATGGGGTGGCTGCAGTTTCCTTTTGAAGAAAAGGCTAGTATATTTTCTCAAAAACAATCACATATATTAGCCACATTACGCACGTGAAGCATAATCGATCCGGATGGATCTTCGAATCAAGCAGCTGATTGTTTGATCGATTCACAAACAGATTAATCATTCAATCAATCGATCGATCGGTCGACGCGGACGAGAGATGATTAAAATTCTGGATATTAGCGAAAAGGATTAAAGTGGGACTTGGCTGAGAGCGTGATCATTACTCTCTCTCACCAAGTTTGTCTCCGAATCGCCCAACTGATCCCACATTTTGTGTCTGTGCTCAATCCCCGTTCACCCCTATCTCTCACCCAGTTTCATGCCATTGCACACGAGAAGGGGAGACAAAGGAAGAACCTACAGAATCAGGAGCAGACGCCAATAAATTCGTCTGGCGGGAGAAGGTCGCTCCTGAGTCCTCGACAGCGTAGATTTTGTTCCAAGCATACAGACACGTTTATTGTGGTGAAAGCAAAAAACGCAACATAGGTGAATCACATAATTAATAAACAACCAGCAAACAAAAGAAGCAACCACAGAGAGGTCTGTTGGGCATTGAAATTGTCTATTCCGGTTCACTACTGAACAGGGTTTGTGGCCATTCGTCGTAGTCACTAGAATTGAGAATCCCAATGGCAAACTCATGAACTGAATTTGGTCCATCCCCGGCTTTTGTTATTTTAGAAAAACTGGTACTTATTTCAATAGAGATTCGTCCATGCAATAAAAAATGTTACAACAATTCAATGCTCCGCCCAAAAGGCCTACCTCACAAACTCATCATCGCTAAGGGATCTAATGAAATAGGCAGAGGCATATCGTGCGGCTGGCTATGATCGAGAGGCAGACATGAGAGGAACCAGATGAACAAAGAGAACACTTCCGAGTAAAGAGGATAGGCTACCGGACTGTCATATTTGGCTATACTGCAGAATTTTCTAAGCGGCTCGATGGACAACCCGGTAGGTCGGAGACGCAACAAGTGAAGTCACATCAAAGAACGCTTGACGCAACATAATAAAAAGTGGATTTTCTGCACACGCATGGGTCGCAGGAGGGAGAACACATGGGGCTGATCAATTAGATACGGGGCGCTATGATATTTAGGACTGATGATGATGCACGAGAACAGTAAGATCAATGAGTAATGTCCTGTCGTCGTCCTCAAAAAAGAAGAAAAAATCGAACCGAGAATGAGGCCGCTTCTACCGACGTGGGTGAAGGGCGGGGTTTGTATTTGGATCCAGCAGAACACAAACATTGAAAGATGGGAGGAGACAGTTTTTGCGAATATGGAACAGGAGTAGTCATTATATATATATATATATATATATATATATATATATATATGCCAGTGAACTTCTCATAAAGAGAAAATTATCAGGTGGTGATCACATGATCAGGGGAAAACTCTTTTAGTACCATGGATTTTGGTAAGCTGTTTCAGATACCGACCGATATGATCAAAATGATGTCCGAGATAATCAGGAGTACAGAAACTACAGTTCTGTGAGATACTGCCATAGGAATTAAAACAGGTTTCTTGGGATATGGTGAATGCAACTTCAGGGTGTCTAATCCACGACGGATCATAATCTGACTAAAGTCCAAGTTAACGGAAGCGAGGATTATCATCAACCAAACAATGTAGAAAACCAGTGAAACATTTTCGTAATTGGAGCAGCACCGTAGGTTACAAGGCCGGTATTTGTGGACGTTGTGGGCGGATAGAAAAATGATGGTGAGGATGAGAAAAGGTGTACGTACAAAGTCCGTTGAAAACGTTTTAAGAGTAGCTGTGAGTTTTCACTAGTAAATGGATTTCCGTTTCAGTCAGCTAAACCCTGTAGAGGTAATCACATGATACTATGCTTAAAAGAATTTCTGGCACTTACGTTACTCACCTGGTAAACTATTGAAGTTCTATTGTTCAACTGTTTTCACGAGTATCACGAACAATTCGTAGCTATTTCAGCACCATCCGAGTGGAAACTATAACCTTCTGAATTGTTCAAATCTGATACTAGCCAAGGATGATTGAGCGTAGATTTTTTCCAATCTAAATAATAGTGGTAGCAATTGTTTTTATTCTCTGACCTTTCAGTTCATTCGCTCGGTAAGCAACAAATTTTATAACGACTCTAGAAAAAGAGTAAAGTGGGAATTTAGCGACGGCCACGGGACTGGGACCCACAACAATCACCGCCATGATTTTGTTCACTTCACCACCGTCATCACCGTCGGTAGGACAGGCCGGTTGGATTTCGTTTAGGATGAACTAATGTTTCATACTTTGTATTACATGTTCTAAGCATGGGTGTGATGGACAATGGTTTGCTCCAGAGCCGCTAGGGCCCATTAGACGGGCGGGGGGAAGGAAGGGTGGATGAGGGGGTGAGGAGGTACGAGAATCGGCAATCATGTGACCCTGCAACATGGAGTGGAAAAGAATTATATGTCTCGTCTCAAGCGTGATAACCACCGGGTTGCCGTCTATCCCTCTTCTGATCATATTTAAAAGTAATAAATCAAATATGCACGGGAAATGAGTTTTCGACTAGTGGATTATTCTAATTCTGGGTTCATTTTTTATGCTCGGTTGTTAACAATGGATAGGAACGGTATACTGAAGTGCCGATTTCCAAGCCCATGAACAAGATGATCTGGATGAGTCTGTTCACGAAATCCCGAAACACAGTTACACGTATAAAAGTCCAGTTAACGCGAAAGACAAAATCTGAAGCCTGCAAGTACGGAGAGGTCCCGGATCCGGGAGTTTACTCGCCTGTGGAAATGGCAGCCAAGACTGAATTGGGACCGAATAGACTAGGTGGACGGGATGAACAACCCCGGAAAAACACCAACAAATTCTGGCTTATCTCTCTAAAACGAAGTGTGCACGCACGCACTTACGGTATTTATATCTGCTAGCCCAAATATTACATTTCGTCAAGGGAGAATAGTGGTATTAGGTTTGTTCTGTAGTAATCTCCATTGCATTGTGCCCTGAGAATCGACATTGTCAAAGATGACTGAGCGAATAAGAACTTGGTTGCTTGTTTACATGAGACAGCTGCTTATTGTCCTTCATGTCAAGGACAGAATGCGTGACGTGCACAATCATCTGCAGTAAGTGCATGGCTCAGGTCAAAGGGGATTCGCGAAGGCTGGCCCCCGTGATACGTTGGTGTTGCCCTGGTGCTGTTCCTTGTTATTTTCCTCTGACTATCGTTTAATAGCTGCTGGTCTCGGCTTGTTTTAGGCAGTCATGACCTGGGTTAGGATGAATACACATTTTCAAACAACAAAAACCGCTAAGTTTTACTCATGTGTGATCTGTGGCCCAGTGACGTGACTCGATAACCTAGTAGGACTTCCAACATTAGCCGTAGTTTCAGCCAACAAACGTATTTATTTCGATCCAGGTTATGGCTGCTTAAAGCAGACCAAGGTGAGTAAATGATAGCCAGAGGCAAGAAAAAAGTAGCCAAAGGCGACCAAACGATGGCCAATCGTGTATTAATGCTGGTGACTTAGTGGTTTTTGTTGTTTTTGACTGGTATGATGATGCAGACAACAGTGACAGTGATTCCGATTGTCATCTCGTAAATTTGATCACGGAGCTCTTGGGTCGTGCATAAACGAGCATATTTTCAAAGTCTGTGCCAGACCAAGGCTAAGCGAGTGTTGCGGGCGAATTGGCCAGCCGGTTTACAGCGACTTTGCCAATGGATGTAATCAAACAATCATGCGCAAGCCGACGGACTGAAGACAGTCCGCCAGCCAGCTCATGCGAAGCACATCGCCGGTCGTATTTGGGCACACAATGTAAGCAGAACAATGATAATAACGGGTGATGAGCAACATCGAAATACCTATTCTAGATCCACGCTCGCAAGAGCTAACGGTCATCGTGGTAATGGCTTCGGATGACTGAAGATTCTCGATCATGACTTTCGGAAACGTGACAACAACGTCAGTAGTTAGTGGTACAGTCACAATGATGTGGTTGTACAAATAGCCTTACTAGTAGAATAAATTATTGATATGCGGTGTAGCATGGTGAAAATGAGAACGATAACATTCTTGAACAGTATAATTCTGACCAGGATGACCAAAGGTAGTTTAAGAGTTGGGGAGGAGGACTGATATCACAACCAGTGCTTGTCGGTAACTTGTGTTAACAGGACACTATTTCAACAACTTACCCAAATGACTCCAATCTTGGTATGGAGGACAAGTTGACTTTGATAAATGCTCGAATAATTGGTTTGTAGGCAGTGATCGATACAAGGGGAGGTGGTTTGATTGTAAACAGGTAGGGTACAAATTCACGGCTATGTACGTCAGCTGTTAAATGATTAAGGAGTGAGGTATTTATCTCGTCGAATTTTACGGTGATGCAAGGATCTAAATGTTTATGTTCGTTCAGAAATATACTCAGCTATATTTACTCTTTTGATACTAAGAAAAATCCGTGAATCGTGTTACTAACAATGAACACTTTTGATTTACCATTAGGTCTGCTCGTTTAACTTGTCTGAAATCAAAGGAAGCGCTAAGCATTGCACGTGTTTTACTTTCATTTTGGAAGTCGTGGGAACTATTTCCTAGTGAATCATAATGAACCACCATCAGTGGAAACAGGAGTCGAGCCAAGCGGACATTTTTATGTCATCACTATGCGAACGTACAGTTTAGGGACACTTTGATGTTAGAAAAAAATCAGTGTACAAAGAGGAATCCACTGCTGATAGCGTTTGAACGGACTAAGAGGTTTTTGACAAAAAACCTCGCTGTCAAAGTTCAAGCGTGCAACAAAAGGCAAATTCGAGCTAAAATGACCCGATTCGAATTTCCGCACTCATACGTGGTTGTCATTCCATTTCCAAGACGCGTACTCATCGGCGCGGGAGTTATTTCGCATCATTCGTCAGCCTTCTGCGCCCATTCACGTCACTATTTGAGTCACAGGTATCGTTTGCCTCACGAACGTAGTTAGTGATCACTTTGGTGACAATAGCCATGTTGGTTCGCTACCCACGGCGACCATGTCGACGTCGACCCTGCTATTGTTGTTGTTACTCTTGTTTTTGTTGTCGTGGTCTTTGTCGTCGCCCGTGGCGGCGGCGACGGTGCCCGCGTTGCTGTTAATGCTGTTGTTTTGGTTGAGAATTTCCCGTCCTGTTTCGCATGTTGCCGCCATTTATGCGCAACCAGCGCAGGAAAAAACGGTATTGTTCACGCAAGGCTGACCGATTTGTTGGCTGACTGGCCATTCTGTGGCGGATGAACATATCGAAGTTTGGGTAACTCACACTGCTTCTTGGCCAGCACATTCTGTCTAGAATCAGTGACAGCGTGCACGCTCTCAGCCACCTGGCCCACCCACTCACCCACCCGTACACACACACACACACACACACAATCGCATACGAACATATAGACATAGACCAATGAACAGCCAACTGTGTGTGTGGATTATCAGCACAAATCCGTCTTTTTTTCTTAAGGGTCTTTCACCAGTACTGTTTCCCAATTCTTGTTCTACTTTTCTCTGCCGAGTTTCGTTCGGGTATGACGTGTGACGTTACTCTGATTGGAAAAACCTGAAGTTAACTGTTCGCAACTCACGAGGTTTCAATATCACGAATCAGATCGAAAGTAAAACCTTTCTAGGTCAAGGCGTTCGACCACTAAATCGAGTTCATACTCAGGGACTTCACATTATATCTCAACGAATAGTGCTTTCAGGGTCGAATCCAGTCATTCTTTCAGCGTCTGCGACCGCTACACCTAGAAGATGAAGTTGCTGGAAAGAAAGAAATTATCTCCTTTCGTTCTTACTATCACAATGAGCATCTTTTATGAATAAAACAGAAAACGCGGCTCTTTTCGACAAGAAACGTTGACTTCATTCGATCAAATGGATCATGAAATGGTGACTATTAACCTTTATCCTTAGAGTATCGAACAGACCCTTTCAGCTGGGTGCTCTTTGCAGCCGTTATGGGCTAACTTGGCATAACTGACCAGCCGTTTACTTTCTCATTCAGTCAGTCACTTGGACTCATTTATCCACTGAAAAATTCATTCTGTCAGTCTGAAAAAACTTTGTTGAAGATGGGCTTTTTCTGATCACCAATTACTAATCAAACATAGCTGATTCTCCATGTTGAGAAATCTACTCCTGCAAAGCGGTTTCAAGTCTGGAGGCTTTCACGTCGTCAGATCTCTTCCAGACGGAACTATTCAGCCATCAAACATTTCCCCAGTAAGGTGGTTATGGGAATGAATCCGTCGCTGTCCACGACGCAGAATTGATTTCATTTTTACCGTCAACTAGTGGCTCATCATAACAAAAATTGGAAATTCTGTCTTCCGCAACGATGAACAAGGAATTCCGCGTTAATGTTTCGGATGACATCAGCCAATTTCCATTTTGAAGTTAACATTGGAGACCTGCCAAACCACCAGTAGTTTAACTGACTTTTGTGTATTTTATCGGTTACTTCTCTTATTATTGAAACGACAATGTGTATCACTTTTCAGGACTAATGTCGCAGCCAACAGACATATGCTAAGTGGGAAATTTGATCGGCGATAATAGGATTCGAATCTGCGATCTTTTGGTTGAAATCCCACTGCGCTGACCACTTGACCGTGGCTGTCTGATACGATATTTTTTCGAACAGGTTATGCTGATCGGCATAAAGGTCAATGTTAGCTGTTCGATTTTGATTGTTTTCTCGGCCCCGAATCGGGACGTGGTGGTTTAACGGGATCACAGCAAACAGTCCGTTGGCATCATGCTCACTTCCAGGTCGGTGTAAAATGTGAGACATTCGAAACGCAGACGAACCAAATAGCGGTGGAAGAACTGTGCACCAATCTACTACATTACTCGGCTATATATACATATATATATACACATATATATACACATATATATACACATATATATACATATATATACACATATATATATAGCCGATGATTCATTCGCTCTCACTCGCCCTTAGAGGCTAAACGACGTGGATTTTATACCCATACGGAAATCTACCTCGTTGGCCAATCGTCGTCAGAGACGATCATTGGGTCGTGAAGTGCACCAAACTAAAGAAATTAAACTGACATTATTTACCAAAACACTGTTGTCGGTGAAAGTACCAATGAGCCGACGTTTCGGCTATCAGAGCCAATCTTTCTCACGGCAGTTTCCGATCACATGAACCAGTAATTGCATCCAATCGATTACTATAATGTCTGTATGTTATTCTCAAGTCATTTAATTGAATACTGTCTTTAGATAGGTTAGCCTTGATAAACAAAACGTCGACTGACAATTGCTTGCATTATCAACGCTATTTTTGAGGAATACATAGTTGCATTATAGCACGCCAAATGTGCGACATTGTTCGAGCCGCTCCATACTTTATTTGGATAACTTCGGCTGGAAAATTCCCCTTTTAGCTGGTAACTATTCATTTTAGGATGGTGTGTGGAACAAATCCACGTCATGGATATGAGCTATGAAGATTCTCGCTAGATTCTCGCTAAATACTGATATCCTCAACACCTTTTGATTTTCTGTTCCAAGTCGCACTTCTAGCTTTTGCACCACTGAATACAATAAGTAAGGCAAAGATCTTGTTCCCGACGAGCCATTCATGACTAGGTTGGTTTATTTACCTCATACAGAACTGCATGTGCATTATATATATATATATATAATGTAATGCGAAGGACAGAGAACAAGTGGAAGTTAATCTTGTCCTAGGCCACCACCGCTGCATGTCGGTTACACCCCATTTCATTAACGGAAAACCAACACCAACTTGATGAGTCTTTCGCCGTATGTGATCTGAATAGATGCCAATTAGTTTAAAGCACTGTCTTTACTGGATCGAGGCTACTGACAAGCCAATCGGAACGGGAAGGTTAGGTTTGTACTCGAAACTTTAAAGGGTAGTATGACTTCGTGATTGCAAAACTAGGTTTCCCAGTCATTGTACTAGTAAACAACGATTCTCTGTTCTCCGGTGCACTTTCACACCTGGCGTTATGTAGTTCTACAACAACTGAAGCTTCAGGATCATGGATTCCGGTCCCTTCCTCATATTGCGGGTCCCAATGACTATGGTGCATGCCGCGTCCACTGCACCCATACTTCAAGCGTGTAGCAGAAAAGTTTATCACGCCGTGGCTTCCACTTAATGTTCTCAAGCTAACGTGTGATATTGTTTAACGATATCCATTTTGATGATGGGTTTTTTAGTAAGCTTTAAATTTACCTCTGATCTGATAGTATGCTCACATTAGGACTGTGTAAAACACTATTACAGGAATATGGTCTTTCAATAAGTTCTTATGTGCGACATGGAAGCAGATTATACCCTAGGAACTGATAAGCCCGAAGTACTAGTAAATAGAACCACAGGCCATGATGATGATGAAAAATACGGGACTATGGGCAGTCATGTCTTCTAATAAGTCCGCGGAGTTGAGCGAGATGGCCTGCTGCCAGTGTATACCACCAAACCGACGAACGCCAGTGTCAGAATCCGAACCTTTTTATCTTCGTGCCGATGAGCTAAACCACCCGCTGTCTAGATTTTCACTTCTTCTTCGTGGTTTTTGACCCTCTACTTCTTTCCTCGGTTTCACTCAAGACCACTGCCACGCACATCTAAAGAAACCAATTCACTTCCACAGATAGCATAAAACGCTCGACATTCACCTCGCTCCGGAGAGAGAATGAGAGAGAGAGAGGGAAAACAAAAAGCTTCCATCTCGTTGTACAAACAAAAAGTTCATTCATCATATGCCCAAGTGAAGTATTATTTACAGTTTACATCTGGGGAAGATCATGAACGGTTTACGGATGGTAGTGAAAAGCTTGTCATCCAATCAGTGAATCATCTGTCAATCACGGCGGAAGTGTGTGTGTGTGTGTGTGTGTGTGTGGGTGTGTGTATGCTTATGCGTAGACGGCTTTACCGGTCGGTGAAATAGAACGAAATTGGGCTATCTAATGTTCGTGAGTCATACACCAAGTGAAATTTTTATCGATGGACGTAACCCTGAAACGTGTATCTTGTTTCGCGTTGCATATTCCGTTAGATAGCTTCTGTATATGTGCTGTTTCGATTATTCACAATTTTTGACCATTTGAATTTGGGGTGCTGGCTTTACTGGTTGGTTGACAATTGAAATAAACAGGCAAATACGTTTGGAGAGATAAATAGAGATTGACTGATTGATTGGTTGATGGATGGATGGATGGATGGATGGATGGATGGATGGATGGATAGACGACTGTAAAGATATCGATAGGATTTTTGGGTGCTAGAATCGGAATTGGTTTGTGCCAGTACTCGATAAAGCACCCGGTTTGTTTGTCAAAACGATCGAGACGAATTCGGGTAAGCTAAACAGCGAAGATCGTCATAATGGTCACGGCCGCGACGGCGAGAGTAATGGAGATGGCGACAAGTGAAGAAAAACTGGCTCGTTTTTTCTTCCTTTCCCTCCACCCATCCCACCCCCCCCCAAAAAAAAACAAAGAAAATGAAAATGAATCAGGAAATTATACCGGATGCAAATAAATGCCTTCCAAAAAATGGGCAGAATCACCAACCGTTCCTGATATTATTCATACGAAAAATTCACATGAAAGTTTAGCTGTTGGTACCTGCATGGTTCAGACGGATGATGATAATTCTGTTAGACAGTTTCGTCGGGTCAGTTCTATTCACAATGGAATTAATGAAGTGGAAGGTGATTTTATTGTCTGGCAAAATAACGATATCAACAGAAGTTCTCTCATGAAGTACCTTTACAATGCTCAGTTGGATTTTTCAGTCTCATCACGATTGGTTCAATCAGTTCGCCAATCAAATTCTATGGAACGTTCAAAAAGAGTAATCAATTACACCGTCATGCAAATCAGAGCCGAAATCAAGTTATTTCCAACCCCCTTTATGCGCATATTTTGGAATTGGACCTAATAGTGAATCAGAGGATCATAAGAATGGTTCTCCGGATAGTCCTAAAAAATGGATAGCTATTCTTCTCCATCCAGTCTCGATGATTTCATGTATTCAGCACCACACACTAGGCACAATCGTTCGGTCCCGGCATGTGTCAAACAGTGTGGATGCAATCACATTCACTGCAAGCCTTAAATATAGCACTGTGCTGACTGTTCCTTTTTTCTCTTAGATTCTGAGGATACAAAGATGTGTCATTACTAACAACGATGGTCGACAACATCAATGGAAAAATTGATGTTTATTGTGCGAAAAAACTGAAAATGAGGAACTAGGCAAGAACAGGGTATGGCTTTACGTAGCCGAAATAAGCGAAAGCAGTAAAATTCAGATTATTTACCTAGCTGCACCCAGCTACGTCAGCGCCGCTTCTCCTGTGACTTGATGTTGACGGGATGCTGAAGAGTTTGGAACACCTCGAAAGGCAGAAGCGTTCAGTTGGTTATTTGCAATGATGAAAACGACAGAGAGTATCACGAGGTTATTTGTAGCGTTTGGATATTATGTAGCTATGACTATCATATCACGTAAGAGTTCACAAGGGGTTGCAGCTTGAGGTGGCTGCATGACACGTGACTTCATCGCCTTGTCGGAAATGGTCATGATCAAAAATTTACATGGTTGACGGGAAAGTAGCTTACGAAATACCGTTCAGCGTCCATTTTCACATATAAATTTTAGTCAACATTTATAAAATGTGATGATTAGATGCACTACTGTTCCACTTTGGTGGTTAGCTGGTGTCAGAAAAATAAGTTGCATTGGGGGATTTCGAACAACGTTCAAATCATCTGATTGAGACAAACATCCGAATCTGAATGTCTTTCTGTGGTCGTCTTCCTAGATATGATTTTAAATATTTCTGCAAAATTGCGAAGCCTCTTCTAGTCTTTCAAACAGTACTGTTGTGATGGTTTTGCATTGCTATCCTTTTCCTGTCCGGAAATTCACTTCAAAATCAACCTGTCATGATCCGTTACAAGTTACCTAAATGAGATCACGTTTACACGTCCACATTAAGCCAGCGTAGCTGTGGGAGCAATGGTACTGGTAGTATTATTGTTAGTAATATAAGTACTAATAATGGTGGATGTGCAGTGGTCAGGTGGATAAGTTTTGAGGGTCACGGGTTCCAATCATCCCACCCCTGATCAGCTTTCCCACTTGGTAGCAATTTGTTGGCCTCAGCCCCATCCCGAAAATGATGTACACCGTAGTTTAAAAAAAACAAAGGAAGTAAAAGATAAAATATTTATGCTGTTCAGGTTTCGTTAGTAACACTCACTTGATGAGTCAAACAGATTAGTCGGTAAAGTTTCTGCTAAAGGGGCGGACGTTTTGTGTTGTTTTGACCGTAAGTTTTTAACTGTTTAGTAGTAACCACTACATGTGGTGCTTGAACTTTCACGCAATTCAGTACTCGATTTTGTCGCACACAAACAATTTCTTTCTGTCATAAATTCTGTTTGTCTCTCAAGGAAACACCCAGAATAGAATACAATCCGGGATAGTATGTGACGTTGACTAAGAGAGCAAAATCAGGCCCCATAGAGCAACTGTGATTCGAAGAACATACAACACAACCTAGCGTATTCAGCTGTTTTCGTACTGCTTGCTCGCATGCTGGTCGATGAAAGTGCTCTGCACATGCCTGCCCTGCTGAATTAGTAAATGGCTGGGCACAAAGGATTACGGAAAAGAGAAAATTGTTTTGATCATGTCTTCACAAGATTGAGCAAATGAGTTGCATTTGCAAGTCCTTAGCGAAATGGGATTCTTAAACAAATCAGGTAGTTTATGCAGAGGCTCGTAAAGAAACTTGAAAATTACTAACCGCATTAGTGTTGCCACGCGTCTCTTCGTCCTTCAAAGGCATCTGATCATCGCGTGCCAATACCCATGTTTTTATTAATCATGCCCTACTTTGGAATTAGCATGCACTTCTTCACTGAACAAATAGTTATTACCAAAACTCATGTCAGGTTATCAGGTCATAGCTCTGAACGAAGCAATCCACACGTGATTTTCCCGTTTGCGAGAGGAGTTGCGTGACTGTCTTTAGTCAATTCTAGGTGCGGGCTTTTGGACTATAGTTGAGGGTTAGCAAACGATGCCTGTAGGCTAGTAAGCAACAGCCTGAGGTGAATAGATGATAGCTGGATGCGTCAGAACGACGAAAAAATTGCAGCTATGCTTTTTTGCTAGTGTTATCCGAATGCCCCGATATAAGCGGCACGGAAAGCGGTGATGCTTTGAAGGTGACCAGGTGACTGCTATTGTATAACTAGTTGAATTCAAGTAGATTTATCTCAGCGGTTAGTTTGAAAGGTATTTTGTACATGAATATTCAGACGGCACCTTTGCAAATACATTGTACCGTGTCACGAATCATGAAGCCACTTCCGAAAGACCGCAATGACCAAAAACTAAATTGTAATCGAATGGACAACTTTGTGGAGTCGGACGTAACGGTGGCGATTTGCTATCCTCCGACCGCCACGCACTTCACTGTTTGCCAAAGCTCCAATGAAATATTCAACATTTGTTGTATAAAAAATAAACAGCAATGAAAGGTTATTGGTAATAGTGTTAGTATTGGTGTTGGTTTACGCTGACTGGTTTTCGGTCCTTCTTTGAACTTGAATTATTGAGAGTCATCTGCAGGCACACGAGGACTGCCGATTGGCCTGATCTGTCAATTAGTAGCACAGACTTCCTGGGCCAAAAGCACTTTCTGGGGGACGGGATTATACTCACCCAGTGACTTTTAGAAAGTAGTGTTATCAGGTGTATTTGAAGACGAAAGTTTATGGGATACCCGGTGTGTGTTGATCGTTACGACATCGCACAATTTCTTGCCTATTTTGAATCAGATCAAGTCAAATTGCAACGTCATTATTCCCGGAGGAAGGATTTTCATCACGGTGCTCACTGACACCATCCATGGATAGTATTTATGCCAAAAGTTTTCGAAACGTAATGAGAAACGAGATTTCAATCACAAATAAATGACTTCAAATTTCATCGTGGTTGTAAAAACAACTGGTTTTTACGTTCATCAAATTTCAACGATCGACAATTAGGAAGTTTAGCTAGATAAGAATCCACCGATAATCTGCAGGCCGTTGTGTAATTTTATCTTCGACAAGAGACTGGAGACAACAAATTGTCCCCGAAATGTGATTGCCCTCTTGGTGTTTTGTACAACCATAGTCGGGAGTAGAAAAACGAGATGCCAACAGGTTTATTGTATTGCGTGCAACCGGAATGTGTGTATCTGATGTGTTATCGTCCCGTATGTTCTTTCTACCACGTAAAATCCCGTATCTATATACTTAGCTGTAGTAGAGATATCACTGTCATGTCACTAAAAGCGTGTTTACCGGAAGTGAAAATGAACACGTAACCACGCGATGATTCTTTTGTTTTGGCTTAGGGACAGATCATATGAACGCCGATCGGTGTTCATGTTCCCGGGGAAGATGAGTACTCGTGTGTGTGTGTGTGTGTGTGTGTGTGTACGTGTGTGCATGATAAGCATGTGAAAGACTAGGCTAGTGTAAAATTTGCACCACTTTTTGCAGTCCTTATAAAGGCCTTCACCAAAGAGCACATGCCCTTTCCCCTCAGTTTTATGACTGTATGTGAAGTCGGATTTTCTGCTAAGTAATTTTACCATGCCCAAACCGGATCAGAAGTGTAACTAAATCGATTCATCATAATGCGTTACCTGGGTGTACCCTATCGCTTCCGGTTCCATATCCAACCGAGTGTGAGTGTTGTGGGTTGCGTGTTTGTGTACAAATATCTATATTCAAAACGTGCAAAATCTTTGTGAATACAGTGCGAGATGAGCAGTGATCATCATTTAGATCAGATAATCGGCAGATCGATAAACAGTTTGGCAGTCAGATACATTCTGAACAAGAAAATGCGTCTTTTTTGATTTACAACACGAGGTTTGTAACTGTATTCACGAACAGTCCAATAATTTTGTGGAAAAACCTGGACTGTTTAATGTTTTGTACCTAGATCATACTAATGGCGAAATCGAATTCCCTGAATACGTTGCATCAACCTCATTTCCCTCAGACCATGTCACAATACTTAACCTTTCTTTCTACCCCGGCTGTATTCCACATGCTAACCAACTACAGCAACACACCCTATACACTCATCTATCTGATCCCAGGTTTTGTTGTCTGGGCCCTACCGGAATCAGTTCAGTGCCGGCATCTGGGCTCCACATGTTTGGTTTTCGTCATGTGATCAACCACTGACGACCGAATAACTCAAGGCAGACTCGTGTGCGCCATATTCCCTGAGGCGAATGCAGACAACATGTTCGTGTTGACTGCATCGCCGTTGCTGTACGATCGATTCACACGCGTGATGCTACCCGATTGTATCAATGACAGCAGTAATATGGGAAAAAACATTTGACATTAGGGCAAGAAAATTGTTGTAATTGTAGGGTTTTCCCAGGGAAAAAGTTTATGCTCCGGGTAGACTTTAGGTAAGCAAATTGAAAAGCCTTGGTTGAGTGGCAGGAGGTAACAATTTATTCCCAGATAAGAAAACTGATTAGGTTGAAGATCCCGGTTACAAATACTACTCACAAGTAATTGTGCGCTTTATGTGGGATTTAAAATTGCTTCATTTTTGCCTACGGTAGACTAGGAAAAAGGGTTGTCTTACTCGAATTTGGTTTATGTTAGACATGTGTATTCATTTTTTGGTAAATCAGAATCGTTAATGGACGACCCCTCCATGACTAGGCACATCTGCATAAACACCAAGAATCGTAGTTAGAAGAATAACGAATAATATTGTAATGGAGAAATGTTCATAGTTTATACATCAATATCTGGTACTTCCGCTACAAGTGGGTATAATATAGCCCGATTTTTTAGTGCGGCGCCTATCAACTACTTTGATGAACAGTACTGGTATATGGTTGCAACCTGTTTTCAGATTTCTCCAACCCTGCACATATTCACTAACACATCTTCCTTATGTAAGTGTTTGAACTAGACCGTGATTTGTCCGCCTATGAAACCCTGTCCCACTGTGCCGTCTTCCGTAGGCAACGTTCACTCATTCAGTATTCCAAACTAAAGATTTCATGGAAAATATCGATCGATGGAAATGAGGCTCGCCAACTCGACCGAATGTTGACTGTTTGATATGAACGATCTGGCATGAGCTATAGTTTAATTCTCATTGACTTGAATTCCTTCCATGGATTTTGCTCAGGGTCGTTGCACATTTTACACAAGCCCCAGCGGCGCGCGTAGGGGAAGAGTTGGGAGGGTAAAATAGTATTTGGACCAGCGTTTTTCACTTTGCGCTACATGTGTGCTGGTTTCCTCCTGCTCATTAAATCAAGGCATGTCTTTTATCTTTTATCTTTAACTTCCTTTATTATTGGAACAATTACGTACATCAATCATCAGGAAAGGGGCCGCGACTAGCAGAGGGCTGCCAAGTTGATCGGCGGTGGGAGGATTCGAACCCGCGACCTTCACGCGCAAATGCCACGATCTTATCGTTTCGGCCACCGCCGACCGTGTGACCGGATGTACAACACTCAAGTGCTCCAGCGAAGGGACAGTTATACTTGTTTGCATGCGCTACCGTTAGTTAGGTACCAACAACTGATTCGGCATAATACGACGGTCACGGTTAAACGAGGCAAATAATTCAATGTGCAAGCAATTAAGTTCAGTTGATTACTTGATTCCCTGCCTGCAGACACGTAAAGTGCCGAAAAAGCATTAATCAGGACGAATTGGGTGAATTTGTTGCAAATAGACACGATTATCTTGGCATAGTGCGTACTTTCACAAATACATATACCACTGATTGCTCAGAAAGCTACACATTAGTTGTGTGATACTCAACTGGTCAGGTAGAGTCTAGCTAGTTTTTAATTGCCTCAAGATGGTCGTGAGTGGGTATCACAGGCTCCGAGTCCGCTACTCGCCCCGAACGCCTCTCGAAATGTCTCCAAATGTCCGACACAAATAGCCTCAGCTGAGGAAGCCCAATGCACTGCCTTTCCTTGGCAAAGGTGTTCCCACTGAAAGCCAAGGACGAAGGCGAATGCCAGGCGCCCTCTACCGAGTTGACTGGTCTTTGGTAATTATTCTAGAGAAGTTGGTTAAATCCTGATTCCAAACCAACCACGCGCGGTGAACGAAGCCTGCGGCTCTATAGGTCCTAGGCACCAAGGATGTCTGGCATCATCCGAAAGGCGTATAAACCGAACAATCAGTCACTCATCCTCAGGGGGTTATCTGACCTTCAACTTGTCCCACTGCTTTGTGGATTAGACCAAGTGGTCAAATGCTTGGGCTAGGGTCACCTAAGTCAACCCCTACTTCGGTATGGGCATCCAGGTTGTAGCAAGCCCACCTAGGAATGGTCGATCCCGATGGATCGTCGACGATTTGGAGATAAGGAATGAAACAGCTAGCATGTGTAGCGAACTTTGCATATCATTTCTTTTTCCTTCCTATTTCTCTCCCACCGTTTTCGTCCAACGCCATGATTCCGATGTTCCATGATCTGTGGTCAGATGACATACATAAAGTCTAATTATGATTCAGTTCTTTTATTTTACAGCATCATTCACCTCGTTATGGCCGCACAAAACAGTACAAATGCTGTCCAATTTGACGACTGCCACAAAAATGTTATACTAGTTTTCAATTCAACTAAACGTTCATTTGTGGTCTTTCCATTCGAAGTTTCATAATTTTCTAACTGGCCCTCCCGGTAAATCCTGGTCAAATATGCGAAGGAATTAGCAGTGTCACAAAACAAAAACAACAACAGCAAAAAAACCGAAACTCAGTGAAACAACGTGTAATTTTGAAAGAACAGTATTTTCTTTATCTTTTTTCGGGGATCGGGCAATTTCCAGAAATTCATTTTTTTCTTTTTCCATCGCCAAAGAGAATACGATAGGTTACTGTTTTTTTTTAATGATCTCAGATATCCTCGGATCGGGAATTTGTAGATCTAGCCGTAATTGCCAACAGATAAATCACATAATCCGGAACAGCCTCCAGCGGTTGGTTAACAGACAAGGAAGCAGCGGATTAGGGCAAACTCGTGTTCCCAACTAATCCTTCCTCGAACCTCTATGATTAGACGTGAAACTAGCCACAGAGTGAAGAGCAGTTGTACAATCAAACGGATATCAATTTCGAAATGTTATTGGGTGCGGCACAATTAGCCACATGTTTTGCATAGTAGAAATTTCACTTACGCATTACGCTGTCATCGCCAGCCAATATCGAACCGGTTACGCTCGATTTGCAGGAGAGACCGGCGTTGGCTTTTGAACGAGAAGGTCGCAGGTTCGAGTCCCCTGCCGTCCGGACGGCCCTCCGTTGTCCGCGGTCCTCTTCCTGAAAATGTTACATACTATCATTTCATTAGCGAAGAAAAATGAAAGATGCTCTTATCGCTAAGCTATCGCGTGACATCCGCGGTACGAAGCCTGTCCTCAACGTTGATTTCCGGATATCGATTTCCTAGGGTAAGGCTGTTGGAGGAATTTAGAAAAGGGATACTAACATTTGCATTGTTACATGTGCACCATATATTGGAAAGAACGATTTCTTTGTACTAGTACTAAACACCAGATTAGACATTCAGTTTCTGGGGCCATTTTCTATAACGTCCAGTCGCTTTTGGTAGGCTTTGAAAAAATATTCTAGCTTATTCACTTCACCATGCATCGATCTGTCGACGAATCGGTCCAGCTGACTGGCGATCACAACTGATTTGGTTTCACGTGTACTCACATGCACTTTTAACCGAGTCATTCGGGGAACACACGCCACAAACTGCAGAGATGCATGTGATTACAGACAACTGTTTGAATTTTCAGTCCAGTCCGCTGAATTTGAATGGGTACTTGGACTCCATGGTACGGATGTTTAGTAATCAATGATCATCTAAATATACTTCATACTGATGATTTTCCGGACTAATAGAGATGCTTCATTTTGCTTTGATGCAACTACGGTTCGAACGAGTTCAGCAAATTTCCTCCCACAGTATTCTAAAATTGGAGTTAGATTTTTACAGTGTGAAATTGATGCCAGTTGGTATGTCTTTCTTGTAGTAGTGCTTCATAAGTTCTTAGTGAGGCTCACACCTGGACTGTATGTAATCGATTCCAGTCAGGTAATATTCTGATGTCAAAAGCATGATGCCAAACAGGAATTACACATTGGTTTCTTCTGAAGCCAACGGTCATTTATTTAGTTTGACAAGGCCAGTGATTAGAACGGGGATGTAGGGTTAATCTGTCGCATTCCGCATCTTATCTGGACCTTTCGCGAATCAATAAGTTACCAGTTTGTTACGCGACATCCAATCAAGCTATTCATGGATGCATTCACGTACGCAGGAACTAGTTCGGTGAACAGACCTGTTGTGTAAGCTAACTATCGGACATTGCCGGGAAATATTGCTGATTTGGTACAGGCTATTCTTGTTATCAGCAACCCTATTTCGGGCTTGTTGTTCTTGTTGCTTCTGCTGCCGAAGGTGCTGTTGGTGATGGTGGTGTCCCTAGTGGGGGTTAGTCCTGATGTCTGTTCGCATGACAGTGGGTTAGAGATCAGAGGTGGAAACCAGATCGGTGAGGCACTGCGTGGATCAGAACCGAGTCAATCCGGTAAAGTAATCTGACTGAAGACGGGAGGAAAATAACAAATGTTTCATGTCAAATGTGACAAGGGAACAAACATGACCGGGTTTCCAGGAGTCCCTGCCCCTTGCCTTCAATACTGCATAGTTAATAAGGCCACTTTTGTCAAAAGGCCCTCACAGTCTGAGGATGTGCGCTATATATATATATATATATATATATATAAAGAAACTAAAAACTGATTTGTTTGATTGTTTCTGTGTTGATAATCAATTTGACTTCTATGACCTTCAGTGCTGGTATTCGCAAGTGTGACTGTGCTTGCATTTGTTCATTTAAATGCACGGAATATTCGACAATAACGGCAATAATAACATTAAATCATAATATTTCTTTAATTCGTTCATGAGTTGTATTATAACATCCATTTCTCAGAAGGGAAGCATTACAGTTTTTCACGCCATCAAAAGGGGACATAATCAACTATTGTCGGCCTTTGGTTCGCATTGCCTATGACAAAGGGATATTAAAGAGCGCTGCAGTCCGGTGATATCTTCACGGTACATCCCAAGTCCAGCCAGTAATGATCGTGTTAAGAGTAGCATATTGGTTATATGGTGCAAGATACCAGGTGTGTCGATTGCCTCGGGATGGAGCTTTTCGCAATTGAAACAGTTGTGTAACTGGGACACGTGTTTTGTGTCCACAGAAGGCCCATTAGGGCTTTGCCAGTCTGCCTATCTGATAACGGTTGAAGCATCAGACGAGCTGTCGGTCATCGGATAACACGACGACGGGGCATGAATGTCCCAAATATAAGGCGAGTTAGCACCCCTGGCTGGGGAGATTGTGATTTAGCATCGTACCCCATTCAATGGCGTTCTTGCAACAGCCAGTTGTTTGTTTACAGAATGTCCCACTCGGCATTTAGCACATATTTTCGTGCCGTTCTTCCGTTCGTTAAAACCGTAACTAGGTGGTTCTGAATAATTACTGACGAAATCGGAACGCATCAACGGCAAATTAATTGCTGCAAAAATTTGAACTCAGTGGGAATACCTAAGCAGTTGTGTCATCACGATGAAAGATACAAGATTCTTCAGCAGACACTGCTATAGGCGTTCTCGGCTAACCATGAAGAATTCTGAAAGACTACATTTGATGATTTTACAATACACTGTCATCAGTCACATTCTTATATCCATGTATACGAAATTGAGATGTGTTCGCTTTTTTAACAAGACCGTCCATAATTCCGTCTATTGTCTTCATTTAAACACTATTTTGGTTTCTCCAAATATTCTTATTCAGACAAAAGCTAGAACCATCAAATCAGTGCTTGTTTATCGTCTTTTTAAGCAGAAATTGTTCTGGTTAGATCAGATCGTGCGCTTGTACGTGATTGCCTAAGCTGGATAGGGGTTATCGTTTGTCCATCAACCATGATTCGGTCTTTTTTCAAACAAAACAAACTAGACAGTGAGATACTGCAGCAGAACAACGAGATTAGCTGCTAAGACAGTTAACGAACGGTCCAATGTACTGGGTGGAAAAACTGACTCCTCATATTTGTGTGCGGCGTTGCTACTGTGCGGATTGCGTGTATGACCTTAGGGATTGCCTTCTGGCATTGCGCGGCGAGGTGAGAGCGACCACATCATGGGAACGCGTTGGTGAGATTCCCATCATCAAAGCGATGAATGGGCGCGTACTGCGCACGTCTACCGAGCGGAGAGGCAAATTTCATACGTACGTAGGTGGGCCTACGTGCAACACACTGCACTGGATTACAAAACCGGAAATTTTCCGATTTTATCAGTCATGTGTTCTGTGCCTCAGTTAACACCCACGTAGTTTCCGTCATCGATTGATTGCCAATAGAAGTTAGTTGTTGTTAGGGCTACAGCTGCTGGCTCAGATGTATGATGAGCAGTTGTTGTTTGTTATTGTTGTTGTTCCTACCACTGCTGTCACTGAATTATGGGGTCATCCGGTTGAGCCGGCAAAACCAACAAGGGACGGTTAAACACATGAATAATGGTCACCGAATTCACTCAGCGTCATTCCGCGGGACCGTAATTAATCAATCAATGAATCCAGCAGTAAGTTAGCTGATCAGATAATGATTTCCATTCAGTCCGTGTCAGTCGCCGAACCTTTCACTCCAAAGCGTAAAATAGCATTCGGGAAAACTGAATGCTTCTAACTTGATCAAATGCAATCAGTCGGACGGATAATGAATTTCTGTTTGTATGTCCGCGCGCTCCTGTATACGCATATCCGCCCATTTGGCGAGGAAATCAAACATTTCTTCTGGTTATGTTAATGATGCCTATGCCAAGTATCATTTCGAATTAATATTACCAATTCAGTTTTGTGCAAATATCGACGAAGCAGACGCGAAAACAATCTCTTAACTTGCACCAAACTCTCTCGATAATGTCATTCCCTAATGCTTTGACCGGCGGTATTTCTAGATGAATGAACAAATGGCAGGGGATCGGTAGACAGGTCACCGAATCTGATTCACAGGGAAAACTGAGAAAAAAAATCAATACTCAATCTATCTCACGGATACTTGCATACGCATTACATAAACACGTACCTTCTGCGTCATGTCTTTGAAGCATAAACATATGCATACATATTTTGATACATACTGATTATGTCAGTAACGTATCACCGTGTGAAATATGTTGTAATGCCACACAGACAATAGTGGAGACGCTAGCTAATCTCAGTATAGCATTCATTCTGTCACTCAGCCATTCACGTATCCATTCCGTGACCCAAAACTCAGTCGATGTGCATATCAGTCAGTTGTGCAAGAATTCATGTGGGTGCAAGTCCGATTTGTCAATTAAGCTACAATCCAAATTTTACTAACGGAATTAGGCGAAAAAGAATAATTGTACCATTCTAGACTTTTTCCACAGGTGAAGATACTCCCACGCTTACATATTTAATTCGACTTGCTATCCGATTCTCGTCTTGTTTGACTGAATTCTGCAACACTGGGGAACTGGCATCAGTATCACTTTATCCGGTTGAATTTTAAATCTAATGCTTTCTTGAATAATCGCTAATGATACTATACAATCCGGTCCGCATTTGATTCTGACGGAGCTCAAATAACCCGTTCTCGTCGTCGATGTATGTCCGTAATCTAGTCACAATGATCCGTATATCACGGTGATATCCTGGTTGAATTATTTTACTGGAAAGGTTTGGTCCTACTGTTATTTCACTACTAAATCTGTACTGTCGCCACTGTGGTCCGGAACTTTCCAATACTTTTTCCCGTGATTCTATTGCTTAATTTCACTAGCCGATACACTCTACCACTGATAAATGTACTGATTTGCTTTTGGTTGGAACTGTATTCCCCCAAACGTGGTATAAGCCATTTCTATATAATCATTTCGATCGGCTCTCTATTGAATAGAATTCCGCTCTCTTAATGCTTTGTGATTACGGTCTCATTTTGAAGCGAGAAATAGACTGTGTTTGTGTGTGTTTTTATTCCGCATGACTGACCTAAATAAGTACACGATGAATGCAAGACGTAGCCTAAAGCTAGGAATAACTTGTGCAAAATCTAACCTATCTGTATGCCTTTTCGTCTTCTGATTCGTCCAGTTTTATGCTTTCGCGTGCTTTTTTCGTCTTCTTCGTTTGTCCTACACCACTTTGCTTCCTTTGTTCTCCGCTAACTCAGGCTTAGTTTCTTTTGCATTCCTCCTCCAAAGGGGGAGCATGCATATTGGTCGCCTGTTGTAGCGGGAAAAGAGATTGAAGTAAAGAAAGTTAAAGTAAACGAAGAAATAATCTCTCGGCCCAAAAAGATTTAACCACCGAGAACTATCAATAATTCGAACCGCAGCAACCACGGTAGCAAGTAAACTAAAATCTCACATTTTGACCTCGTAAAAGGTCACTTCTGAGACACGGATTGTTGACCAGCATGACTATTCAGTATATTTTATGTTACCAAATACATCACTAATGATTTATCTTTTTTTGTCCCACGTGTTTTTGTGTCAGTTGAAGATATTAGCTCTGGCGCTTTCAGTAGTCCTGAATCCAACCGTCATGAAAATCTTGCCTGTTCCTCTCCCTCCTCCTATTCCTTTATCCCCCGTTAGCATCAACCACTCAATCGTTGCTCGTCACCTGTCGTTTATTCTGACCTGGATTACAGTCTAGGTAAGTCGGGATATGTTTTTCGTCACGTCCGCATTCGTTTCGGTTTTGTCGCAATTAATAATTCAATCAGTGTGCTGTATCGAAGCTCAGCTTACCACTAAGAAACCATGAGGAGCACTTTGAAAACGTCTCAGCCGCGTTAGGAACCATCAGCTGTACATACCCAATGCGCCCGAACTGAGAATAGATCAAAATTAGAACACATTTGTGTCCGGTTAACGTTCGTACAAGCCGAAATGAACCGAATTGAGGAGTGGATTCGGGTCAAACGATTGTGAGTCGGAGGCCGTATCGATTACACAAGCCACACGGCTCTCCACGCGTTGTTGAACTGGATCTAATGGAAGTCCGCTACTGTTCACAAGAGATCTGTGATCGTGCAAATCGGTAGCAAATATAGGTTCTTTATGGTGTGGTGAGGTTCAATCAACTGCTAGTACGGTATCATGAATAATTTCATGTGGTACCTAACCTTCTTTATTGGTGGCAGCTAAGGTTAATTTAAGTTTACGTAGAAGTAACCGAATGAAAAAAGACAAAAAAACACTGATGAAAGTTCCCCGACCAGAAAATGTTATTTAAAACTGAACTGATTGGATCATCAATGAAAACGAATACTACCTCCATTCTTCTGGGCAGAAGTGCTTTTTGAGTGGCGGTTTTTCAGGCAGGGGGCATGTTTTGACTGCTAAGAAAATTGTTTTATTCAAAAACCGGTCCTTCAGCCCTTAACCCATTTGAGTAAAAAAAGGAATTTAATGCCAATGTTCTTCTACAAGAATGAATTTGCCGTAGGCTTTATTTCCTCTTAGTAGCAGCTGTTGGTTGTACACTAGCGGCAAAATGTTTCGATCGTCCGAGAACTTGAATGGTCAATCGGCGAGATCATATTTTCATTGACAGCTAAAGTCAGAATTCGAATACTTAGGATCTGGTCTGGACGTCTTTAATAGATCGTGTTCGAGTTCCTTTTTAGGCTGTTTTGGGGAACAACGTTGAAGCTTAGTAATTCTCTCGGTTTTTAGACGAATAGAGCACGTTTCCATAAGACGATTGCAGTAACCATCCTGGCATTTGCGAGTCGCTTTCTACCACCAAAGCGACCGGTGGATCTGGGATGTGTACTTCTGACCGTTTTATTGACAAACGCTTGTTCTGTCTAGCCACTACCAGTAGTGGTAATGGGAAAAATACCTGCCAGTTTGATCAGTAGATCTAACACACGCTAAAATTTACGTTGGTTGAGGGAGAATAAGCAAAAGATAACTGGCTTAGTTACTTGTGCATTTCAATCCAATCAGGTTACTGAATACTTCCGACCAGGTTCCATTCGTTTGATATCTTCCAATTCTTATCTCCGTTCGCGCTATTCTGCTCACCAGGACGCTTAAGAGCATAGATTCGTTTAGTTATACGGTCCAGAAATGAAAATACTGCAGAAAAAATGTACTTGATGGTTAGTGTTGTTTTCGATGCCACTTCATTCAACGCATTCATCGAGTATGACGGGATTATCATGTCAGCATTGGTGGAGCTAATAGCATGCTTTCAGGCATAACGCAAACGGCTTGATATGGTTCGGGCATACGTTTGGCGTGTCTAAACTCCTCTTTTTGGTTTTAGGATGCTTCTAGTTTTTGGTCGGTCGCATGGTAGAAGGTTACGAGAGCTCCGACCAGTTAACATAATTCGTACGTGATATGCCAGACATTCTGTTCGAAATGTGCCACATTCATGCACCAGTGAATGAAATCAGTTGGCAATGCGATAGGGTGGTAATTGGAGAGAAATGATCGCATCTTAAATTCTTTTTCTATAATATTCCAACTCTTCCATTTCTTGTTCTTCCGTTCCTTAGTTCATTTTATTATATTATTTGTCCCAAATCAAAATTGATCACGCCGAGTGAAGTGTTGAGCTAAACCGGAGCCCAACACCAAGATTTCGATGCTTGGAAACACTGAGCTACAATGAACTGAATGAACTTGAGTCTGCGGATTACTTCTATCCGTTCATCCTACGGCTGCTTGCGAATTTGGTCCACCGAATAGCTGGGATCGTTTAGTAAAATGTTCACGTGCCTCGGTCTGCCCAATTTAATCGTTTATGTTTCCTCCTGTTTTGAGGGTAGTCAAAGGAAATTAAGCTGCCAATTTATAAGTTTATCAGAGCTGAGACCTGGGCTCCGTATTTCCCAAATGGCTTATCCAATTCCAACGGTCAGCAGCATAAATCCTTACAGACGATTCCATCAAAGATTAATCCAAATTTATTAATCATTACGAACCAACTGGGGCGACCACCGAAGCCTGTTGAAATGACAAGTTCTAGTTTCTTGTGTTGTTACAACAGCAGCGTATCTTCCACGCTTAGTGTACAGTAAATGTCAATTCATCGTCAAAATCTCGAATGAACGAATACGTTTTTTTAGCACCGTCTTTTATGGAACATTGGAATTTTGTGTTGCGTTCACGCAGTTTAAACCTCAGTCCAGCTGCTACTGTAATAACAATTTGGCAATTCCGTTCCTGAAGGAATGACTCATTTGTGACCAGTTCAACGCACGATTCAACAGCTGTAAAAGTAAACATATGTGGGCAGGGTGAGCCGAAAAATGAAGACCGTCTTACCCCGGGGTCCAACATCAAGGACAGCATACTAACAACAGCAATAACAACAACAACAACAACAACAACAGAAGCGGTCTTAACACCAATGCCAAGGACCGTAGCGACGATTCACATTCTGTCCTCCCCTTGGCCTTGCCACTGTTCGTCAAGAATGTAAAAAGCAGTTAGTATAATTTTGTACTTTAAAAGGTCAAATCTGGTCTGTCAAAGGAACACATGCCACGGATCAGAGACCATCTGTTTTTCAGTCTTACTGGATGTTCAACACCGCATACACAAATACTTTCTTGTACACGGGAAACAAAGGGCACTCGAACACACACACACACACACACACAAACACAGGCAAACTTTGGTGTTGGGATTAAACTGCACTCAACGATGACGTCAGACCATAATGTAGTTCGATTTCGGTGCTCGTTCATCGGACGGATCAGTCCACAGTGGCAGATCCAGCACAGAAAGGAGGGAATTGCCCATTTGTGATGACCCCAAAGGAAAGTGCTTCCTCCGAATGTATCAGCTGTGCGGTATTGCAAACCGGAGGTTGGATGAAAAGTGGTTTGGTTTCATGCGATTAACAGTTGGCTCAGTGTGGAATAAATTTACGTCGAACTTTCTGTTAACGTTCTCACTTACCAAAATGATCTGATTGCCTAAAAGCTTGTGCAGTGTTCACATCGTTTTGTTTTGCCTTCGAAAATCAGTCACTAGAGCACAGTTAGGCTGATTCGAACCTCTCGTATTATTTTAACTTCTTGAGAGAAGTTAGATCAACGATGTGTATATTCACTGGTGATCTGAGTGCCGGATCCAAAATCTTGTTATCGGCATTTACTTCCGTAAACAGCAGTCCGGAGATAGCCATCCCCCTCCCCCTATTCCTGACGAATACAATCCTCCGTCTCCCACCCCTTTCCCCGGTGGATCTCATTTATGCATCCACGCAAGCTGTGCTCGACGAACCGAGAAACGGAAGCAAATCGACACTTTCTTAGAATTGGAATAGTTGAATAATTGCCGTTGACGTGGATCACTTAGCCAATTCGTTTTGACAACCGGTCTCAGAATACTACATTCACCCACAGATAAGGCAATCGTGAGGTTTTTCGATGAAATAAGAACGCTTTTATTAGACCTAGGGATGGACCACGTTGATTGCACAAGACCACCTATGGGGAACTCAGAGTTAAGTTTGATCTTGAACGATCAGTTACTGATCACATCCGTCAAACTTCGAGATCAGAGTGAGCAGAAAGGACATCACTTTCTCGATGCAGATTTTTCCTGCTCACTTTGATACCTAGATTTATTTCAGCACTGATAATAAAGAAGCAAACGTTTGACAGTTGACACCAGTGATTGCTAAAACAACCAGCCAGGCCGGGTAGACATCACACGCTTCAAACCGTCAAACTATCGAAAATGTCACTGAGATCAAACCAAAACCTTCCTTACATGATGTATTGTAATTATTCTCGTTTGCGTTCGATATTCACCGATTAATCAAAGTTCGTTTGTGTTTGTGCTTGCGCTGCATATTCGGGCGGGGGAATTTAATTGAACTGGCTTGTCTCATGACGCGTGATGAGAGTCAATATCGATCGACCGATCTGAACAGCGATCGTTATGTGCATGCCCAGCATAGCTACAAGGATAGATACATTCAATTCAAAGCCAATCGGTACTGATCATCTCCTCTTAATGACAATTGCAATGCTATCCACGGCAGAGCGGTATGGTGTTACTTATTTCCCCGTCTCTCTTTGCCAAATCTCAACTTGGAAAAAGCTTTAAAACAGTCCCCGTTGACTTTTCCTCGACTGAAGGTTTTGGGTGAGTCATCGAATCTTTCGAGTTCTTCTCACAGCCTCTGCATCTAGAACTGCTCATAGCCACAACCACAGAGAGTGTTTCGGTAGTAGTCGTGCGAACGGATAACTTAGACCGTACACCTCAATACCTACAGTGTTTACTACTAGACAACATATAAAAATGGCGTTGGGTAGCATGAAGACTGAAGCCCCGGTTTTTGTTCACACTACCAAGCTTTTCCATGAACCGTAGATAGTTGATGGTAAAGGGTCACAGTTGGTAGTATTCTTACACTTGACGTCTTTTATATCCACGTGGGTCTCCAGTTATTATTTATTTATTTATTTATTCACGATTTCCCCCATTTATTTCAAAACCCGAATTACAACACGAGCCGAAATGACCACAGTATGACTCCGTTCTGAGGGTTAGCCTTGCCTAACCGACGAATACTTTTTGGTAAATCACCGTGTGGTACTCAAGTGAAATCTTTCGGAATAACAGAACAATTACTTTGCTATTGGATCTGACTTCAGAGAGACAACGACTGTACCTAATCACGGTGTTCATTGTTTCCTAGCACAGACAAGCTTTTGTTTACGAATAAGGAATTTACTGGAAGCGAGTATAGGAAGACAAGGATCAATCCAAACTGCCGGGATTTTATAATTAAGAACATCCTGTCCTGCTCGTATGACCAGGGGTGGAAGTCATGATTAGCTCACGATGTGATTTCAATCTGACAAGCTGTGCAATTATTCACCGTCAAGTGCTATGAAGAAATAGACATAGTTATAGAAAGTTTGTGTTAATGAAACGGTCATACTAAGATGTGAATTTCGATGGATGATATTCCATTCAAGTAGGAACGGTTTGTTTATCAGCATTGTTGTCGTGATCACAGAAGTACGAAATGGAATGGCGTGACGGGATCACAACGAGACCTGAGAGTCGGATAATCCGGATTACCCGGGTGGCCACTCTGTCCTTCGTTCTTTTGTTCAAAATGTCATTTCATTCTTATTGAACCAAATCCCACACAGTCATCACAGACCAGTTAGAAGTTCCTCAAAAACAGTCGATTTCTGCTTGACTATGTGCATGTGCAACAGCCCTGTTTTCTTGCTCCATTGGACATTTTAACTCCTATCACCACGAAACGGCCAGTAACCTACGGTCACATAATTCAATACGTTGTATAAGTTTCCTATTTAAAAACATGATCGAGATTAGATACAGACGGGCATAAAACCACACCACGCATCAGGGTGTTAATAGTAGCGGCAGTCCTCGTCCTTCTTATTCGTGGATGTTTGCCTCGTTTGACCGAGCTGCACTTTCCAGTATTACGCATACGACTATAAACCAATCAATTCTTCGCTTGTCACCCCGCATTCCCAGTACAGAGTGATAAGTTACTCCTCACCATTCGGACCACCTTGACGACTGAGACCCAGTGACCCATTTCAACCGGTCGCCAGTCTCCTTATGTGCTCATGCTTCACCATACAGTATGTTATAAATTAATCTGTTGTAACTGAAATTAAGTTTCACTCACATTGACAACACAGTCAGGCGTAGAGGACCATTTGTAAAGACTTTATTGCATTTAGGCTTCATTCGGAGAAGTCGACCTCGTAGGAGTAGAGTGTAGGGGCTTTCTACACATTATAGTTGACGGTCACTATGCTTAAGGTCAACAAACCGTTTAGAGCCAGACGAATTAGCCTAGCCGGTGTGATGTAAAATTCACAATCACTCGCCTCAGGTTTGCCTGCCGGCACTAGCGTGATGGACGTGTACTGCTGGTGATTCCTAACAGGGACAAAGCAATTGTGCAATGAGGAATCCCATGGGTTCTCATGGTGGGTTGAGCCATGAATCATTTCATCAGACGAGGGTTTATTGATTGGGGCGTATTCAAATGCTTGTACCACAGAGTGACGATAGAAAAGTTTAGAATCACTGCCTCGATTTCCACGGAATCAGCAACGGACATTTCGAAGTAATCCGGTTTAAGATATGACAATTCAGTTTACATTTTTCAAACCTTACGCTCATCGACCGATATCGTTGTTGTCATTATTTGGGGTTTTCTTTACGATCCAGCTGTGTGAGTGGCTTTCAGTTCGTGATTTACCTGATTCAAGGACATTTTCCGAATCGATTTTGTCAAAGCTGGTGGCGTATGAACAGTATAGCTAATATTACACAATATAGATACCCAATAATATGACAGTTGTATTAGCACGCTTGTATCACAAAACCTTTTGATTTCACATATGAAAGTGAAATTGACCTATTGTCGGAAATCTGTGGAGAAAACTCATCACCATTCGTTACTTGCAAATAGCGTTTGAAGCCCCTAGAGAATGAGACAGACAGTATTCTACCGATCCCCGACATGGTCACTCACCAGCATGTACATTTCAATCTGAGCTCAATAACAGAAGAGAATATTTGTGATTTGTAATTGTCTTTTAATGATGAAACCAGGATCCATATGTTAAACAAAAATGAACAGAATGTCAATACGAAACTACCCACACGGACTAACAAATGTCAGCGACCCCAGGACCAAAGGGGTGTTTTTCCCATCCAGGCATGTTAACGGCTAGGTTCAAAGTGGAAGCTCGGAAATGGACATTACTATCAAAATCAATGACACCAGCATACCCTCGGATATACATACTGTCTCGCGTACCACACAAACGTATCTGGAGCGTGGCTGAACAACCTTGAACAACCACTACAAACAAGAAGGCACAGAACACATCTCAGACGTAAACTAGTGCCCATTGGCGAGCGTTTTTTGTTACCTCTATTGGCCGGGCCCAGTTGAAGGGCACTTGTTGCTGCACTAGTAGCCCAACACTGAATCTTCTTAAATTCAATCGGATCGAAAAATTCCATCGTTGGATCATGTTTACAACTTCCATCGGAAGACTCAAAACGGTGCAGATAAGAAGACTTTCATGCAGTACCGCATGATGATCATGAATAAAAGTCAACCGAGAAAGACAATTGCCGTTTTGAAAATTGATTTGTCGTTCGTGAAATCCGAAACCTTTGGATTTTTCAAAACAGTGGCTCCGCTGATGAGAGGAGCCTGCTTTTGGCGATCACTGACCTACCTTATTTTGTTCGTTCTATTTTAAGCCTCCGGAAGGCCATTTGGATATTTTTTGCCTACGTAGTACAGCGCTTTCCATGATACCAACTTTGTGGCGGGGTGCGGTAAAATTTAACTGCTGAACATCGTAAATATCGACCACATGGAAGTGGAAAAATGAAATTCTCTCAGATAACTTGTAACGTATCGAAAGGAAACCATCTGATATGGTCTTACCAAATGGCAGAGCACAGTCACCCCGTCACAGAGTCACCAGTCAACTTTGTGATGTTCTATAATAGGAACATTTGCTGGGCGATAACCATCACGCCCTCAACTCTGCCGCTGCTCGTGCGTGGCCCGTTATTCCACGAGCGTGACCCCTTCTTGTTCGTTTCTATCTATCGAAATAGTGGCCGTTCACCTGCGGCTCTGCTCTCCATGTATACTGAAGACCGATGACAAGTTTTACTGTTATACCCTAACTTAATTCTAAGTGGAAATAGCTGGCAGTGTATGGGTTCGTAAAGACTAATAAACTGAAAAAGATTGCAGAGTCGCTCTTCTGCTAACACTGTCTATAGTGGACCATAAATTGCTAGGGGAAGTTTACCGAATTCCAAGACGACTGGTCAAAATTAGATAAGTCTGGAAAAGTCAAGTCTCTCCTAGCTTCGTAATGTTCAGTACTCTCGCCAAACCAAGCGGTCAGTAGTTTCAACTGAGCCCACTACTTCGGTCCCGATTTACATTTTATCAGTGACAACGGTCTACTAGTGTGAATATTGCTATGGGGCGAATAAATTTGGTCAGTGTTAAGAACGTTCAACTCGGGGGGGGGTGCATTGTATCGTCGACCCAAGAGTAGTATCGTCCAGTTCATATTATTATTGCTGATTCTCTCACTAAATTGTAGCCTCCCAAACCCACACATATCTCCGCTCTATACAAACGGTAAAACCGTACAGTGAAAAACCTCGAACTATTATTATCACAGTTCTTCCTTGGTCACATATGTGACACATCCCCGGAAATCCAGCCAAACATTATCGTCAGTAGATTTTTCAAAACAGCTCAAGAGCCTAAATGAGAAACATTACTGATTAACTTGGGTTCTTTAAGACGAATGACAAATGTGAGTTGAACGTTGATATTCACTCTCGTGCTTACTCCCATTCTGTCATATCGAGACTGTCGCAGTGTATCTGTGTTAGTACCATGTACCTGGCTGAGGCATTGGTGTCGATCTTTTACATTTCATTGAACACAAGGGTTCTAGTGACAAACGGGAGCAGCGGTCCGAAGAACCGAGAGAAAGCTTCACCAATGGGGCCTACTAAGTCATTACCGATTTCATATTAAACAACTAGTGGTTTAGCATGTGCGACTGATCCGATGTCACTTTAACTGGAACAAGCAAGCCAGCATACAATTGAATGGAAATAACTTGTCTGACGATTTTCACTTTCCAGTTTACGTGAGACAAACGGAGAAACGACACAAGTACCTTATTCTTGAACCTGTTTCGTTGTGCGAGTCGACAATCTGATGAACACCGCATGTTTTGTGGCCCGGTCAGCTGTTCACGCTTACTGGGCTATTGTGTGAGGTGAACGTGGATCGGTTTGTACATGTGGGTTCACGTTGGTGTCATCGACACACATTCCAGGGTGCAAGAATCGTCAATACTTATTGCTTGTACCAGTTGCCATTTCTGGAAGTTACAAACGAACATTTGCATGTAAACACACACGAATGCCGCATAAACAGTCTTAAAACCGTGTTGTGACATGTCTCTTACGATAATCAACCCATCTAACAACTGGTCAACATCATTTGTCGTCTTCATTGCAAGTAACAGGAACATGCATGAACTGACGACAGCACTCAGTGTCAAGAGCTGCTTGTCCTACGGTTTAACTGTCCACAGTTAAAATGTGCATTTTTGTGTCTGTGTGTGTGTTAGCAAATACACCACCACTCTGATGTTAATACTTGCATGGAAGGTACCACCTAAAGTGCATACTTTCTGGGATATCCTAGTATAGCCCACCATCAGCTATTGTTGTTAACACTACTATCCTCACTACAACTAGCACTACCAGTGTTACTAGGCTCGAGCCGTTAGACATAGAACTTATTCACTAAGCCTTAACAATTCTCGAACTACGATTAACAGTCTAGCATCAAAGCCGCCAGATTTACCGAACCGACTTTCAATGGCTTGTTTTATATAGACAATGACACAGAGAGAGACCTTCGTCCATCTGTCACTTTGAGCAACATTAATCTGCGCACTGAGATGCGGCGCAGTTATGCATTGATAATTTAACAGTCACGAAAACCAAAACCCCAACCCCAGTTATCAGTCGCTGTGAACGGAACGGAAGTACCTTTGTTGAGAAGTCACTGCAACAAACTAACAGTCATAATAATAGTCATTACTTTTATCGATCATGCCATCGATGTAATCCTTTGCAATACAAATGTAAAATGCTGGTTCTTTCAACTGATGAATACTAAGAACTTTGTGTCCATATAGGTACCATTAAGAAAAAAGAGTTGGACCCTTATCTGATTGATGATGCACCCGGTTCAGTTAGCCCTATAATCTACTCAAGTGTGACGCAGTAAAAAAACGAACAACGATGAGAACGAGAAACCGTTAAAGTAAACGAGTCGCCTGCTTGTTCACACGGCGAAATGTCTACGCTGAAGCAAATACTTGAATTCAGTCGTACATGCACACACACTCACCCACCCACACACACACACACACACACGCACAACAATGGCCTAGATTAGGCAGGCAAACGGTTAGATATAAGTCTGTATCCGTGTAACCGGAGTGGGGACGAGTATTGCGAGAGACAGCGATGAGAACGAGAAATTAAGGTAGTTGAGTGTCATTAGCAAGCACAAGAACAAGAACAAGAACAACAAGAACTGCAACCGCAACAAGAATAGCAACGATAACGACGACGACAAACGACAGCGGTGACCACAGGGACGACGATGACAGCACCACAGTCATGATCACTTGTGATTTTACCATAACGGTGATATCAGCAAGAAGACAGAGACACCAGCAGGATAAAGCAGATGGGGTCACCTCAGGTCCGTTGTGTGCATGGACCAATAAAAGGGAGAAGAACTCTACCTACTTCGTAATAAGTGATTTCTGGCAAAAAAGTTTACACACATCCATTTAGACGAATCAGTCATAGGTCACAGCGACTTTTTATTTGCGAGGAATTATACTATATGATCTTTGTGGTTTGAATATGATGTCTATTTTTATTTCGGAGCCATCATATTCTAATGAATTGTACTTTTGTTGAATTGACGCCGAATGTTTCATTTCATTTGGCACTGGTAATTTACGACTTATTTCCCTTTTGTGCGGGTACGTCATGCGATGGGCAAATTTGGATAAGGATGCCAACTGCTTGGACGGGAGGGAGGATTGATCCGTGGAACTTTTTTTTTTCATTGTTACGATCAGTCAGCTACCGGGCTGGCAAAGGTCCACCAAATGAACAATCGTCGGCGTTGTGTGTGTCCTTTGTTTTTACCTTATCAATTCCACCAACGGGATATTCTATTTCACAATGGGGTGATCTGCTATATTGTATCCACATATAACTTACAGCTGACAACAGTGGTATCATTAGCTGTTCTGTCGTTAGTATAAATCGTTAGTAGTGCATATCTATTGCATCGAACCCTAAGACATGAACTCAAGACTGACGATTGTGAGCCGGTCATCATTAAGACATTCGGATGTACAATCCCAATGCTGATTCAGATGTAAGCACTACAAGACGAATCTTTTCATCGAGTTATTTTGCTTGATTCTGGTTTTCATAGTAAAACACTGCATAATACAACCGGATGCATTGTTTCGGGGCGAATTCAGTTCCCCGTTGTTCTAAGTTATACAACCAATGCTTTCCAGGAAGGGCATATTAACGGATACATTTTTTGTCTTACAGGTTGCATTTGGAACTGTAGACGTTGCAGGTGTAACCGACCAATAAGGGTTCGACCAATGCTTGGGGCAAATTTGTTCATTCTCTTGGATACTTCGTACGGGGAAGATAGGAAACAATAACGTTGAGCTAAGAGTAAGGATAGTGCAAGTGTACCTGGGACTGGAAGTTTAACAAACAGCTTGTGGGAGTTGAGGCAACACACCACCGATAGTCAACAAATCAAATACCAATACACGTTAAAACTACACTGGAATTTTTTGGAACGGAAAGAATTTCAATGAACGACGGTTGTGTACTAAGTCACTATACACCCAGGGATTTGGTAGCCAAGTGACATTGAATCGTAATTCGTGACTTTGCTTAAAGATGCAATCACTCGTGTGTTAAGAGTAGATCGACGCAAATGCAAACAAACATCTCGGGGCACTAAGTTATGGATGCCTTCCATGCGTGGGTTTCAGAGGCTCACCGTGGATAATAACTCTTGTCGTCCCACGAACGGTCAAGGTTTCAGTGTGATGAGCTTTGACAAATAACGAGCAGATCTAAATGTTACCATGGTCGCTGACAGACAAATCGCACAGCTATATCGTATGTGCGTGTACGATGCAGAGGAGGTGAAGATGCAGCAGGCGGGGTAGATTGTCAAAGGACAGTACTTCGCTGATTACAAGATGAGAGGCTGACAGCGTGTGACAATAATCATTCGTTGACGGGAACTGAGACACCTGAATGTCATTCTCCATCGACTGCCACAAATTCAACAAGATTTTTGCGTCAATTATTATTTTTGCGTTAGTTTCGCACTCAACTCTCTGTGTTAAACCAATCATGGGTTTATGACGATTATTAGATGAGGAACAAATTGGCAAACGTATAACTCATTTTAAGTTGACTGGGAATAAAATCAAGTGATTTGCTTATTTTTTACAAAGTGTTTTAGTATTTCACTAGAATCCCATTTTAGTCGTTAGGAGCGTGAATGGATGATGATTCCACTTATGAATCACATGGTGGTTCATCGGAGGATTTTCGTCGGTTAGGCAAGACTGTCGTTCAGAAGGGGGATACAAGACCCGAGAGTATTGGTTTTTCTTCTCAGTAGTATGGTTCGCATACCGATAGATGAACAAAATCCATTCACCCTCCTAAGGATTCAAATGAGATTCTAGTGAGAAACTAAGAAGGGAGTGCACTAGAATAGGGATGGTTGAACAGAAGAGTACCGGGTAGGCACACCTGATGAGGGGTAATAACTGCGAAACCGGTCGTATGCTTCTAGGGAAGTTTTGTTTATCCATTCAAATGGGAATTGTTATAGCATGCTGAAAACGAACCATTATGATCGATAAACTCTGTCGTAGATGAGTTTCACTCGCCACATTCTCTCCAAGTGATTTTCACAGTCTGGCAAAGCTCATCGCGGATTATCCAATTTGTGTTGTAACAATTTAATGTTCGCAAACGCAGGACTTCAAATTGCACGTTCTCACTAAGCGCACAGGCAAAATGCTAACTAGGGAGTCACATAAACAGGCAGGCAGAGATGGACAAACAAACATGTGGACGCACAGTGAGATAGACAAATAGACAGGGGTTACATGGATTTAGCATGCAGAATTTGACTAAGAGCACAATACAGAACAGGAGTCGGACATATCGAGCGCAGGACCGGTTACGCGGGCCGAAGTCCACAACTGTGACGAATATTTTCATTGCTGCCCCCCTCTTGTGTCTAGTCGCACAATGTGTTTTGCTCGTAGCGTTTGATTTGATTCCCCCTCCCTCAACTTCCGAAAAAATGTGGACACGCTATTTTGTCCCTGATACAAACCAAGGTGGAGAAAGAGCCCACCACAAATTTTGTTCACAACGTATGCAGACAAATAAACTGATTTTGTATCTGGGACACCAGATCAGCACTATTGTAACTACAAACAAGACCAGTACATGCTAACCCTGGACCTGAAAGAGATTGTGTTGGCCTTTATTGGAGGGGGTCTCGTGGCGAAAAGTGTGAAAGTAATTCCGTCCAAATCTGGACTGACGAGCAGGGAGAGACTCGTAGAGAGCGAGAAAGGGACGAATGGTGTGTAGGTGACTTTGCTTCTGTCCAATTTACTTTCTTAGGGAGAAGAATAGTAAGTATAAAATTAGTAGTCAGTATGCGCAAGAGCGGAACTATGGTGACACAACGAGGACTACGCACCTAAAGTTATTTAAAATGGCATTCATTGCCAAGGTAGCAATAATCTCATGAATGCAATCAATGCCAAACAGTGCATGGGACTGGACGGCTTCGAGGTTTGTTGTGTTAGGAACATGTTAGACCTGGGCAACCCGTAATAACGCCAAATCGGTAACCCGGTTGGGAAGAGATGCACATGCACTGAAGCCATAAATACGGGGTACACGAACACAGACCAATAGGCAAACACAAGGGGGTCATTATCATGCAAGCGATTTTTTAAATCCGTCGTCCGCCCGGGGATAGTTTGGCAGGCATAACCAATTTTCGACATTGTAATTTTCAGGGTCTTACGAAATTAACGGACAAAGTAGTTACTCCATAGTAAAAATAACCATTCAGTTAGAGAAAGCTAGTGGAATGCAACGTAATGTTATCATTATTATTATTATCATTCTTATTGCGCCACTAACCATTATTTGTGTTGGTGATGAATTAGACCAATTTTGAAATATGCTTTTCTGTAAGTCCCATGGAAACTCATTCAACCGGACACAAAGAAACAATCCCACATGGGAATTGGGATTCAGGGTAAACTGTTTCACTCGCGACCACTCATACCCCCGAGTTGAAGCCCCATTTAAGGACATTGTAGTTGGTGGTTTCTAGTATACCTACTATGAATCGAAATCATTAGGTGGTTCTTACGATGGTTGATGGGTGAATCTATTAGGAAAGTCTTCCTTAAATTAATCCGCTCAATCCATGGAATGCATCGAATTTTCGACTAAGATTAAAGAGATTAAAGTATGAAGTTTCTGAAATGACATTGTTTATCGACTATTATTATTATTGTTATTATTAGCGTCACTGTTGTTGTTGTTGTTGTTGTTGTTGTTGTTGTTATAATTAATCCTGTTATGTGTAGGAGTGATAATTCGGCACACTGCGTCAGGTCTTGAGAACTCCATATAAAAAGTCTTTTAAACACGAACAAGCCTGTTTGCTCATTATATTTTTTAACGACGCTACCAGGGCCGTTTTGGAACTCACCGCTTTTACGCTGTGTGATTGGACCAATAGCGTGGTAATAATGACGCACAAACAGAACGAAACAGTACTGAATACACACACTGACAGATGCAGAAGCACACACACACACACACACACACACACACGAAGCCACATATTTACACTACTTTCTATCAAACGTGCCACCTTAGTGCTGATTCATCTGCAGATCCGTCTCTTTGTTATTCTGACACTGGCGTGACAAAACCCTGTCATTTGTTTAAGAAGGTAGCATATTTTCCAGTTGTCCTTTGTTTAACGTTAGTCCATGTCATGTGGGTTGTCATACTATGGGAAATTGAAGTCGGAAAACCCAAGCGTTTCATCGGAAAGTTCTTCATTGGACAATGATCCACTTGACGCAGTTGTCTCGATTTTCCACTCCTAAATGTCCAAAAGAAAATAGAAGAAACGCGTGTACAATTGTTTCATACAACTAGATGAACCAACAAATGGCCGGGTATTGCTAATGACCCGAGTTAACGTTGACTGGAAGTCCCGGCATGCATGTGCGAATGGATGTTGTCGGCACGTTAGGTGAACCTCCATCGGCATAATTTTTCAAAATAACTGATTTGATTATTCCACCTGGTTTGAGAGTTCGCTCTATTTATGGTATTTATCATATTTTTGACAACGAGTGACGAATGGATCGCTCACGTGCACTTTGTGGTGAATTAGCCGCACGATCATCAATGAACGAAATAGGTTAACAGGACGAATAGCAGTACAGTTGTTGTCCGTGGTTTACAATTTGGTTAAATGTGAATAATCTTAACAGGTTTTGTATGCGACAGAGTTAAA
Source organism: Fasciolopsis buskii (assembly GCA_008360955.1). Lineage (NCBI taxonomy): Eukaryota > Metazoa > Platyhelminthes > Trematoda > Plagiorchiida > Fasciolidae > Fasciolopsis > Fasciolopsis buskii. Next base: position 498,829 of record LUCM01001803.1, read on the forward strand.
AATTTGGTACATCCCCAACAACTCAGGATGTGGGGTGTGCAAAGAACAATTGTGTTCAGGCTAATTGCGCTTGCTTCGGTGACGGCAAACGCTGGGTTTTCCCATCTTCTGGTTAGAACTAATCGGCTTCGATGCAGCTGAATAGTGAAATTTCAGATGGATTTGACATGAATTTTCGATGATCCTTTCAACGCGGAATGCATTGTATGCGCACCTGTTGCATCACTGCCTTTCTACGGAGTTGGCGAATAAGCCATTGTGGATTTGTTGTTCTATTTTTTTAAAACCTCGTGATCGACTAGTCCGTCTCTCAGATCGCAGTTGTTGCATTACCACCAGTCGACGTGACGTCGTCATTGCTCATTTGCGATCCAATTGCCTCGTGCACCAGGCATAAGGATTCAGAATCGTCAACCATAATTGCAAAACACTCCAACCTAATTGTCATATCTCCCTCCTGTTTCATGTTCTTCTTAACTTTCATCCTTTCCAATTATTAGTTAACGATTTACATGACCGATTGTTTGCAAATATCGCGGAAATAAAAGTCGGTAGATAAATCTTTCGAGTCAAAACAGGAGCATCGAAGAAACTGTTGAAGAAGCGCTAACTAAAAGTGATAAATTTACGTGCATGGTAGCTCAGGGGTTAATCATCTCGGCAGTCGAGAGTTCATCATTTCGATTCCGGTCCAGAGTGTCCACTTGAGCCACAAGTTTTGATTTGGTTCTGCGGCATGCCTCGAAAAACAGATCCTCGTTTTGATCTCCTTATGATATTGCTGAACTACCAGCGGCGGTCAGATAGACTGAGAATCTGCCATTCCAAAATGTTAGGGGTTCTAACCCCAGACCGGCCACTTAATTTGGTGGTAGGTGACAACCAGCTGTCCGCCGGTTCCTTACCCCACCTGACATCTCGGGACCTTATGTCGTTCTGTACTGCTCCAGGTTTTAGGGTCCTGGGTGCTGGTTTTGCCCGCCTGTGTAGTGGGTCCTAGCAGTTATGGAGCATGCTCCGTCCAATATAACCATGTGTAAAACTTGTCATTTTTTGTATTGTATCATATGAACTTTTGCGTTCAAAAAGAAAGTCGCGTTTCAGTTAAGAAGTGAGGGTAAAATATAAAAATAGGAGAAAGGAACTTGCACTCGTCACCTTGTAAAAATGTAAAACAACTCATCGAGGAATAATCATAGCACATTGTGATATATTGCTCAGGACAGTGGAGTTCTTAGAGGTATTGATTCTAGACGGTATGGAACGAGAAGCAAATCGTGTTGAAATATGAGAGCGGCACTTTGAAAGATCGTTGTGCAGAGGATGCGTGGGATCTGAAGGAATTTTGTGGGCAAATTCCTCACATGTTGATAAGTGCTGATCACATAGATTTAGGGACAATTCAGTTGGTGATATGAAGGACACACGGCTGATAATTGATAGCCGCAGGCGGAGAATTTCAAAGTCTTTTTTAAGTAAACCTGGAAAAATAACAGGAGAACAATAAAGAAGGATTGGAAAAACACACTGGTATAAAAATCGGGAGATGGTGCTTTGTTTCACCTTGTAGTGTCCAAACTTCCTGATTTGGAATGGCAATCGTAGGAGATTCATTACACAGGTAGAAATGGGAGAAGTTCACTTCAGATTTTTATCAATAATAACCCCTAGGGTTTTCACAGAATCCACCTTGGTAAGTATTTTCGAGTTGATGAAAGAAGTTTCGGGTGGGGTAGGCTGACCGAGAGAGAAAGAGGGAGAGAGGGAGAGAGAGAATAGACATTCGAAATATTTAGATGTGTTGAGATTTGAACTAGCTCGTGCAGAGAAATCGTAAACGGAAGATAGGTTGTCGGGAAAACTTTGAAAATCATCGTTGTTCGAAACTGCTTGAGAGAGAGCAACATTATCAGTATACATAAATCGATGTCAGGGGAGCTAGTTGATAAGTCGCTGAAGTAAGTAGAGAGAGAAGAGAAACGGTGAAAGAACAGCACCCTGAAGCACTCCTGCGCCCAGGAGGGCGCAATGCACAGATTTCAGTGTTGCGTCTAGGGGCCTACAAATGTGATGAATAAGGGAGGCGACGACGCTCAGATTGAATCGGTTAGATTTATAGGCAAAGTGAAAAGGGTCGTCAGGAGGATACATAGAAGAACGCAGGCGCTTAAGTATAGAACGCTTCATTAGTTTAGGACCAGATGTTAAGGCGACGGGTCGAAAGCGTTTTGCCAAAGCAGTATAACTGTCAGATTTTTGGATAGGAATGATAGTCACGGTCAGAGCCACAGCGCCGTGCCTTAAACCAGCTGAGGACAGACTGTCAGGATCAATCCCTGCGGTAATTTTAGTGGTGTGAAGAACGTTGAACACCTCTTCCCTAGAAAAAACTGTAATTGTCACATCATCACCTGCCCAAATATGACTGCGGTATAAGAGGAAGGGTGAATGAAAGCACGATAGATGCTGCCGACATGCGCAGAAGTTTACTTATGCTTCTTCTTTTTCCCACAGAACAGTCGAATGCCATGCCATAGGAATCGATTGTTGTTACCACTCGAGAGTTGACTGGCGAATGTCATGTCGATGCTTTGGATTTCCGCTTTTATCAGGTTTGAAATACACCGCCCGCTTCAGTTATTACGGGATTTGTAGAAGTGCTCTTTGCGCCTTCTTATGGATTTCAGTTTCTAAGTGGAGACACGGCCACTCGAGACGAATAGTGCTTCTGAGAGACAGCAGATGACAAAGATTACGTTTGATGTCTCTGTGAAAAGTTTGACATTGTCATTGAATAGGTGCTTCAAAAGAGACAGGCAGATGCGAGTGAAAGGGATTTCTGAAGAAGAATAAGGTTGTTGCGTGAAAAGTTACGGAGGCGAACTTGAATTTGATTTGTTTGCCTGAAGGAATAGAAGGCTAACATGGGGTATATCTCTGGCTTTAACAGAAGTGGAGAATGAATACAACTTGAAATTGGAGCACACAGTTTCAGGGAAAATAAATCAGGGTGGCTGGTAATAATCCTATCTAAAGTGGAGCCGCATCTGGTGGGATGAACGCAGAGGTCAGTCAAATCAAGCACAGTCATTAGTAAGATAGATGCGTGATTGAAGTAACGTACAGTAATATGCAAACTGTCCTCAAGAAGGGGAACAATAAATGCTAGAAAAGAGTAAAAAAAGATGTGATATTTTATTGCGAGCTAAAGGGGGCAATGTATAGGTTCGTTACCATTGTATTGTTATATCGAGAAAACCTAGGATGACACTGTATCACGAGACTGTCAGTTCCGTTCAGCGATTACGCATAAACAACTTCGGACTTGCCAGGCCAGAAGGAGTTTATGCATGCTGTCACATCGCCTCCAGTATTCTTGTCTGGAACTCCGTCCTGCCGATGGAGTCTGAAGCTGTCAATCGACACGAGTGAATCAGCGACATCCGGGTTCAGCCACAGTTCTTGTATGCAGATGACACAAGTGTGAACATGGATCGGTGACTGAAGTGTGAGGGACAGATCCAACATTTTTCGTAAACAGAGGGCGGATGTTGATACTCAACAAAGCCAGAATAGACTTCTTGGCTGGAAGGGTGCATTTAACAGCTGTCTGCCAGCCAGCACAAGATGGATAAGATCTTTGAGGTGCAGTAATGCATGGTTTCAGTCCATGTTGAGAAACAATATGGTTTTTAAACAACATTAATTCCGAGCGATCATAGCGGCGAACGGAACCAAATATCCCATAAGAAAACAACGAAATAAGGATGACAGAACTGTAGCGCAGCCAGTCAAAGGGTGCGCGTAGTGCTCACGTTTTCACGAACTCAATACACAATAAACTGTAATGGTATTAGACTGGAATAGCACAGCATCAGAAAATTGTCTGGATGTACTACCAGAGCCAATAGTTCCTATCCGTCCACTGGATCCAGATGAATATTAGTGAACACCAACTTACTCAGACTACCTAGAAAACAATCAAAGATAACAAACTGAAAAGATTTCTATCAAGGTGCTGCTTCCTTGTTTAGGGTGGGGTTGGTAGGATGGCTATGGCAGTTTTATTGGAACCAAGGTTTTACTTTGTCATATAGAACACGAACTACAGGGGAACTTCCGTAAACTTAATTTGTAGTGGTATTTTGTTGATTATTTACTCATCATCAACGGAGCCACTGACAATGCAGGAGCTTGGCGAGTTGATCGCAAGCATTTCATCATCGATCGAGGTGACATCGTTATCTGGTAGGGACCAAGCATAAAGTTCAATGCCGTCGGAGAAGTCGAATATGAACATAATGGAGAGAATCCTGTACATGGTGAAGACTGCCGTCAGTTACCTTGATGATGTCACCCCGACTGGTGGTGCCAAGCTCAGCGATCAGAGCAGCTCCAACTGAGACGTCTGAGTAAGCACAAAGTATGTTATCAGATTCGCTGAAATTCCAGCCATCCTCTGTGCCAATGTTGAAATATGTAAACAGTGCGAATGGGCCATCAATTTAGTCATGACCTGGTAGTTGAAATACCCACCTTCTGCATAGTTTTGCTGCTTTCTTCCTATGATTTCTTAATTATTTCTCAATCCTGGCTCACTTTTACTTAGTACATTTTCTACACGACAATCACTGACGCCAAATCGCATGTGTATAAGTGCAACGAAATTGTTCTAGATAGATTGTGTAGGTCAAGGTATTTGTTCTCGCGCGGCTGAACACGATATTTTTCGATTTATGAAATTCTAAGAGTTTTGAGCTAGTGGTGCTCCCAGGATGTGTCTGACCTGGTGGCCGCCAACTTACGGATACAAATCCCAAAGATTGTAGTCTACAAATTTAACCAATCTGAACAAAAACTAAACGTTGCGATATAAGCTCACATAGTTAACTCAAAAAACCGGTCGAGTACACGGTATTTGGAGTCCTTCTTTATCGCGGAACTATGCCGAAACATTTGGGAACGATGTTGGCATTCGTCGTAATCGTTTTCCTGTTGGTCATGATACAAATCCGATTGGTCTGGAATGGATCGTTTTAATGTTGATAATAATTTATATGAAAAGTAGTTAGCCACACCAGTGGATCCTGTAATCAGTGAGTGATTGTGAATTACATTTCAAGTGAACAAAAACTGCAAGTGTTAGCTTACCGTTGGCGTGTCAAAACCATGTTTTACTCGGTGCATACGGAACAGGTATTGAGAAGGACCTACCATAATAACTGGAACGGCAAAAAATTGGCAACGTTTACAAAAAAGCTTCTGTATCGAGCATGAAAACGCTTAATCAGAACCACATTGCTGTTTCCTACCAGGTCAATGAAGTTTTGATCGTGTTCAAACAAAAATCTTTCTTTTTCGATATGGCAAGCAATGACCTCATGATTGAAGATTGCTCGTCGGTGACCCTTTTATTTCTGGACCTCAACCCACAGATTAACATTGGTATAAACATTAATTCATGCAGTAGAAACACACCAATCGTCGTCGCAGAAGCATGGGGTCGCACCGTGGAACTAGATCACCCTTCATTTTGGTTGTACCAGTCGCTTTTTCAAATTTCCATCCATCTCAATTTAGTAGTACAAAATAAACCACCCATGTGGTTAACTGATTGACTCTAGAGAACACCGCTCCGGATTCATCGATTTGGTCAACCTTAAGACATTTCTATTTTAATTGAGAGTTAATCCGATCAATCTCTGTTTTATGGTCTTTATCAAACTAGCTGTCGATCGCGATCGCGATCGCGATCTCGTTTCGGGGTGAATATATTGTCAGCCTGAATTCCTTGACGGTTGACCTAAATTAAAGATATGAGAGTATACTTGTGGTTTGTGAAACCAGCCAGTTATTTACCACAGTAACTGTTAACAATCCATATACATCTACTCATAATCTCCGTTTCTGGTTTGAGTCTCAGTTAGGGCTTGGCGGCCAAGCGCTAGGGCAGACGATTTTTAACAAAATGGAGTGGGGAAACCAAACGATCCTTTCGTGTTTTCAATGGTATGATGAGCACTAATGCTACAAGTTCAATCACTTTATCCAGTGGCCACTAAAACCCATTCTGATTTTGATCGTTATACGAACCTTGCCGGTTACTTTCCGGGCGAATGAACAAAGTAGCTGAACGGAATTCGAAAAGCGTTGAGATGTCGGTAATAGGAAAATTAGATAATACGTTCCGGTAATGTATTCACGGACTAATCCACCGGCACATTAGCATGCAGTGCAGAATTAAAAAATCACAGAAACATGTCCGATCACCGTAGTTGTTCCATTCGGATTCGGAATCATCAACGGTACGCAACTTGTTGGACGTCGTACTGGTAAAATCTAACGAACCAGTCAGTTCACATACTACGGAGCTGTGCACCACGATCCAAGTGTTTTGATTGTTTCTGCAGTCAGAAATCGAATGTGGACGTGGACCGTCGAAATGGTTCGAGAGCCAAATTTATATCATTGTTTGTCTTCGAAGTTCATCTCCCTGATTGACGAATCAAGCTCATATGTGCACGGGTTAGATCGCCTCGGCTACTGTCGAGCGGACTAGGGTGTCTAGTAGCCACTGATGATTTCATGTTAGCTCACAAGACGTTTACTAATAAGTGGTCTAATTCAACCATTTGAAACCTATGAAATCAGCAAACGTCAGTTGCATGCGTTATAACTAGCATGCAAATTAACCACACAGCCTTGAGTAAGGTTAACCTTGCTAATCAAAAATTCGAACAGTTACACGATAAATCGAAATGGTTGTGTCTCGAACCTCGGAAAAATTACGCATACCAATTGTTCCGTTTCAAACTCTCTATTGACGGGGTTTCTTTAGGTGTCAGCTTGAAGTACCCTTGGGTAAAACCAACATGTCGTGACACACTTTTGAGAGTTCGAAGAACAGAGACTGTAGACCGTCACGGGGAGCAAAAACTAGCTGAAAAATGTTGGCTTTTTCTGAAATTTCACGCGGTAGCTGAAATTTTGAGACTGTCCGCATTGAACAAGCTAGCAAAGCCATCAACGGAATCTTTTGAGGTAGACTGGGCGATTTCAAGCGATTGAAACTATGCGCTGTGGTCGCTCTTTTTGTAGTACGTTGAAAAAAACGCTAGTTGCTACCAGGTACGGAACCTGACTGGTGTGCACGTCCCAAGTTGGTAGAGCCACACTCCAACTCCGAAGGCGCATGCCTCCCAATCGTGGCAATCCAACCCGGTTTTGGTGTTTGGATCATGCTGAAAACGAAAAATTCCTAAAGTTGTTTACCATTCCGGCACTTTTTCAAGCGGTAATACAACACGTGCTTCTTCTCCCGGATTGTGTGGATTATAGTCATTTTATGGACTGTTTTCGGTTCGTCCGCATGCTACCTGTTGGGTCATAAGGTAAATAAATGTAGCGGCAATTTTTACAGGTAATCCGTTCGCTGCAGTATCCATGCCCTACCTAAATCCGCCCTGGATGAGTAGTATACCCCGGCGGCTACAGAAAAAAAAGACGATCTTGGAGTGTGATTTCGTACCCCAGAAAAAAAAGGTCTGCTTTATTCGTATAACTGAGTTTGCCTTCGCAGCTGACTAGCTTTGGGCTAGGTCGGTTCCGACTGCTGGGAACGTGTTCCTATCAGTTTTTGCCGATTTGTGAGACATTTTTTCCACACATCCCTAAGAAACGGATCATCCACATTTATGTGCATCGGAACGCGGTTATCAGCATTATCACCACCACCAGCACCAGCCCAAACATCAGAACAGGTAGTAGCAGGAGTAGCATCATCTGCGAATCCTGGCAATGACTGATTTTGAACCGAAGAAACAGAAAATTTTATGGATAAGGGGATGGCTGTCTTTTCATTGCCCTAACGAAAGTTAGTGCTGATATTGGCCAAATCAAACCAAGAACTTGTTCGATCGTACGCCTACTATTAGCATACCAAGTAACAATTGCGTACTTAATCCTTTGTCGCGCAAGTGGCTAAACAAACTGCAAATTCTTCCATCATAGAGCGTTCAGGGCATCAGTTCAAAACTAACCTACAGTTCATACTAGTGAAATAGACCAGACAAGTGGGTTTGTCCATGCTAACTTAATGCTAACGAATATCGCGGCGATTGATTTATCTGGTTAAATTCGACTATGATCATTTCAGCAGGAACACTTTGCCAAAAACATTCCGGGATGCCGTGCTCTGGGAATTCCTGGAGGTTCCGAAGAAAGTAGATAACATTGTGGTGCTGCACGAATAACACGAAACGAAGAATACACGACCTAAGCCGGTTTATTCAAAATAATAAGTATGTTTGCGAATAATAAACAGGGCAAATGGTTTTGGTAATCGAACAGAAACAGAGAAAAAGGTTGGCAAACATTTCATTTTGTTGGTATAACACTTAATTCCAATACAAGTGTATATACGTTCGCTATGAATAGTGACAACCAAAAATTAACCTTTTTTTCAGATGGGACCGAAGATCCCAATGGTAGCAATCAAGGGATCCAATTTACCTAAATGGGTGTTGGTTAGTGTTTGTTCGTTGGCAATTGGTTCTTGGTTCAACCAACTTTGGTAATGTTCCTTTGTGCGACCTGACAGTCACCTTGCGATTCGAATTACGTAATTTGCTCAGGAGTGCGAATAAACTGATTCGGATGTTTGTAGGCAACCTGTCTTTCATCCATAGATGGAGAATAAATAGAAAGATAAAAGTGTTGCGAACTTATTACCTGCATGAGGTGATCGAAATTCTTTGAGAAGTCATCATATCAGGAATCAAACAGGCTGCTCTTACGAAATTTTTCCAACCTGTCAGGTAATCACTGTCATCCAGCTTGTTGTTATACCTGGCCCACTGGGATCTTACTTGGTTTACGCTACTCCAAGTTTCAGGGTCAGGGTTACCGTACTCCCTAGTTCAGGAGAGGGGGCCTTGGCGGCCATAGAACGCAACCCTTTCACTGCACTTATGCCTGAGGACGTGAAGGTCGCGGGTTCGAATTCTCCCACCGCCGCTCAACTTCCCCACTTGGCATCCCTCTGTTGGCCGCCGCCCCCTTCTTGAAAATTGATGTACACTGTTGTTTCACTAATAAATAAAGTAAAAGAAGATAAAAGATAAAAAAAAGAGTACTACACATACAAATTCGATAAAAAGCCAGTTCCCTGTCACTGTGAAGCCGCCGAGTTTGTACGGCATCGAAATTATGCAGGGGGCGGAATACACTGGGATTTCTCACTTCTAAAAGTGCAGCTCCGGTTTGGAACGTGCCTAAAGTGTGACTCGCCCACGATCTAGTTCTCGATCGATGGTGTTGAATTTTCTACTGAGAAAGCAACCTTAGACCAGAAAATTGTTGGCGCGTAAGAAACCGCTGGAAGTGGGTGTCCAGTCAAGGTTTGAATTCTTTAAACTTCACAAGCATGTTCATTTTAACCGTTACTAACACATTTGTTTTTTTCTTCTCAGATGTACCTTTGAATTTGACATGTTGATTTAATCTCTATCTTGTGCTCTTCATCTCAAGTCGTTACGCTGTGGAATTTTCCATGTCCGAGATATCACAGCGTTGTATTGAGGCGTTATTTCAGCTTACATCAACTAACATATAACTGGTTCACATTCTATCACAATGAAGATTGATTTTATGCTACTGAAAAACAGTTCTTTTATTCACGAGGAAGATAAACGCACATAGGGTCGTCCGCCTGCATCTTCTCAGGTATTCATCGAACTTGTGTATCTGACAGGAAGAAAGGCGGACTTTGACATGTAAAAGTGCAGAAAGAGGCGTCATGTTTCAACTGTGACAGCTTATTCACGTTGCACTCACAGACTACAGTTTTGGTAGTTACTGGGCGCCGTTTTGGTGTAATTGAACATCTTATTAAGTAAAACTAAAGTATCTGAATGACGTAATTGGGTTGACGTAAACTTACCCCGCCTCCAAATCCCGTTACCGTTGACCTCGCGGATGAAGTGACAAATTATCTTCTGTTACCCTCTTCTTCCACCACAGGATTTGTTTGTTTTTGACGAAGCAATTGTACCCACGTCCCGTCAATGAGCGTTTACCCTGATATTGACAAAGATAGTTGGTTGGACGCAAAAAGGGCGGCAACTCTTCCACCGGAAGTGTTGATTCATAGGTGATTTAGTAAACTATAGCTGTTGTCAAAATGCCGTCGGGGATGAGGATCTCAAACGTTTTTCAATGAATCGATCGATATCGTCTCTTTATAATACTCATGCAGCGTGGTAATCCTCGATCAAAATGAAAAACATCTTGTTCCTTCCACTTTTCTATGGACAGTAAATTTGGTATTTGATATAAATATGAAAAGCAAGAAGAAATGTCTGATGCGTTGCAACAGTAGTTATTAGTTCTTTGTTGCATCTTGCTCTCTGCATAATTCGGACATAGCTGACTAGCAGTAATTCTTTCAGGAAGCCGGATAATTTTCCCTCAAAATTTCGGAAACACTCGGGAAACCAAAAGACAAATTTTGCACCAAGTGTGATCAATCACTATTACATCAGTCATTGACCTTTGTTTTAACTTTCATTTCTTCAGCTGGTCTTGGAGCACCCGAACTACGAAGCATTAATCAAAACACTTTGTACGCGGCAAAATCATCCAACCTGCGTGCACAATGATACACAGTGCCAGCCTCTCGGACCCCACAATCGCCTATCCGCATTTCAGTCCATGTGGCCCGGGGGCCGCTGCACCAACAGCGGCTCCACCAGCTTCGCATTATTCTACATGCGGTCCGTCTGCTGACCATCCACATTCACACCATCATCATCAGGCAAATGCTATATTGACCAATGGTCACGGTCGGTCCCAACCGCACAATGGAACCACACCGAATGGGCTTTCGCCGGCCACGTCTGCTGCTGTAGCTGCCTTGACAGCAGCAGCAGCGGCCTCGGCCGGGATTCCACCGAATGTGAAAGATTCTCGATGGCTCACACTCGAAGTTTGTCGTCAATATCAACGAAACCAATGCTCGCGGGACGAGAACGAATGCAAATTTGCACACCCACCAACGCACGTGGATGTTCAAAATGGTCGCGTTATTTGCTGTTACGATTCGATCAAAGTGAGTGAACTGAGTCAATCTTGAACTGTTTTGTTGGAAATGGGCGGGAATGCAGAATGCGATTAATAAAGTACAGTGCCTAAATAGGATACACAAAGACGTAGCATATACTACTGCGGACAAATGACACCTTGGTTCTGAAAACGGTGGCAGTCTAAATGCGAATCCACTGATATTTACTGGAACAAAAGAACTTCACTAAAGGGAGATTGATATGCCATCTTGTTTAGTAACAAGATCCTGAGTTTTTTCATTACATACATCACGTAAAAGAGTAGTGAAAGAGGCATGCTTCATGGCCGCTGGAGGCCAGCACAAGAGAGTAGAGAGGGGATTGGCATGGAACCACATAAGTTCAAGCTTCGTAATTCAACCCTTATATCAACCAAACCATCCGAATATCTCCGACTTAATTTTCGAACGTCCGGTTGGACTTATAAGTGTTACAGGCTATCTCTATTATATCAGGTAGATTCAACATATCAGAAATTCTGTGATGCAAACTGTAGAAAAGGAGAAAAATATTCGTTTGCTTTTTACATATAGGCAAATTAAGGTCCGAGCATAAAAAACCCATAGATCCAAGTGAACCGGCAATCCGAATGCATGTTTTTGAGCGATTTTGTCCCAATCTCTCCTCGTTTCCCAAGAATACTTCTGAAAAAAAACATAAACAGCTGTTTCGGTTCATCTCAGAAAAAGAGTGAGTGAGAGACAGAGAGGGGGGTAGGGTAGATAGGAGTCTCAATCAACGGTAGTCTGTCAGCGGCAACAGCTGCGCGGTCTGAAAAGGAATTTTGAATCCACTTCACACCTGCTGACTCAGTTTCACCGGATGGGACTATTTTCTTACGGTGAAATACAAGAAAGTGATGCAAAAAGTGGAGAAAACCTGCAAAACGTAAATTCAGTAGCTCTTGTCTGCTGTTTTCGGGGTGAAAGTATTGTCAGCACTGTAAAAGAAAACCACATTCGATGCAAGGTGGTCCCAGAATCATTGATCAGGATGTACGTAAACAGAAGTCAGGCTTAAAGAAACCGAATCCGTCTGGTTACGATGGGAATCATAGCTGACGCATATGGCCTTGGATGTTGCTAAGGCGACTACATTCAAGATAGCATAAGAACATGGATAAGAAAATTGAGCGTGCGAGTTCAGAGTTAGACTATCACAATGACAGTCCACCTTGAATGCTTTCCCATGCTAACAAACCATACGGGATGGTCTATAACAACCCAAATATTCAGTCATGTCTGGAGGGTAGGTTGGCAAAGGAATGGCGAAGCAGCCTTCTGGCCCTCCAGGTTGGGAGTTGATTTGAACAATCAACTCGGTCGGTAAAACTAGTGAAACCATTATTTATCCAAACAGATGGGCTTCTGCTCAGCCACTCCCAGATGCCTTAAGAGTGGGTTCTTATTAGAACTCAAGAATTTGGTTGAGAATCCTAATTGTCCGCCTGCCTGGTGGATGGACTCCATAGCAGCCCCACGGACTGAATTTGAAGTCAAAAGCTCTAGTTAGGGTTCCTGAGGAAAAACTGAAATGTGACTAGCTGTGTAGTATCCTTCACTCAGTGCTTCCAGCACAATATATATATATATATACAACTTATGAAGAATGAAAACAATAATAGAGGAAGGGAAATGTAAAGGAAACATTGTGTACATCTTGGCACAATTATGCTGCCTTTCCCAGTCTTCTTATGATCGGTTATCTATCGAGATTCATGATTCCTCTGTGGGCTTAGTACTTCTGAGTTGCCCAAACCGAGGTAGAGGATCGACTTAGGTGTACCTACATCTAGCCTTTGATCAAACAGTCTAACTCGCAAAAACAGGGGACAATATGAGGGCCTCGGAATTCACCGAAAGCTCGCCTAGTTCATAGGTCCTTCTGATAAAGCCAGATATCTTGCGCAACCAACAAACCCCTTCGCCACAAATCCTGATATACATAGCACACGCTTCGTACGCCGCTCCTGGCTGGTTTGGAATCAGAATTTAACCGTATTCCGTAGTCTGACTACGAAAGATCAGTCAACTCGGTCGACGGAGTTTGGAGGTCGTTGCATTGTGCAAATCGAAGTTTCTGACCTATTCGTTGAAATTTTTGGCAAAACCGCTTCCAGTTCAACAAATATTGTTTCCGCGTCTGCATGCCCCGTCAGCCAAGTGGACCACTGAAAGTGGAACACCATCATGTGGTTCAGTGAAGAATAGTGAAAGTTCTAACAAACTGAAGGTGATATCAAGCTTCCTACCCCAGCAACTATTGTAAACGTTCGCGCTAATTCAAGCCTCGTCCATGGCCGAACGATCTAAACGGTCAACAAAACGTTACGGATAGGAATGCAAATTGAAACTTTCTTTTAAGCAGGGCACTACGCCACAAATCAAGTGCTACCGGCAAAGTGAGCTTGCTGTGGCTTGCCAAGTTCGAGCGCCTCCATTCTGAGGAACTTTGCCAACCCCAGGAGTATTTGCTGAAGCGCTTGGGCAAGTCCTTTGAATCACGTTTTGTGAGTATCCCGAAAAGCCTGGTCGAAACCGTACCCTATACATGACCTACCGGAATGCTAGATTTTCCCTTTTGGTCCTACTTGGTGTATTTAAACACTGGATGTGAACCATGGCGAGGAAAATGGTGGGCGAGAAACGTCCCTAGAAAAAGTCTCTAAACTATAGGAGCTAAACGAAAACTCAAAATGTTGGTTCGAATCGGAATTGGTAAATTTGCAACTCTGGTAGTCGACACGAATCATGAAACAGAATAGCTTATCGGTCGGCGAACAATACAAACTTTATCTACTTTGTTTGTTCCTGTACTCACATAAGGGGTCCGAAGTAGTTGTCATGGTAAAGCTATCATTTAATAAGAATTTTTTAACCATTCTGACGGGAAGTTAAAATTCCGGCCTCACTCCCATTTTCATACAAGCCAGTAACAAAAATCTACACGAAACTACACACGTCAACACGAGGAAATGTAAGGTATCGAAGCCGACATCCGAACAGCTACTACCGTGAGGGATCAACATACCTCAGACGCGTCTTATGCAAAAATTTGTTAGGATGAACTCAAATTCAAACATGATCAGTTCATTCCGGCCGGCTTCAGTTGATTGGTTAGCCCAACTTCTGAAGCCAGTCAGAGGTAGTCGCCCAATACACACAACTGACATGAAACACTTCGTTAGGCGATGTTGAAAAGTGAAGGATCGTAACAAAAAAGAATGTTTTCACTGTGGATGTGAATTCCCTATTCACTAATGTCGCGTTCTAAGTGACTATTCAAACAATTTGTCAACGTAGCGACGAAAACAAAGTAAACATTGAATTGCCTGCGGTTAAGCCAGGGCGATTTCGTACTTTTATATCGAACGTATTTTTGTCACTGTTCAACGAGAAATCCCGGCAGATAGATAGAGTGGCCGTGGTAAGCCCACAAAGGTTTATTATGGGTGATATCTTAGTTGTCACTTGGAACACAAAGTACACGTGGAGGGCATACTACGTCGATGACCTATTTATCAGCACCAGAAACACAAGCGACCAAGGAAATGAATTCGCTCGTACCAGCAACATTCATCCAAAAATCCGTTTGACCCATTGCGGGATAAAGACATTCCTCGACGAGAGGAAAAGTGGCCTAGATATTTACGATTCACAAGTTTCGGACCTATGAAATAAAGAATTGAACTCATCTAAATGCGGTTCCATATAGCATGTAATATAGAGGAGACATTAGGAAGAAAATTTGTAAAACCAATACAATGAAATAAATAAGTATGTAATGGGAATCGTTAAGGAGCACTCCGAGAAAGTACCTATCCTCAAGTCAACAGGTACACAAAACCTTGAAACCATTCCCAAAGACCATGACATCAGTGGGATGGTCAAAAAGCACATGTACTCAGTTATTAAGTGTATTAACTAGACGGCCAACTCGGTCTTTATTTTCATCAAATCGCAGTTATCAACAAAGCTCCTACAAGACCCCCTGCTCGTTAGCTGCAAGTCAAACTGTGCGCCACTGAACTAATTTGGGTTCTCAGCCGTGGATGCAAGTGAAACAGGGACTTAGTTGTATGGTCGAATAGTTATACATGCCCGTGTGGCTGTGAAAAACAATAAATATTTACGAAGACGCAGTTTCATTTGTCAAATCCCAGTCACTAAGGTCATCGATCATAGCAATGTGCCAGTCTTGATGATTCACCTAAGGTTGTATTCAACGGCAAAACACGAGCCACCTCAATTATAAACTAAACCTGTACAAGCACCACGAACGGTTCAACCTTGATAGCTAAACATATACAGCCTGTTACTCGTTGTTACGCTTGCCGTATAGCCAAGTCAATCGTTAGTCATTTCCCAAAAATTATTCTACTGACTGTGCACGTAAATGTGGCCAACGTGGTAAGCGCGAGTACAAATGCGGTGAGATTCTCTCGGACTTACAATGGAAATTCACAGCTTCCTTAATCGTCATTCGAATTAGTGGCGAGAAAAATACTACCATTAGTTTTCTGAACAAATTAAAATACTTGTTTTGATGCGACGTCCATTTTTGGGGTGGAACGTGGTACCGAAAGACTGAACCACTCTCACGTCGGTACTTATCCTATCAGGGTAGAATGTTACTGAAGTTCATGCAGTTTGTTGTTTAGGAGGGAGTCATATGTTGCCAACTAATCGGTACCTATTTAGAACTTTCGGAAACTTCGTTTGGTTTCGACTGGATTCGATGGCCTGCTATTCATCTACCAAAGGATTCGTTTTCGGAATTTTGCCCGAACAGCGTATCAGAATACATAAAATGTTGGTGCTGACGTCAATTCACGTGGGAGACAGTGAATCAAAACCGAATAAAGTGGTCGGGACATGTTTCACACGGCCACAATAAGCTACCTCGATATGTACATTTTTACTCAAGACAAATAATGACAATTAGAGTACAAATCGAGACGATCGCGACAAAACGGTGTGAAAACTCAGGTCACTTGAACCTATCGAGCCGAACATGTTAGCTGTTAACGTTGAGCGACCTCCTCCCAAGACTTCAATGATGTTGGACAAATTATATTGGCAAGGCTGGACTAAGTCTGCTAGTAGAAACCTGCGACAAGCCTATTAGTTTACCTCGCCGACGTACACAAAATGATGGGGAAGGTTGGCCCAATTTTCTGCCTGTCATTTTCGTTCTAGCTGGCGTGTCGTGCATTTCACCAATCGGCTTAGTTACGCACCTCACACTGCCTTGTGCCGAGAAAATGGCCACGCTGCAAAAGTTCTTAAGTTAAATGTAAACTGGTGTAGAAAATGTGTAAAACAATAAGTGCTGTGTGGTCGATTCGTGCATCAGTAATCACGAATGACTAAATACTCCGAGGATAATTAATTCAACTGAACGGGACTTGATGACAAGTTTCGGTTGTTCTGGCTGTTCTATCTCGAAAGGTAATCTATACGCCTTCGAGAACTGGGGTTTTCTGACAAGGGGAGAAAATTTCATATCAGGAAATCACTGGATGAATATATAGTAGAGTACTAAGTTAATTAATATTTCAAAATGGGCGGAATACGGAATGCTGAGGACTTAAGCAACTTTGCCCTGAAGATGACAAGTTCCACCTTTATCCGTGGTCCAATAGGTACAAGGATCATACGTACGCATGCCAACGTGTACGCCTTGCTCTCATCTTATTTCTTACAAATTAAGGATATTGGTTATTCATGAACATATTTTTCGATCAAATTAAAATTCATCTGTTTTTCTCCCCAGAAGTTGATATTCGAGACACAATCGACTCTGCCTCTTTTTGTTGTACAAATCCAACCGGTATATAATAATGTGCAATGTGCGAATTTGCCATCATTTAGGACTGCCAATTTTTCATGCCGTGTATGTTCTACCAGCTGAGCTACAAATTCGTGTTCTAGAAACCATGCACACAAACTAAAATGGCTACTTGGCTAAACTAGGTAAACGCATGACATTCAACGTAACGAACTGTCTCATTCTGATCGCTCACACTCAGACTGCGTTGTGAATCCATCGCCAACAACCACCTGAATTGGTGGGCATGCTTCGTCACTGAAAAACGTTTGGCGCAGGTTCGATCTAAGCCAGGGATAACGAATTCTACACATATATCTACTAGACAAAAATTTGTACATTTCTTATTACATTCGTTTCATAAATTGGACTTCTCATCTGCGACGTAACTGAACGCATTTTTTTAACAAATGCTTTTGAATGAGGTTCCTTTGTTTCATTATTCAAGTAAATTTGTTCTTATTGTGAATCATATAATATTAATAACACAGCGTTGTTGGTAGATGTAATGCGCCAACGTTTCGACTACCGTGGGTAGTCTTTCTCAAGACAAGTTTTACAATCAAATGTAAAACTTGCCTTGAGAAAGACTACCCACGGTAGTCGAAACGTCGGCGCATTACATCTACCAACAACGCTGTGTTATTAATATTATATCATTCACAATAAAAACCAATACATGGCGCATCGATTTTTCGATACACTCCTTACGTCGTTTGGTCCGGATAAATTTGTTCTTGTTTGGAAAAGTCGTTTCATAATTCGTTCTGACGGGAATTCACTTATTTAAGCAGCTTTCCGTTGACGGACCATGTGAATAAAAACCGTGGTTCAGAGTGTCCATTCAGCGATGAGTTTCTTGTCTAAAAACAAACGGTAAACGGCTTTTGGGGTGAAAGCTCTTACAAAGTAAGGAAATGTGAGTCAGTTTACGATTGGATGTTTGCGGAAATATTGCTACTCCGGTTTGATTTCGAATACGACTCTTGTTCTGAAAAAAGGTTTCCACGCATTCAGGTATATTCTGAAACAGGAATTCGAATCTACATCCGTTTATTGTGCCACTCATTGCTCGCCAAATTGCGGCGTGTTACGAGGGTATCCGGATCAGGGTTTTTATTCGTATCGCGGATCAATTTATTTATACATGCATGAACACTAATTAATACCGAGAAGTTGGATGGACGTAACGGAGGGGTGAATCTACTGAACTGAGTCGGTCGTACATCATTTCGATTGAATGAAATCATTGTTGGTAGCGAATAGTTTGTTCATTTTTTCTTTTTGCCTCGCTGCGGATCACTTTTTTTACAACACTTCACTGTTATGCGTGCCAAACTCCATAGCAGAACAGATGAATGATCACGTGAAAGGATCACTGAATCAAGACATTTTTGAAGCGAAGGGACTTATTGGCACGCATCCAACTCGCACCAAGGTAGAGTTAAGATCGATGATATGTAGCAATAATATACTCGAGTTTATCGCCAAATAGTTTTTAGAAGTTAGACGATGTACTTTAGTTGATAACCCAACTACCGGACCGCGTTCTTAATTGCATTTTGGCCTATTCGTTCCGTCATCACCTAACATTTGTATCTGTGTGCAGTCGAATGTCTGGAGGGAGACTGGCCCCAATTAATGTCATCTATGCTTAACCACATAACTATTCCTACCTGTATCGAGTTGTTTTTCAAAGTGTGACCATGTTCATTCGCAGAAAATCAACCATAAAATGTGAAGTAACATTCAGTTACTGATTTTCCAGAGGAAAACGTGTGGGAAAACAAATCACCACTCGATTATTTATTTACCAAACAGAAGCATTTCAGTTCAGTTATACTTCTATGATTCCATCGAAACTTCCATTGCAAGTGTTCTCAAGGTTATAACACTCGAGAGAAATAAGGAAGTATCGGCAAATATGAATTCATCTACGAGTTTCTATCTTTAAGTTAGTTTGTAGGGTTTAATAAAGCCAATTAGAAAGAAATAACCTTGGCTGTCACGGTAAACTCGTCCGAACATGGAAAATGCAGTCCCAAATGAGGCATGAAAGTTTCATAAACCTGTTTGGATGGGTCTTGGAATCTGTCTTGGTTTATACTCACAAAAGCTAACTGGCTTGGCTTTTCAACAGAAACATTCGTTTGATCGAACATTTTATCCACGATCAGACTTTATTTGGAGGCTGAATTTGATTATTTAATAAGTGGGATGTTTTACTTTAACCAGTTTTAGTAATTATTGCTTACCACTAATCGGAGAATTTGCGTTTATGAGGACTGATTTGTATCAAAGTAGACTGTGTGTCTAAGTCATTCAGGTACACTGCATTACCCACTTATGTTGTTAGCGTGACAGTGAAGCGGTAAGCTAGAAATAACGAAATCTTTTGGTACTACAAGGTACGAGATTGCGAAATGGTTAAAACAAAGTGTCCAGTTTAAATCTTTGCGTTCCAGTATATTTTACACTAAACAGAATACTGTACGAACAATCTATGCCAAGAGCATGTTTCTATGTGGGAAATCAATGATGCGAACACAGAGCTAATTTATATTCTTGCTAGTCATGCGACAGAACTTCTCTCTAATCTTGAGGTAGATTATTACTACTGCTTCACTCATTGTTGTTCGTTACTAGAAATAAAACTACGTAGATACTTCAAGTACCAAAGCATATGAAGTACGGGTTAGTCGTACTAGATAGCTACCTCACAGCGCAACTGCAAAAGAGGAGAAGTGAACAATAAGTGGTCAAAGTCGACCGCAAATAATTGGGCTGTAGAAATGTATGGAAGTGGGACTAATTCGAATGTAAGAGCGCCACTGACTGCGACACTTAGCCATATCATCTATTATCTCTAACCCTAGCTTGAGGGTGGGAACATCTCGTGCACCTCGGTTAACAATGTACAACGAGAAAGGCTTTATGTGCACGTGTGCAAATCATGACCCAGTCATCCTGAACTATTTAGATTCAGTGCCTCTTCTATGGATTGTACCAAAGGGTATAGTATCTTACGTCTAATTCTTGAGTCAATGACGAAGTTCTCTTACTGTGTTCTATCAATGATACGAAGACGGAGGTGTTCAAGAACTGACAATCTTTGTGCATCTGCTCTCAGCTGCTATGTGTCTGACCCGTAAAGTTGAGCCGATCGCACAACTGCTGTGCATACCCGACCTTTGATCGATAATCCGATGCACGCCGACGCCCAGATGCTTCAAATTGGTGAATGCAATCGAGCCCTCTATGGGCGTGGAGAAATTCCATCCTATATAGGACCAGCAGGTGAGATGCAACTGCCCAGACAACCAAATCTCTCTACCTCATCTAGATGCTCCTCTGCACGAACTAAGTTTTACTTCGAGTCAGTCCAGTCCGGCAACAACATTTCACGTGTCGAGGATGTAAAACATACCAAATATACCTACGCTATCGCTCAGACGATCGCAGAAAACTTACTTCGATCTTCACTCACTAGCACAACGTCATCTACATATTCTAAGTCAGACAATTTACTGTCTAAACAATTATCAGTGCTGCTATTCTCACATGAGGACAGGGCTATCTCCATGACCATCTCAATAACAAAATTGACAAGGGTGAAGGGGGCAACCCTAACGGACACTGATTCTCGTGGCAAACTCGGCTTGGGCTGTTGGGATGAGTGAAATGAATTTCTCTGACACATCCTTCAGTGAGAATTGCCCAATCGACTGAATCACGGGAGGGACCACGGGTTCACGAAACATGTGTTTGTGTACTACCGTGAAGTGGACACCTGGTCAATACAAATCCAACTGGGTCGGAAACCGGCTTTCTTCTTATGCGCGCATCACTGGAGAGCACTAAGTAATCGGCGGGGAGTAATGTCAAGGGAATAGTTTAGATGCAACATTTACGAAAATGATTCCTATGTGATTTTCAAACGAGGACCTATTGCGTTTCTTGTAGGTTGATAAAATCACCGGCTCACATCAGTCCTTAAAATCTCCTCTATTATTCGGATTCATCCCAGAGATTTTGTTAACTCCGATGTTGGTACTTCGCCACCAACCATGAAGAAGTATCGAGACAGCTTATCTGGTTCAGCTGTCTCAAACCTCTTAAGGAAGCGTACTTCTCCATTACCCTCCATTTTTGACGGAGCACTGTTATTTGCCTACACCGTCTCACTCGAATCCATAGGTGAGGGAACAACAGTCACTTTGAGCCAACTAAACCACCCCCTGACTTACTCTGCCCACGTTGCTGAGGGCGAATCAGTGGGCCGTGAGATTCCTTGACCCTGACACTTACACGTGGCCTTCAAGGGTCAGTAATGCTAATCAGTCAGTAATGATTGCGACTGTTGCCAATAGCCACAGCTTTTTCATTTCTCTATATATCTCTGTCCGCCACTGTTCTCAGTCATTTCTCAGTCCCCTGGTTAGTTGAAATCTGAATGATTTGTGCTCCTCATTGTAAGTGTCATCCAGAGGGGCGGATCTACGGGCGTCCAACAGAGCAACATAAGTGGTGAAAATCTGCAGTTTATAAGACAGGGAGCGTATTTATCTTGCGCACCAGCAGAAAAGGTTGAGTGCATTAATTCGGCGATCCGGTAATTTCGTTGATGAATGGACTGCAAGTGGCGAGCTGTAAGATATTTGCAGAAAGATCATTTCTAGAAAGATATTCTTCGGAAAAGTTGTCCCGCTCCTAAGTTGTTCACTCTGACACGAATAAAGCGAGGGATGCCTTTTTAATGGATCTAAATAAAAGCCACTATAGCTGAGGGAAAATTTTTTATTGTGATGACAGATTCTAACAAAACAGACAGCATGAGAGAATCTTAGTATACTTCAAAGGAAACATTGTATTGCATTTAACAAAAATTTGGCAAAATTTTTATCTTGCGTGAATCAGTTTTCTTTCACCCTGACACAATTCGTGTGAGCGCACGTTTGACTGAAGAGTACGGTTCAGATAAAAACATCCTACATCCTGAATCTTGATGCTGGTCTAAAAGGTGTTTGACTTCCTGACGTAATAATCCACTGAGCTACCAATTCAGTCGACCCTGACATCGAAATTCTTAAACTTCTTGACGTATGAGGTAAAAGTAGTTTCATACTGCAGTTACTGGATGCCATGTAAAAAATGACAGCGGCGGGCCCATTGATTGTTCGTGTTTATTGATGCTGGATTTCTAACAATATGTATCTCAGTTTGTTGCGAAGGATTTTCACTCTTGTTCTCCCCAGGGAGCTCCTAATGCGTTATAGTTGAGGTATATATGGCGGCTAAAACGGGATATCGACTGAGTTCCCAGTATGCATGCAAATATATATATATATATATATATATATATATATATATATATACATTTAAATTGCTTCGGATGTGATGCGGTATAATCCTAACGGGAGTAGTTGCATTAAGTTGTCATATTGCAGAAGGATTCTCTTTAAACTAAAACGAATTACTGACGGCCTGTCCACAACCCATTCAGTCATACATCTACGACCCTCGTACACATACTCATAGAATGCACACAACCCTATGCTTTTCGGTTAGGTTCAATTTATGCGCATGGCAACGTGTTTGTTCGAACTGCACACTGCTTCCAGAAGTGGTAGAGGCTGTACCCAGTTGAATGTGTCAAGAACCGGTGGATTACCACTCGTCAGGTTCGAAGTCAACCTTGCTGCCTACATCTGTGGTATAAGCTGAGATGCCTCCAGTCTCGCATCGCTTGTACAGACCGTTATATTTCCAACCACAATGTCCTCATCATTTTGAACCTCTCCTTCCATTTGTCGCATCTGACCGACCAAGACGGCAAAACTCATTAATCTTCCTGTTCTTTTCCGGGGGAATAGTTTGACCTTTATGTACACAAGCACATCTGTAGTTGCATACCCCGTACACATATTTTATCTGGAAATAGTGATATGAATCGGCCTGAGTGCAACCACATCGACATTATTGTGTGGTACCTCCTGCGGGGATGAATTCGCTTGCAATGATTTATAGTTAGCCTAGACACAGACACTCGAGGACATAAGACACACATACATACATACGTACGTATATACATGGAGATAGAGAGACAAATAGACATGCAGCTAATCAGAGCGATCGAGAAAAAGCGGATTAGATCCTCTCTTGTTTAATGAGTCTCATTTGGGTTCAGTGGTAGCAAGACTTGGTCATTCCAACTGTTCTGACGAGAACCGGAAAGAAATTACCGAACAGTGATATGTACGCACATCGTCATAGCAATTCACTAGTGAACTTTATTACCCTACTAATCGAAGCGGTCGGTTGTGGCGTTAGGTAATCCTTCTGTCAGAAGAATATTCGAAGAATTATTTTACTCAGCTAGCCCCGTTCGATTATTTTAAACGAAAATAAAATATCTTCCTTTTGGGTAGTACGTCTGTGTAAGGATGGAGAGCCAAAATACCATTACGCAGACGTGATTAATATGGAGCATCACTGTATATGGGGTCAAAACAAAATGTCCACTTCGTCATTATTTAACTGAACTTCTTTATCAGAATACACCATACGTACTCGATCACCATCCGATATTCTTCTTGCTTTTAGGATACACTACTGTCGCTATCACCAGTAATTTATGTTGCTATCTGTCCTGTTTAGGCCCAATTTGCCTATCGAACACGGATGCATGTACGTACCTACCCTAATCCAAACTAGACTGAACTTTATGACAGGTAGGAAGTAGGATGGAATGCGGAAAAAGGAGCGTCCGCAGCTGCGTAAATGGAAACCAATTTTAGAGGGCTATTGTCAATTAAAGTCATAAAATACACGCAGAAACAAACCATCAGTTCGATCGGGCAAGTTTGTACAGTAGGGATAACTGGAAAGTGGAGCGATGGTATGTGCTGTTTTGGTCTTTTATTTTTCACCGGAAATGGGCTAATCAGAAAACGGACGGCACATCAATCGACGTCCACACTAGCCAAGTCCCGTGACCTTAATTAGGATGAATTACTACAGGTATATAGCTGTTGAAGCGCCATAACAGAATATTTCATGTCTGTTGATAGGCTCCCAGATCGACTGCATGAGGGCGGCTGACGAAGGGTCTTTTAAAATGTTCAAGCATACATACGTACGTATATACATGGAGATAGAGAGACAAATAGACATGCAGCTAATCAGAGCGATCGAGAAAAAGCGGATTAGATCCTCTCTTGTTTAATGAGTCTCATTTGGGTTCAGTGGTAGCAAGACTTGGTCATTCCAACTGTTCTGACGAGAACCGGAAAGAAATTACCGAACAGTGATATGTACGCACATCGTCATAGCAATTCACTAGTGAACTTTATTACCCTACTAATCGAAGCGGTCGGTTGTGGCGTTAGGTAATCCTTCTGTCAGAAGAATATTCGAAGAATTATTTTACTCAGCTAGCCCCGTTCGATTATTTTAAACGAAAATAAAATATCTTCCTTTTGGGTAGTACGTCTGTGTAAGGATGGAGAGCCAAAATACCATTACGCAGACGTGATTAATATGGAGCATCACTGTATATGGGGTCAAAACAAAATGTCCACTTCGTCATTATTTAACTGAACTTCTTTATCAGAATACACCATACGTACTCGATCACCATCCGATATTCTTCTTGCTTTTAGGATACACTACTGTCGCTATCACCAGTAATTTATGTTGCTATCTGTCCTGTTTAGGCCCAATTTGCCTATCGAACACGGATGCATGTACGTACCTACCCTAATCCAAACTAGACTGAACTTTATGACAGGTAGGAAGTAGGATGGAATGCGGAAAAAGGAGCGTCCGCAGCTGCGTAAATGGAAACCAATTTTAGAGGGCTATTGTCAATTAAAGTCATAAAATACACGCAGAAACAAACCATCAGTTCGATCGGGCAAGTTTGTACAGTAGGGATAACTGGAAAGTGGAGCGATGGTATGTGCTGTTTTGGTCTTTTATTTTTCACCGGAAATGGGCTAATCAGAAAACGGACGGCACATCAATCGACGTCCACACTAGCCAAGTCCCGTGACCTTAATTAGGATGAATTACTACAGGTATATAGCTGTTGAAGCGCCATAACAGAATATTTCATGTCTGTTGATAGGCTCCCAGATCGACTGCATGAGGGCGGCTGACGAAGGGTCTTTTAAAATGTTCAAGCAAGCAAACGATCCAGAACTGGCTGAGTAAACTTCGATTTTGGCCCTGCTCTGCCACTCCAGACCGTGCCTCCCACCAACACTGCAGTATTGCTTGTTTGCACTACCAACTGTTGTTGTTATTGTTTTTGGCCTTGCACATGACTACGAACTTACATCGAGGCAGAAAGTGCACGGGCACATTCCGATCAGTGTAGCTAGCACAGCTGTGGAGCAGTTCCGTGATTTGCTTGTGTTTTGGTGGAGGGAGGGAGTTCGAAGACATTGGTGCCTACCGCGCCAAATGAGGCCCTAGTATTTCACCTCAAACTAACCACCAATAAAAAAGCAACCAATTCACCCACCCACTGGCCTGCGTATCCACTTGTCTATATCTGCCACATTCATTTGAAGACGAACTTGCGAATGACCTACGGGTAAATTGATACACATACATATGTGCCTGCAGATGCATAGAAATGGCTCAAATCCAGGCCACATTATGCTTACACAACTGAAGCAGTCGGCCCGCATTCAGACCGAATGTATGTCATTACACTACCACATACGTTGTTGTTCTCGCTGCCGCTACTTTTGCAGCCGACGATGGTGGTGTTGGTCGCTTGCCTGCTGGCCAGATCGGTGCTCTCGTTCTCAGTGTGTATGCACGTGTGTGCTTGCGTGACTGGGTTTATTACATTTGCTTGAAGAGTCATCCGGGTTCCGTTGCATTCTTGTCTCGGAATTTGTATCGAAGGCTGAATGACTATGTTCTCTATTGTCATTTATATGTCGATATGTCAGTTTACTTGGTCATTCGTAAACCACAAATGCATGCACACAAATACACACGAAGAGAGCTCGTGGGCTGATGACCTGAATAACTTTCAACCGTCACAAATGAGTGCATTTGTTTCAAAGTTTCCATAAACCGGATGACCTAACCAGCATAAAACCACATACACTCGTGCCAACTGTCACCAAACAACACATTCCGTGATTTATTTCACTTTCACGTGTCTTCTCTATCTTGCGCCTGATTGGAACAAAACTAAGATCTTGCTGCAATAAACCACATCGAGATAAGCATCAGGTACTCTCACGCGATGTGCTTAGTTAGTCTTGGGAATAATCGTTCTATGGATCAGCGGAAAGGTCTACAAACGTCTACAACGAGTCATGACATCAGGCAGCCAGGAACCAGATTACCACAAACCAGGACCACATGATAGTTAAGGACTTAAGAGAAATTTACAGTCACTCAGCCCAGTTTGCATTCTGGACTATGTTGAACATCAGCACATGGGGTAATCGAATGGAATCCGTCCAGGGACAACATAGCCATATTTCATACTGGGTAACAGAAATGACCGGGGATATCGCTGGATGGTCGTTCCTTTCTCCTTTTAATAATCAAAAGACTCAAAGCAATTCTCATAATGCTAAGGGGTTGACGCAGAACCCCTTTGTTTTACATTAACACAACCGACTAAAAATAAGAACAAAGCCAACTGCCAATACGTTTTCGAAGCTTCCTATAAACGGAAACGATAGTCCTTGGTTTTCCGTCCGCGAAATCTTTTCACAATTACTGTAATACTCCAAGCGCAGCGCGATCGATCGACCGATCGATCAAATAACCTACCAACCGACCAGTCGGCCAGTCAATTAATTAATCGATCGGTCAACCAATCAGTCAATCAATCGACTCATCAATCAACCAGTTAAACATTTTGCTTACCGCTGTCGAGTTGATGTACTGGTACGCCCATTTTTCCGTCCCTTTCATTGTGGATGTCATGAGTTTGATAAATTCTATCAATCTTCCATTCAAATGCTTCTTCATGGGCTGATCAAAACGGCAGCTGTCTAAGAGGATTAACAAAGACCATTCGAAATAAATTAACCCAATAGAGGACAGTGTTTGAGTCTTGCTGATCATCACCTGACGGAACCAGAACTTTCGGGGGAAAAATTAAAATTTGTTATTATTTTCTACCAGGTGCAGCAGTTGTTTTTAAAGCAGACCGAATATGAAGGACGGGATTCGTTTAGGTAGTAGAAAGTTGTCTTTTGAAATGTAACCTAAACAAAAAATCTGACAGCTTCGTTGGTGGTGTACCAACGACGTTAAATAGGAGTATAACAATAGCACAAAGTCATACAATTTCAAATGGGAACAATAAAAAGTATTAGGATTCTGAAAGTAAAACTGATAGTCTCGATAGCAGTGATTATAGTGGCCGTGAAAGGAACCTGGAGAAGAGTGCTTATTAGAAGGGGATCACAGTGACTCGCTAATTGTAGTCCTATTGTTCATTTTACCATTTCTCTATTCATTTCAGTCACAACCGAATGCTTCAGAACTATGTCGTAATAATCCAAAAGGATTGTCTTTAAGTTGTCACTCTGATTGGCTTGCAATCAAGAACATGTAAAGGGATGGTGTGAGCCGATGTTAAAAATTCCAGTTCACTTGATCTCGGTAGTACGAGTCACACAAAAGTCAGGCAGTGTTCGGAAAACAGGACCGGTTGTCGAACTACTTTGGCATCAGATGAAGGATGCAGGGAGTAGGAATCCGATCGGCCGCAGGGCGCAGAACAGGGTCGTAATTAGCTATTAGCCCAATGAGGGGACAAAGTGAAAGTCATCCGATTTTCATGTCAAATTCAGAAGCTAGCGAAGGCGTCAGTCGGAATGAATACCAAAGAGGAGCCGATGAGCTCGGTAAACTAAAGGCAGTCGGATTATGAGATTCGATTTGGGCCAAGCTATATAAGTTGTCTGATTGTGATAAACAAACGAGTCGTGCTGACCGGTTAGAGACCCATTGATCAATCGTGCTTGATTAAGTGGGATGAGATATGAACCATAATGAAGGCGACCGATGAAAGACACTAGAGTCTGCAACCGTTATATTATGATCGTACAACAGCCCACAGATCTAATTCTGTCGTCTACTGAAACGATCCCACACATTCTTCCAGTGCGTCATTTTGAAATGTGCCAACAGAGGAGGCACACTTGTGCCTTTTCCTGTCCCATGAAGTGAACAGACAGCATCTGCAGTTATTGGTGATGTGTCTGGGCCAACAATAAGACAATCGATGGCGCAGTCAGCTAACGTGGGGACAAACCCATCGACGGCTGACAACATGCGAATGTGTGAGACGGACACAAATGACCTAAGGCTAGTGGGTCAACAATACAGCCATTGTCACGGGGCCAAAATGACGGCTAGGAGCACGAGTGAATCGGGGTTACGAAAGGTGGACAACATAGCGACGAGAGGACGTTCAACATGATCTTGTGACGATTGCCGGTAGACGCAAATAAAGCACTATTTTGACAGCAACCAACAGATAGGAAGTCCCGATTGGGTAACTTAATGAGAGTAAATTTTACCATAATTCTATGGTACTGCAGCCGGAAACAACCCGTACGTCAGTGCATAGGTTTCTGCGCAGCAACCGGTTGACTGGAAACCCTAGTTGAACTTTATTATCACGAAATTATGGTGCCAATACAAATTTGTTTGATGAGGCAAATCTATGGCAGATGAGGAACTTTTTGGTTTTAACCGTAACCTCGCAAAATTCGATCGCATTTACTTTTGGAATCAACTTGAGCTGGTCCAGGCAGAGCGAACATTATGATCAACAAGTGGGCTTACAAGACTTCATGTGATGGCCGTAAATCGCACGTTCAGTGACCATAAGAACGACAACAATATGAATGAGTCACGGCTAAGCTGTTAATGTCACTAGGGCTAAACAGATGTGTCAATCGATAAGGATGTGTATGACATGCAAGACAAACACTAAAAACAGCAGAATTGATGCATATATGGCCACAGCGTCACCACACGACAGCTGATCATAACACAGTCCACGTAGGTAGCTATGACCGTCAAAACTTCGCAGCCACGACAGACGGATTCCATGCGTATCCTCCAACCTGGTTCACTTCGTTCGGCTGTTTCGAACGCTATTCCTGCAGTATTCTTGCCATTATGTCACAAATTTCAGAGCCATTTTTTCTAAATGACAGTGGATCGTTCGATTGCTCTCTCATCATGCATTGTGTGGCCGTTTTCACTTGATAAAGCCACTGCTGATCTTTCTAATCGACCCAGTCTTTTTCACACACTCCAGCTTCATGGTGCAAGGAAGCCATTTCAATCAAGAAATTCTCATAATTGTTGTCCTAACCAATTTGATGAGAGAAGAAATAGCACTGATCAGAACCAGCTGGCTATTGGATACTTGGTACTCGTTAGCAAACAATTAGTTATCTTATTTACATCCACGGAGTCCTTTGAAAACTCAGTTTCAGTACGTTTGTGCATGTGTGTGTGCGTGCGTTTTAGTTTAACCAGCTTGAGGATTTTTTGATCACTTGGTCTGTGTTACGTGCTTTGACTCGGTCCTTATCTTCGACTGAACACAATGGTAAATAATAAAACCGATAAGCCAACAAAAACATACACCCGTTGAACTGCCCATCAATTCGCAAATGGACTGAACGTTCAATAGTTAGTTTTGGGTATTTTATTCCAAAACCTATGGAAAATTCGATTCTCAAGAAACCCACGTGGCCCTGTATTGCAAACCAACTGTTGCGAATTTTATTCATCGAAAAGCATTTGCTAACTGATAAAACATACTGCGAAAATTAACTCTACCCAATGTGATAGGAAAGGCAGCAGTCATGATTCTACTATCCATACGCTCAGTTCGGTTCAGTTTTGACAACCTCTAACTTTGTACGAATGTGCTTCGGTTGTGATTGTTACCTGAGTGAATAGTGAAAGAAAAATCCAACTCAAAATAGCCAAACCGAAGAGGAAACATCTCGGATACTGCCACGCCACTGATTTCGGCATTTGGTATTATCACCTAAAGTCCCAAACTATCGAGTTGAGGGATGTCGTGAACTCCAACCGGGTAGGCCAACTCGACCTACTAGGAACAGTTCATCACTTAAGGCTTTCTTACCTGTTCGCCACGTTATGGGCTGCTCATCTGCCTCGAAGACCGAGGAAGTCGAGATACGGGGACGCGTAACTGAAATACTTCAACCCATTTGCAGGTTAGAGTTTCGTAGTGAAAAACGGAAGTTTTCAGGGAAATATTCAACCATAGATCTTGACGAATCACGTTTTTTAGCTTGGAACTACGTGAAGATAATTTGATGAAAAAGAATTCCAGCTGGCGAATAAAGTACACCTGATTGGACAATGTGTAACACAATTTGTTACAAAAAATGGATCTAGTTTTAGGTGCGGTTGATGGTTACTCGTGGACAATGACTGCATAAAATTTCCTTAATCTGCAAGCGTAGATGGTCTAGGAGGAATTTCGCTTTTTTCAGTGACAACTCCAGTGGTAACTGAAGCTCCAGTGTGTTCAAGGCATTTGGATCTGATCCAAAGGGTCTGGGTTTCCATAGGGGTTTCCATTGGCAAACAGAGACGTAGCCGATAGGCCAGCTGGGTTCCCGGATCAATGGGAAACTTCTTACACGACCAGAAATTGTCTGCTGATAACTGCGAAACCAACACCCAAGATTGCGTTTACTTTATGAACAATTTGTGAAAAAATGGCCGGCTGTTTATCACGACGGTTCTTGTTCAAATGCACTCAGTAACTCGTCATGATCTGATTACGAAATAGCATCAGAGTTGAGTGCACCATTTCATTCTTCTTACAGCTGATTATTTTCCCTAGAACTCTGAGCAATGAGTTACTGCAAACGAGGAATTAGAAAGCGGATTAGAAATGGCATCCCTTATCTAACTTGGTCTGTTTATGTTCGATTTTTATTCTCATCACTTCGTTTGCGGGTTGCTATCAGTCGTGTTTCTTCTTTCATTGCGCACTCTCTAGCCGAAAAATTTCATGAACTACACCCTGATATTTGCAGAAACTTTGATACAAACCTGGGTATATGTGAACCGTCTCCGACATGATGATTTCTCCGCCTGCCGATTGCATCTTTCCAATGCAAACATAATCTCATTCCCCCACAAGGGACTTATTTAGCACAAGTTCTGGTTGACAAAGAAGTCACTCAGAAGCTTTTTGAAAATCCAGAGGCTTAAACCATGCTACGTTTTTGGATTTTTTTCTAACTCCAAAGTGATGACTGTTCATTTCCTTCCTTTTCTGACTGAAACCTAAGTCCTTTCTCATGGAAGTCCACAATATAATAGAATTTGTTAAGATGCGGTCATATACGACACAGTATGATAATACACAATCGAACGGTAACAGTAAAATGATATATAACGTACTGGTATTCAATACAAAGCAATGTGATATTATGCAATGCAATACAATACAAGATAATGTAATATTCACTATCAGCCCTCACTTCCTAGAAGGATGGTCATTTTTTCCAACAATGTTTCAGTCGATATTTTTTGATTTCAGCCATTTGACACTGCATCATACAAGGAATTGCACATGTGATAGTGAAAATTAGGGCCCTAACTAGTCCTATTGCGTTACTTTGCACATTTATGCAAATCCATTAGACTGCCAGCTCGGCTTACTAGTTTCAGTCTTTCTTTCTTCTGTGTCGATTCTTGCACGTGAACAGGGAAAATGTCAACGCCGGGATCCACCGTGCAAATACCTACATCCGCCGCAACATTTGCGCGAACAGTTGATGCAGAACGGGCGAAACAATATGATCATTCGGAATATGCAACTGCAATTGTTTCAGCACCAGCTGATGGCGCAAAGTGGAATGCTTCCGCTGACCCCATCAGCAGTCGCCGCAGCCGCCGTCGTGGCTGCTCAGGCTGCCGCTGCGGCGTCGCCCGGGTCGGCCACAAATTCGCCGGTGGCCGGAGCGAATGCCTCACCCAGTTCGGTAGGTTCTTTCGCATGGGTATGTACTGACTTCGATGAACCCAAAATTATTTATGAATACAGAATTTGGCTACCTTCAAAAGTCAGTAGTATAGCTCAAAATTGCAAATAACGCAACCTATGTGACATTCTAGCCAGGGTATTTCAGCACATCAGAGCCCTGTTTATGTCGTTACCCCATTGCCTTGATTGTATATACCGATTACATTGAATACATAGTTATTCGCACAAATGCACGGCCGACGTAGGAATTTTTTTACTACCCTGCCGTTTTCGAATTCTGCTTTCCGAACTAGAAAATTTACCGTTACTCTGCTCTGCCACACCAATGACGGTGTTGCTCCGCAGATAGCTAGAATAACAATGTTATCCAGTCAGTTGTTTTCAGCTTACTTATCAATGACATGGGGTATTCTTGTTAATTATTTTTCAGCTACTTTATGCAGGACCTGGGCCGTTGGCATTGGGTGCCCCAGTACCGACCAGTACATATCCCTTCCTGGTGAGTATCAGTATTCATCTTGGAGCTAAGTCACATGTACATTGCGTTCAAGAGCTCTCTGCCGTACTATTACTGGTTTCCACACATGCTAAAAATGTGCTCTAGCCGGCAGGGAATTGTGAATTTACAGAAGTTTTTAAGGTTGTTTCTAACTACGTCCACATTTCCTGATAACGCTCCATCTATAACATACCACACATAAGCAAATTATGTGGAGATTATTTGCCTTCCGGTAGGCAAGAAAAATATACTTGTAAGTGGCTCTACGCCCTAACAAAATCTAAGTCATGCAATCATTCAATCAACCAAACAAATAGTCAATCGACCAACCAATCAGTCGACCAGGCGACAAACCAACCAACCGGTAAACCAGGTAACCGATCGAGCAACCAATCAACCAGTTATTCCATCATTCATTTAATTATTCAGTCAGAATAAACTGACTGACATATGTATGTGTATTCTCCTACTGTTATCGGATCGCCTATTAGCTTTTGTTCTTGCCAATCAATCTGGTTTATTTTTCAGAATATGGGTTTCACACCGTATCTAAATGCTATTACAAGCACTGGCATACCAACTGGGACGTCTACTGTCGCACTTCATCTCCCGGGTACTGAGGTTCTTCCTCCGACCCAAGAACCAAATGCATCAACTACTCCAGCCAAACGGGCTGCATTGACAGATACCAAAAGTGGCTTGCCGCTCTATCTTTCACGTACCACGAACGGGGTGCATGTGACCAATGGAACAAATGGCAAGATGGACAATCAAGACAACAATTCTGCAGCAGGTGGATGTATGATGGTTGTAAACGGCGGTCCGATCGATTCGCTCACTACCGCAGCAGCTGTGGCTGCACGTGAAATGAATGGATCACCGCATTCATGCCCGGTCACGCTGCGGTCGCCGTCGGTAAGCACCGGGAGTAATTTGGCCGCTGCTGCAGTTGCAACATTGTACGCATTGCAGCACACCGGACCGCCAAATGCAGCTACGCTGCTGAATATGCACCCCACGCACCCGGGTGCAGCCACCGGTGCACCTCATCCACACCCAATGGCCTCTTCATTGCAGGCCGGAGCTCCGTTCACTGCTGCCATGTTGAATGGAGGCCCAGCTGGCGGTGTAGCCCAGGCACATTTTTCCGCAGTCCCTGATCCTACAGGTTTCTTCCAGCCCACGTGTGAGTGACAGTGATGTGAATACGTCTTATCTGTGTACTGTAGTGCTAGCAACCAGGGGTTCATGGCGCCAACCTTCCACAACTCAAAGAATACAGCGCTTATAGACGTGATCACTAGCCTGCAGCAAGCGCCGCCTACAGTTAGTGTTGAAACGGGTGTTTTAGAGTGATTTCTACTACTAGTCCCACCGTGGCCATGGTTATCTACACACAAACAGTGTGAGATCGTGCCACGTAATAATTAAGGACTAAAATGCAATTGCATTTTTGGCTGTGAGCATAAAAATCAATAACCTAAGACCATCATTAATGAGCGGTTCGATGAACCATTGAACATTACCCCAAATAGCCTGGCGACTGGGATGTCCAACGCATAGGCGTTCGCCCCGGATTTATGTCCCAGACGAGACGTAACAAATTAGCACTGTGGATAATTCGTACCAAGGAAGAAATAGCTGTATGGTGCACACATTTTTCACCAGTGAATTTGGCGTTGATACTGCATGATGAGTCGTATTAAAGCATATAATTTTTAGCCGTAGCGAATTTAATGTGATTTTCACATGGGTTACCATGCAGTATGAAGAACACTGAATTTATCATGGAAGCCCAGAATAAGCACCTGTTCCACTGATTTTGGGGATCATCATAGTCATCATCGTTGCCATCGTCAAAATCAATGCTCGTGCATATTTCTGATTATAGAAGGTCACTGATATCATCATGATGTTCAATTATTATCCATGACACACTGACTGTCCAATCAGTAGTGAAACCGCACAGCCTGTGACTGTTTGATCCGAACGAAACTGATTATTCCAATAGGGAAAATCACCAACTTAAGCCTTGGCAAACCAATTTTAACCCCTATTCCATCCGCCAAATTTTCATGACAAAATTTGTGCACCATTCATACTGATCAAATCAAATCACCATGCTTCATGTTCTTGTCCTTTTTTCAGGCCACATCGAAATTCCCCCTTATCCGTATCAATAGGCTCTTTTCAAATGCAATGCAATGCGATCGACAAATTGTAACAGTTCCGAGTGACTACGGTCACCGATCCCCTACGCATTCTCATTTGTTCATGTGTCCCCTGAGCCAGTACCCACTGGTACGGAATACAGATCATGCAACACAAACCGGCCTAGATACAAGTCAATTATCGTCGTATTATCACCTCCCTCTCTCATCACAATTGACATTCTTGATACAAATCTGGATTTCAACTTTTTTTAACAAATGTGTCCATTCAATCATGAATTTTCTCACATCACACGCAAACACGCCAACAGGCACACTCCACTAATAACTTTCCGCGTGGTCTCGAGCACACTTCTACTGGTCAGTTCACAGACAGAATAATGGTGAACTCGTCAACTGACTTGTATTCACTTGTCTGATCTGTTCTTCCGAATTTTCCACTCCCGACTACTTCCATCTTTTTGTTATCTTTCGTCATAACGAAATTCACAGAACATTACATGAATCCGGACATCAAAAGCCATTTTTCCTACTTGGGCTTTCGGGGTGACGGACGAAAGAATTCGATAACAAATTCGTTTAGAGTTACGATCATTACTACTCTATCCCGGTTTTAGCCATTTGGCGAGACAATTAGACTGTGTGCTGACTTCATGTACGTGGATACACGTGTTTCCTAATGGGCGATGGTGAAGAACTAAATACACTGATATATCAGCCTTTCAGTTTATCCATCAGCCAACCAACTATCCACACAATAAGCCAATAGATCAATCAGTTCTGTGACGGCGAGTCCACCGACCAACTGACTATTCGGATTGCATCAACACACGCATGCATACGAACGTGCGCACACCCCGACTGAGGTGTACATCCAAAACTCGCCATCCAATACCTTCGAACGAACTTTCACTGGAGAGGATCGGTCAGTTGTCGATTTCATCCACCCACCCACCTACCCCTGCGTTAAAACTGTCCCGCTGACCTACTAACAGACGACAGTTTAAGCAGATTACACGGTATCGTTGCTTTGTAATATGCTGTTCGGGAGTAGTATTCGTATATTCATTCTTAAACATACACATATATCCACGTGGTAGACTCACGTTTATGAGTGTTCAAATACACAAGGAAAGGTATCATTGAAAGAACGATTGTACCGAATGGTGCTAGGAAATTCTGAACCGGAGTGCAACGTAATCGCCTTTTGATGCACATACGCGTGCACATTCACGAAAACAAAACTAAACAAAGAAATATGTGAACACTACTTATACTTGGCAATTGATTGAGTTCGAAACGCCTGTTTGTGTGAAGATCATTACACCATGGTTACACCACTATCACAACCATTCTCATCAGTATCATCATTGTGAACGCCACCGTGACTGCCTTTCGAAAGTCATCCTTCGTTATCCTGTTGATTAGTCTTTGACATTCTTGGTTTTCGTTTCATATGTCCAAGTCAAATTTGATTCGACTCCTGTCTCTCTCATCACAATATTTCATCGTGGAATTTGAGGACACCTACCCACTCTCTGAATCACTCATTCATTTAGTCAGTCAACCAGACAAAAACCAGCCAGTTTACCAATACATCTTTCACATCCCATTTCTCCTCTGGTCCCTATTTATCTTTCAGTTCTTTAATACGAATAATACACCGTTATTATTGTTGTTATTACTAATATTATTTCGGTTTTAAGCCTCTCCGGTGTATCTCTCCTGATTTTTTTTATACAAACACTCATTTATTCAGACACCAACACAGCCGTGAATATTATGAACACAAAGGACGACCTAATCAGAGTACATATACCTACGCATAAATGGACGTACAAACACACACGCATGCAGATAGGCAGACTGACATATACATGGGTCAATATTTTACTTTGTCTTGGTCAGCAAAAACAGACACTAGAAGACTGATAATTACTAATGGTTGAATGGATTTGTATGCTAGCTGTCTTTGTATTTTATTTTTTGTTTTGTTCCGTTATGTTTTGTGTTTCTTGTTTTGCATACCGGTATTCCTTCATCATCACCATTGATAGGCTCGTTCACCCACTGACAAAAAAATAACGGGCAAAATTCTTGAGTCTTTCCCCCTCCCGCATTCCCCGTTCAGCCCTCAGCCCCCATCAGTCTTCGTGGACCAGTAACTCGGATTGTCTGAGCGGTTTTATATGAATGATTGTGTGTGCGTGTGTGTGTGTGTGTGTGTGTGTGACATCCTGGTCCAAACTCATTGTTATACAACAACTCGCCACCACCTCTTAAATCAGTACCGTTTCTCACCGTAAATTTCATGTGTCAGATTCAACGCGGTCCTATCACAAGAAATTTGACTACTGACGAGATATCACACAAATGATGCATTCACGGAGAGCTGTTTATGTGTTTTGCATTCGATCGGAGGCCGTTTTTCGTGTTAAAAATCTACCTGTCGGAAGGATATTCCCAATCAGAAGTTTCATTTACGTGTCGACTATCCTTTCGCTTCTGTGGGCGGTCGTCAATTGCCTTTATTTCTACTCCAGCAATCAGCAAACAACAACTACAGCAACAGTACTGATACTAATATTGCGAATAGCATATGAAAATCTTGAAGGTGAACACGAGGTGGACAGGCTGATAATTTTGTTAAATATTGTGAACTCGTGCTAACTACACACTCCT
The DNA here is from genome assembly GCA_008360955.1 of Fasciolopsis buskii. Taxonomy (NCBI): domain Eukaryota; kingdom Metazoa; phylum Platyhelminthes; class Trematoda; order Plagiorchiida; family Fasciolidae; genus Fasciolopsis; species Fasciolopsis buskii. Next base: position 536,176 of record LUCM01001803.1, read on the forward strand.
TTAGAATGGATCAAAGTGACGAACTGCGTCTAGACACGTTCGCGCTCCAAGCCACACCAAACCTTATATGACACCGACAACTAAGCCTCTTGTCTTTTCCCTTTATTGTGTCTTACTCTTCTACAAACACACATTTACACCCACACGAACACACACACACACACAAATTGTGATCTGTAGTTCCTGTTCAGTTTTATCCTACCATAACTGGCAAATCCCAATGTATTGTGAAACCCAATAAAATTCTATCCTTGTGGTAAATGAGCATGAGCAAACATGCACGGGGTTGATCTTTAAGTTGGTCTTATTTCTTTCACTGCATCAGTCTCTAATCTGTCAATAAGCCCCCCTCTTGTTTGTTTCATTTCTTCCTTTTTTGCTCCCCTCAAGACTTCTTGATTTTCTTCGATTTTGTTGGTCCCCACAAGTTAACACACAAAGTGGCGCAAGTTACGCTTTCAACGAATGACGCAACAAGTGATGAAGTTATTTGTCTGCAGTTGTTCGCGAGAAGTGGACGTATCTAAACCCGGCTGTTTTCATCCATCAAACCATTCATACTCATCGGTTACTTGAGTGCGCGCGCGCACACACACACGCACGTATGCTGTTGTCTTGTTCGGTTTTGTTTGGTGTAAGAGAAACAGACAAAAATTACCTAATTCATTTTTGGGCAGGTCCAGTTCGCGGAGTCCACTTATCGATATCACACACATAAACAGGCTCAAGAAAAAATCCCAAGAACCATATTTGACGATAATTCCCTCCTTCCTTCCTCCCCCGTGTATCCATTTCGCCATTGTGAATTGAATTAGTGAAGTAACTAACCAGTACCCATTTATCCAATCACCCAATCTAAACTCGTTCACTCCCCGATCTACTCAACCAATAATTAGTTCCCCATAGCCCACCAACAGGACCATCATCCCAACCACTTTCCCAATCCACCCATCGTTTGCCTCTGGTTTATCTTCCGTTTTTGTTTTTTTTTGTTTAAGGATCGAAAAACAGACAAAACACGAATTCGGCAATTTTTTTCTATATCACTATGATTGAGTGAAACACAATCACGACACGGATACGAGAAACTAGATTGGCATCAATACTATTGTTAACATCACCATGAACATCCACACGACGACCACCATCACCGATACCCCACCACTACCAAAACCAACGACAACGTGCCTAAGAAAGAAAAACCAGCGGATTTGATTTGTCAGGAAACTCACAAATATACTAACTATTATTCCTAATTTGTTATTTTGCTAACTACTCGTTTAGTTCCCTTTTTTCGTCGATCTGGTGGATACCTCTAACTGGTCTATTTCTCTTAGTAATCTCAAATTGAAAAACAACGCGATGCGGCAAACGAGCTCGTTTTCACGTAATCTTATTCATGCCAATACACAAAGTTAGCTATGATTTTCACCACGCGGTGCTGAGTGATAGGTCATTCATTAAGTAGTCTTTGATTGTATGCTAATCCCTTACCATCGTTTATTAGTCGCCGGCTTCGGTGTGGTAGTTTCGACATAGAATAGAATAAACAATACTCCTGCTGCTCTCTCACAACCTCAAGGCAAGTCAGATTGGCCCAGTCACGTGAATTGGTGGTCTAGTCTAAATCACTAGATGTCTCAAGCTAAGACCATAGGTTCACCGTGCGGATATGCGTGCAAACAATCAGTTGAGTGGATTTTGTTCGCTGCATGTGTTGCTTCTGACAGCGAAAAGTAAGCTTTAATGAACTTAGCAAAATTATTTGGATTTTTTTAGTACTGAGGTTTTTCAATAGGGCTCGAAAATTACTTTGTTTCTTTTTATTTGATGAATAAATCTCTATGTGACTCAGATTAGGCTACCGGTCATACGTCGTCCTCCCTGGGGTTATGTATATGCTAGAAACGCGCATATTTTACTCCAGGTAAAAGCCGGCGAATCGTAGCCGGAGGCTACTAAACGAGCTCCACAGGTGTCTTCACAACAGTTGTATGCATACTCTCGATTTCAGTTGCTCTTTTGGACGCTCACAGACCCGTCCTTCCGGATGCCACTTACAATGAGAGGGGCAAATACCTGAAGTGTCAACTGACCAGAAGCCTAAAGATGGCTGCAAGCATTGACGCATAGGGAAATGCAAGTGAATGGAAATAGTTTCAACCCTCACCAACTGATTAGGAACGCCGATCCACGAAAGCCCGATATAAATCGGATAATCAGGGAATCGGACAGCTTATTGATTCACTCCCAGAAGCGTCAGCTGCAGCGTTGGCCAAGATGCTTTAGGGACCAGTTTAGTTGATCAAATACCGCAGCAGACCTTCCACCTATGCCTGCAAGTGAATACGTGCCGGTAAACGACTGTTCTTCATTACGAGTGCAGATGATCGGGGAGTTTTTCTGAAAAGGTGTTACAGAGCTGGACTAGGTGGACTAACTCCGCCATTCTTCATGGACGGTGGCGAAGTGTTAACATCGGTTTGTCTGAAGAAGTTTGTAAACTCCTGAAACCACCCAAACAATGATTATCATAGACCTAAACAAGCTTCCACTTACCTTCTTAAAAGAAGCAGCCGAATTAAGTGCAAAAAGAATAACAACTCATCAGTACGTCTTTTGTGACATCTGTAGACTGTTTGGATGCAAAAGACCTGCACCGATTCACGTCGGCCCCTTCGATATTCATAATACGGTTGAAAGACTCCGACAGTTTGGCATCAAGTAAACGACTAGCTCTTCCTCTATGGATAAGTGCTTTCCTCGCTTTTATTTTCTCTATCTTGGTCGGTTTATTTGAGAAGGACTTCTGGATGATACGTTGCCGATCATGTGTAACTGAACCGGTATCCAGCAGCGGAATGACTTGCAGTAAAACGCGCCAAATTCCCAATTCAATGAAGACGAGTGGGTGCGGTGCATGAGCAATTTTGATAATTTCTAACAAGAATGAAGTAGCTGCATGACACATCCATGGTTTCTTAAAGGTGAGCTGAACGTTGACATTTAATCTCCTGCTGCTACTACTGACCAAGTAGCTAAACTCTGTAGGTTATGTTCAAAGCCTTCGTTGCAATTAGACCATTTATGGAGAAGTTATCCACTGGTGGAAGTCGATTGCTTGTGCCGGAGGCCCGTGGCCATGCAAATCAGTAACTGATAGGTATAATATTATCACATGGTAAAGTTCAACAAACCAGAGAGGGCCCATCCGGCAGCTTAATGGCTAAGGAGTTCGACATCTAGTCGTTCATCGCGGGTTCGACTCTCAGCTCAAATGCGGTGAATATGCACTGCTGATGATTCTTCACAAGGCTGAAACAGCTTCCATGGTTTCTTAGTGATGAGCCGAGCGTTGATATCACATGATAGATAGTTTCGTGGCCTATATAATCTTCTAAAATTAAAAATAATCCGAGATATAAGGAATTATAGATATCCCCGAGTTATGACGGGTTCAGATGTGCATAAAATGATGACGAATCCTGTTGGGCATAACAAAGGGTGATCAAGACATGCCAAGACGGATGAAATGGCATCACAGTCTAATAAAAGTCAACTTTTATTCAAGCTGCGTCCCAATCAGGAGAATGAACGCACTCGGAAAATGGTACAATGGGATGCGCACGCATGTGGACACAAAATACAACGTACGAATAATCGAAACCGAGAGAAATCAGCTTCACGATCCGCATGGCAGATCAATCAAGATAGGACAAACATTCAAAGCTGGAGTAATGAAACGATGAATATACATTATAAAGGAGAAGTGGATAGGCGGACGATGCCACGAACAAAGCAAAGTTACTAAACACGAGCTGGAAGTACGTCATTTGAGCATGCAGAATTTAATTTGAAGGGTAGAAATTCTCGGTGGTTGGAAAAGTGCATCCTGTTCGAGACAGATTACTCAACGTAGTTATTGTCATGGGAACAAAAGGAAAGAGATTGTCGATTACGAATGTGGACATTGCTGCACGAGAATTTTATAACCTGGTTCGCGGTATCATACCAATGAACCTTGTTTTACTTCTGTTGACTTTATGGGATACGCCCATCGAGGCTGGGGAAAAGTCTGGAGGCAAGATTTACATTGAAATCTTTCACTGCGACGTATTAACTTGCCATTCACATCCTTCAAAACATTACAACGCAATGTAATAGCATGCGTGCCAGTGGAATGGCTCGTGTAGGTGGATTAAAACTATTGGGTTGGTGTCCACGAGATTCTCCCAAGCTGGAGACAGTGTGTGATGTGGCACATTGTGGCAGTCATTGGCGTTCTTGTATTTGAATTGCCTTCTATTCGGGACAGTTGGTCAACTTATTATTTCGCAGTCGACCTTTTACTACTTCTCGTTCTTTTCCCTCTTCTAATAGTTTGTAGTGCGAGGTAACAATGAAAACCCGAACACATTGGTACAAAGTTGACAGTACAAACTGAACTAAACTGATGCTTGCCTTGGCGACCCAAACGGCTAGGCAGGATGGTTTATTTTTGAGTACTACCCAATCATACGTAACAGGTCATTAAGTAGAGGCCGGCTGAGATTCATTATCACACAACCAGTCAATTGAATAACATCGGGTTCCGCACGACCAACTAGTTAGGCCTCGGAGAAGTCACTCCAGTGAACAAAGGGAGAAAACCAGTTTACAGACAGAAAAATATCACTGAGTAGACGAAAGACTGGAGTACATGGTGTTCTCGTCGGCCGGATGGGTCGAAGAAATATGCTGGATAACTATCGCCCGATAAATCTGAACAGCTCCGAGAACAAAGAATGCGACCCAGCCATTTTCCGTTGACTACATCATGGGCATGGTACAAAGAACATGACTCGACGACGGAAAAATAATTCTCATATCAGAGAACAACGGCGAATAAACGACGCGGAAATCTGAAATGAAAGACTTGAAAAGGTTCGCTCATAAAGTCTTCGTTTGGGTTCAAGTGTTGGGTAAACGCATGTTGTCTTTGGTCAAAGACTCCGGTGAAAACTACAAAAAAGTACCTCTTGAATGCGGACAGCTGCGAAATATCGCTTGCCCAAACATTTCCATCACACTTTCCAGGAGGGATCTTGGAAATCTGAGGCTGTGCAAAATGTCAGAAGTAACAGCGGCTTTGTAAATTTACCGGACGATAGCATTGCTAGGAAAACAGTGCATACATCGAACGAACTATTGAATCTGATTGTCCGCTGCATTTACTTGAGCTCAACTTTAGCACAATGCACCAGATAGAACAGCAAGCTGCTATAAATTGAACATCCAAAATTTTTAAAGTAGTCGTAAGTTGCGTCTCAAAAAAAAAACGCGCTTAAAAGACCCCGCATCTGCAATCAGTATTCGAAACCCCAAAAACAACCTAGGTCTCTAGTTTCGCGTACCAGGTGGTCTGGCTTCCATTGCTCTTGATCATGCTGGGTTCGGGATCGCACCGAGCACCAGAGCCGTTGCATTTACGGATAAACTGGGTCTTAGTCAATAGCCATTTGTATACAGTCCGTTAGGAAGATTCTGTGGGTGCCAACAGCAATCGACTAAAGCATCTGTTTTTTTCTTCCGCTGATGAAGCTTTCATGAGGTCAGCACGAACTCTACCTAGATTTGTCCCGAGTACTCCCAAGGGTCCGTTCAACGGACGTCATGATAAATGCTATTGTTTCTGGTGCCCAAATTTGCCGTTTGAGGACAAAAGGACATTGAATCTTATCTGAACAGGCAACGACCATCACCTGGCTCAGGTTTATTTCCGACCACAGGCTGGCAATCATAATTTGTCGTAAAAAGCGACTTCGACTCAGTTGACGCCCCTCTTCGTTCGTAAGGCTGACCGCATTACGACTGGTCACCAGCAGCGCGGGTCAACCGAAGATTGTTGATCATTCTGGTTCACGTCTGTGGACATAGATAATACTTTGGTGCGTGCCCTCTTAAGTTATTGCGGTGGTACCAACAAATCACCCACCGCATAAATCTGCTTACAAACGACAGTCGGCCTCTACTTAGTTTGGCACGGTCAGGTGTTTTCAGGCTCCGAGATGGTCACTCGTTGTGAACACCTTTTGAAATGGCTCTAAAGGACCATGCGCTTCAATCAACTGTTGGCGAGGGAGCCCAACTCGCTGTCTTCTCCTGGCGAAGGAATCATCACCAAAATGCGAGGACGAGGACGAATAGCTGGCGCTATCCACCAAGGCGATTGATCGTTCGTAGTAGCTTTAGGGAAAAGTTAAATTTCGATTCCAAACCAACCACGAGCGGCGTACGAAGTACACGATCTTATACTCACGGATGTCCGGGACGGAGGGGTGCACACAGTCGTTGGCTCTCTGTTGGTTACAAGACTCTCATATCCTCTGTGGATTTTTAGGTTAGACCGTATGCTCAAAGGCTTGGGGTAGCTCTCAGGATTTCAACCTTTTATTTTGGTTTGAGCAACCGGAGAATGCCAAGAACCTATAAGAACTGTGAATCCTGGTGGATAACTGATGGTGTGGAGATGACTGGAGGAGCGAGCATAAAGGTGATGTACTTCACATAATGTTTATTCCTTTTTTCTTTCCTATTCTTTGGTCTCTTACTTCGCAATGTTTCTGATTCCATTCAATTCGCAAACAGATTTATGCGATGCATATGCATAAACTAATTGTAAGCAGTAGTAAGATGAGTGGACAAAATTTCCTCTTAAGCACACGACGGGTTTCGAGGGTATTGCTACTAGTCAGGCATACGTATCCTATACTCCGCTGTCCAAACGTCCTTATATTCGTACGCTGAAGTGGTATGCCACACGAATCCAATCTGCTTTGTCAAGATTGTGTCAGGAGGCTTTTCGTTGAAGAGCACATAGAACCTCGAATGTAAGCCCTTGGCAATTCTTTGTTTGCTGAGCTAAGCCAGCCTTAGGCACGAAGTCAGATCACTCGAATTCTGGGCATCTGGTTGGGTCGATAACTGCGTAGAAAGCTCCGACAAGAATTGAAACCGGCAACTATTCTAATCGGAGGTTTTTACGCGGTTATGGACACTCAAACATCCAGGATTCGAGCGAACAGGAACAGCATAACAAGGATGCTCTGTAGGCAGCGGCAGATGCCATGCAGGACTCCAGGCAATGTCGTCCACATGAGCGATGTATATCTATGACTTCAGTTGCTTAGTTTGATGCTTGCAGACCCATCACCCGAAAATCAGATTCGTCGAAATGCGCAACTCTTTAAGATGCTAGTTGATTAGAAGCTTGAGAAATGACCGCGAGCAGGGCAATGGAATGAAATGCGGCTATCGGCAATAGTTGCGACCTTTAGTCGAAAAAAACCGGGTATAAGTGAAGAGATCAAGGAATCCGACGGTTCACTGATTAAATCTAAGAAACATAGGACAAAATTCAGGTGACTCAGTTAGGCATACAGATATACACTAATCCTTCATCAGGAATAAAAGTTATTAGAGACGTTTATAAAAAGTCCTCAGGCTGGTGTGCTAGATAGGCCGTTCATGTCCTTTTTAGGATAGTTCCGAAATTTTATCTTTGAGACCGATGATGCTCTTCGAGTCGATCTGAGAAAGGGAGCAGATTAAGAAGAGCTGGTATAAACAGATGACTGAGCCGAACTACGGTGAAAGTGACAAATTCTCCTGTGCAACCCACAAAAGAATTGAATCCGAAATATCCGCCGATTATCTAGTTCTCACCTGAGAATCGGGCCGATCGATAAACGGTTGGCATTGCCATTTACAGAACTTTTCAGAGCAAAAATATTTTTTGTTTGCTGAACGCAAACCTTTGAATTCGACTTTGTGCTCTTGGTAATCTACTCGATTTCACCGAAAAGTTACGTTCGTTAGGATTGCCTTTTTTCTTCTATCTCATCAATTTTGCAGTTGAAGTGATCATGGGTATAACTATCCACATGCGAGAACATTGCCATTGAAATCTTCGCAAATAAGAAATTATCTGACTTAGAATGCAGGCAATGCTTCGCATCTGAGTGAAGACCCAAGCTGGTTGAAAATGTCCCTCGACTGAATCCACAACGATAGCGTCACGTTTGACAAGAGTTCCACAACTTCTAAGATTAGAATGCTGTTACAGGATTGGACTGGCCCAAGGCCGAGCTGGGTGATGCAAATAAATTCAGTTATTCACATAGTTGTATCCTACCAGGTGGTTGTGTATGGGATGAAATATCGTCGCGCATGTAGGAAGCATTTGTGGTACTGGCGTGAGGTCCGATTATCGGTCAAGGATAGTGTACACAGCGGTGGTAATGCGTTCCTGTTATAATGTTCGCCGCGAACAGATGTAGGAATACTAGCAGTGTTTGAACACCGATGCACTATTAGTAATTCAGAGGTTAGGAGTGGGATACCAGATCCCGAGGCTTTCTTTAACACAAGCACATAATATAAGGTGGTTGGGCCATGTGCTGCGTGTGTCCATAAGCCACCTGCCCCGGTGCACTCTGGTTTAGAAGGCTGGTCTTGGCTTGAAGATGAAGTAAGGTGGTCAGTCCATGATATGGCGAAAAGGTATCAAAATCGCAACCAGTGGACTGTCCCGCGTAGGACCAATGAGGTTTCTGGGTTGTGATGCACAAGTCCCTTTCAGGACGATAGTTGAAAACAAGTGGTATGGTTAGTGGCGTTTTAACACTCGAAATCTTTCCTCTGCTTCATTATTCTGTCTACAAGCATCCTCAGGGATTCTTCGTCGATTTCCCTCTTGACTAAAGTCAGAATACAGCAGTGCAATGGTTCCTAATAATTGTAAAACTGAAATGAGCATATTCCTTAATGCAATTTCAGGTTAAACTTATCTATTCATGCATAATCCTTTATCTTGATTCCTTACCACCCCCTCTTGACTTTTTTCTTGGCTAACAAAAAGAAGGTTGGAGAGGACCTGATTGGCTAAGATATCTCTTATTTCTATTCATTTATTCTGACAATCAGAAAATCTTAGACCGGTAATTGCTTGACTAAAATGCAAGTTGCATTTTGACTTCTGATCGAGTAACGCAATTAGTATGCCTGATCGGCCTCTACAACCCCCTAGGCACAAGGCGATTGGGATATCACGATCAAATAGCTTTCAACAACAGACTGGAATGGGCGTGCCTCATAGCTGACAGGGTGGAGGAAGCGGCGGAAACTTGGAGTGACAAAAGGCCACACAAGGTTTCGCTAGGTCAAGAGTGGAAGGGAGTCGAGCGATAGCGAATTTTTATCTACTACTGGATCCAAGATTCAAATCTTCGACCATTTTGAGGAAACAAACGTCCAATTCGTTTGACCATGGCCGATTAAACTTAACAACAACCCTTCAAAACCATATGGCTTTTTTTACCTCTAACTTACTGTAGATCTTTTTAGCTATTTATTCTAAATCAGAGCGATTCCCAAAAATTACGAATTACACATGCATGGGAAAATATTGCCCAAACAGGATCTATGCATCTGCCGAGTCGATAAAGGGTGGCAGCGCCAGAATTTTTTTATCGGGCATCAGAAAATGAATATAGCAGAACAAGCTTATGTTTTAGCCTCAAAGAACTAAGTGGAACTGATGCCTCGGCCCTAAGTCACGGAGTGAACTTTCGCATGGAGTCTGAATGGGTCCGGTGTTGATGCGAAATCAGTCGGCCTAGTAACAATCGAGCGGAAAAATGCGGCCATCACTTTTGTCTTTTTATGAAATAGAAAGGTGGCCGACACGGAAAGGAGACAAAGTCACCAATATTTGAGCGTTCATAGTCACAATTTTTCGGGAAGACGGAAAAATCGCATTCGTAGTGCTAAGGTTAAGTGTGGAGTAGCAAGGATCAGAGGCCTCAATTAATAGGATCAACCTGAACAGACTATCTGTTACGAAGTAGTTCACAATAGGCATGAAAACTCCGGGCGCTGAGCCTACTTGAGTATGGGAGTTAGGTGTTCAGATCGGATAGGGCGAAATCGGTTCCCCAGACGACCGAAGATATCAAGCAGGATAAGTAGATACCCCTTTTGAGCCGAAAATATATATCCGTTCAAAAGATTTTCACTTAGCTTCTCTGCACGTTCCGCTTTCTAAATTTTGATTGATTTCCTTTCTAAATCGATAAAAATTTCGCGGAGAAATGAAATACACAGTAGGAAGTTTGAACAGAAGCCGTCGACAACTGAAATGAAATGCTTGAAATAGCTGACAGCTTGACCTGATCACAAGTCGATTGGAAGACAGGCTGTGGTCGTCAACACCTTTCACTGTACACCACGACGCACATTAGAAGGTCAACAGACAGGAGAATCAAGTCGAATATAACTCACGCTTGGTTGGTATGTAAATCTAAAAAGGTATGATAGAACAACATGTATTCCACACATACGTCAGAATGCGGCCACGATTTCGCCCAATCAAATCTGAATATATGCATAGGTACATCCGAGCGGGGAACGAAACTGCACAACGGGGATGTTAGGGATTCAATCAGACAAAGTTTGCAGAGGGTGGCATTGGTGATTCCTCCTTAGATCATTATCAATATTGTGTTACTCGTTGGTTTATTGCGTGATGCATGGATCTGAATTCATTCAAACACGCATGGCTCAGCATTTAGCTTTGGGAGGATCTGAGAGAATATCGGCAAGTACACGCAAGATATTTGCCAACTCTTGTCACAGGATCCTGATAGGATTATGCGCATATCGATGGCAGGTGAAGTAAGTTAAGATGAGATGGCGTCCTCATGAGATGTACACCACGAGTTGCGAAGCTCCTGACAACACAGACTGATTTGCGTGGGAGAAGGCTGAGTACCAGGACAAAATGGGAACAGATACGGAGGCTGCATATAGTTTCCTGGTTGAGAAGAAAAGGTGGCCATATTTTGACTTCTAGTTCAGAATAGGAAGAAAAAGCATCCGGCCGGGACCAGATTCACTGCCAGAATGCGAGGGTAGCGAAGAAAAGAAACAAAGACAAAAGGTTAAACAACGATACTTCGATCAATATCAGTGCTTATTGGGAAGCACTGGACTAAGCAGGCACAGGAATGGATTTCGAGAAACATGAAGATGGTGACGAAGTACAGCAAAATGGCCACTTGATCACAGATGTATCAAAAATGGGCGGGACCGAGCAAACAAGAAAAGAGAAAGGTCACGTGAGGGTAAAGAAGGAATGAAGAAAATTGCAGTAGCCAGTTCTTGATCGAAGTCCCTGGAAGAGAAAAAACAACAGTCCAACTGATTGGCAACTGATGGACTGAATCACGCAGGCCGAGTTTCTTCATCTGAAACCGAGAAATGAAAACAAGATAAGGGTTTAACGCTGCGCATATAAGTGATTCAGCTCTATTTGGACAAAAAACACCATATCGCTGACAACAATGAGGAGGAACCTCATTTTTTCAAAGTGGAACTGTATGATTGGGGGAGAAATTGCTGGTTATCCACCAACCGTTAATTGTTAACTTGTGGGATTCTGTGAAAGCAAGAAGAAGAGGGCAGTATAGAAATTCACTTGAGCTTTTCGCATCCGAAAGGCGACGCAGTGAGTCCGATAGGATGCCGTCCTTGGGCGAATGGTAGTGAGTTTGTGCGCAGCGCTAAGTACTTACCCTGCATCGCTGTGCTAAACTTTTCCCAGTATACTTTGTTCTCTTCTCGATTTACAAACTAGCTATTGCGGTTAAGCTTACCCGGGGAAATGGCTAAGCGCTAAGTTTCGAGTAACGAAACACAATAGGGCTTCAATTCCAGGAAAATGGGTTAAAAGTAGGTTGCCATTACAAACCAAAACTACCTTGGCAAGCTGAAACGCCGGCTTCGTAGAACGTCTATCGACAGTGATGTGTATTCGATAAATACGTAGTCCAATCCTGCCTTTCAGTGTGATATTTAACGTGTTGGCTGCATCTAATTTCCAATTTTTACAGAAGAGAGAGACTTTTTGAAAAGCCGAAGTCCGGGGAGAAAGTGGCACACCAAACACTTCGTGTTTTTGATACACCGTTTCGGGCAGCGGAACAGCTCGTGGCAGACCCGCATTATCCTGCGTGCGTCCCCGGATTGCGGGGAAGAGAACGCCCACCTTCCAGGTGGTTAGCCGCGAAAAAAAGTAGGCTCAAGCCCAACGGATTAGCGGCCGCGTACAAGCACCGACAGTATCGAGGACATGGCGGATTTTCGTCTGGCAAGCGATCTCCCTAAAAAATACCACAAGAACCCGCTGGGGACACTTTAACGTGGCAACTGTGGCGCACCAACTAAGTAAGGTCATTGCCCTTGTCATGTTCTACTGACTCGGCAAGGCTTTCCAGAAGAGGCGTATAAACCGATCAACTGGCCACCGGCTCCTCTGGAATGATTCTGCTGCTTTGGAGAAACTGATTGGTCACACAAAGGCTAGAGGTGTATCTTCGAATAAAAATGGCCAACTCTAGACTGGGCAACCGAATAGCACAACAGCACAACGCATACAATCATGGAAATGAATGATCTTCGTACAGCCGGCGGCGGCCAAGCGGATAAGACCGTGGCGTTTGGACGCGAAGGCCGCGGGTTCGAATCCTCCCACCGCCGATCAACTTTCCCGTTTGACAGCCTTGTGTTAGCCGCAGCCCTCTTCCTGAAAAATGACGTACATTGTAATTTCATTAATAAAGGAAGTAAAAAGATAAAAATTAAGGTAAATAAATTTACAGATCCTAGCCATCGACACGCGTTATATCCAAGAGACTCGGCATTCAAAAATACAGCTTTGTTATCCGATTGATGTCCCCATCTTGTCCCTCCCTCAAGTTTCATCTGTGCCCTTCTGGGAACCCTGAGGCTGTGGCTTCTGGCTTTTGTGCCGTCGGTACGACTCTCAGTGAGAGGGTTGAGGATGCACTACTTGACCAGATCCCAGTCGACAGCCGGCTGTGCGCAATGAGACTTAGAGGTTTGTGCAAAATAAGCAGTCGTCGCTCTGATAGACGTATCATTCTTGTCGTCTCAGCATACACGCCAACAGACTGAAGCCCCTTTGCAGTCAAAGAGACTTTCTTACGCACGACAAGGCAAGGGAACATCATGGTTTTGGCAGGGCACATGAATGCTAGAGTACGTCGGCTGTCCTNTTCAGCTTTCTGCATACGGAGCAGGCACTTATTCCCGTCTTGTTAAAACGACCTCGAGATGTGCGGTTAGGCGATTTGCTGTTTTTAAACGGTCAGCAAGGTTGCAAACGGGGTTCAAACACTCAGAGGATTGCGGTTAACAAGAGTCAGACAACTCGGAAGAATTGCATCCTCCTTCGTGCGTCCCCGTTTATTTAGCCGTGAATGAGGTGGGCACAAGCCCACCGGATTAGCGGCCGCGTACAAGCACCGACAGTATCGAGGACATGGCGGATTTTCGTCTGGCAAGCGATCTCCCTAAAAAATACCACAAGGACCCGCTGGTGACACTTTAACGTGGCAACTGTGGCGCACCAACTAAGTAAGGTCATTGCCCTTGTCATGTTCTACTGACTCGGCAAGGCTTTCCAGAAGAGGCGTATAAACCGATCAACTGGCCACCGGCTCCTCTGGAATGATTCTGCTGCTTTGGAGAAACTGATTGGTCACACAAAGGCTAGAGGTGTATCTTCGAATAAAAATGGCCAACTCTAGACTGGGCAACCGAATAGCACAACAGCACAACGCATACAATCATGGAAATGAATGATCTTCGTACAGCCGGCGGCGGCCAAGCGGATAAGACCGTGGCGTTTGGACGCGAAGGCCGCGGGTTCGAATCCTCCCACCGCCGATCAACTTTCCCGTTTGACAGCCTTGTGTTAGCCGCAGCCCTCTTCCTGAAAAATGACGTACATTGTAATTTCATTAATAAAGGAAGTAAAAAGATAAAAATTAAGGTAAATAAATTTACAGATCCTAGCCATCGACACGCGTTATATCCAAGAGACTCGGCATTCAAAAATACAGCTTTGTTATCCGATTGATGTCCCCATCTTGTCCCTCCCTCAAGTTTCATCTGTGCCCTTCTGGGAACCCTGAGGCTGTGGCTTCTGGCTTTTGTGCCGTCGGTACGACTCTCAGTGAGAGGGTTGAGGATGCACTACTTGACCAGATCCCAGTCGACAGCCGGCTGTGCGCAATGAGACTTAGAGGTTTGTGCAAAATAAGCAGTCGTCGCTCTGATAGACGTATCATTCTTGTCGTCTCAGCATACACGCCAACAGACTGAAGCCCCTTTGCAGTCAAAGAGACTTTCTTACGCACGACAAGGCAAGGGAACATCATGGTTTTGGCAGGGCACATGAATGCTAGAGTACGTCGGCTGTCCTCAAATGAGGAATATCTAGGAGGTCCCATTGGTCTCGACTCCTGCCGTTTTGAAAACGGGGAACGATTGTTGGCTCCGTGCCCAGACCATCGATTGTTTTTCGCCTGTACGAACTCCAGACATTCTAGTCACCGACAGGCCACCTGGCGTCTGCCTTCTTCGAGTCAGTTTCGGACCCAAATCAACGACATCGCTATTAGCTACAAATGACAGCGCTGTGTACGGAACTGCCTGTCGTACTGGAGCACTCCAATCGACTGCAAACACGCGTCAGTTTGTACTAAGCTGTGCTTCGTGGACATTCAAAACGCACGCCCCATCGTCGGTTAGATTGTGAAATGCCTATCACTGTTTCGAAGCATAGTGGCTGGAAAGTTGAGATTGCCCTCACATGAAACCACCAATGAACACTGATTGCTTATCAAGAATGCCTTGCATTCTGCTGAGTCAGTGAGTTGTGGTCTGAACCATCGCGTTGTGACAACCTGGATTTCTACTGAGTCTCTGCGCCTTCCTGACGCACGCCAGTTCATCCCCGAAAGTAGTGAGTATAGTGAGGCACGGCTTACAGCAAAGCATGAACTCAACGCAATCTCGCGTAGGGATCGCGAAATCTTGTGGTTTAGGCGAGCTTTGGAGATGGACTGGCGTGCGTCAGGAAGGCGCNAGCACAACGCATACAATCATGGAAATGAATGATCTTCGTACAGCCGGCGGCGGCCAAGCGGATAAGACCGTGGCGTTTGGACGCGAAGGCCGCGGGTTCGAATCCTCCCACCGCCGATCAACTTTCCCGTTTGACAGCCTTGTGTTAGCCGCAGCCCTCTTCCTGAAAAATGACGTACATTGTAATTTCATTAATAAAGGAAGTAAAAAGATAAAAATTAAGGTAAATAAATTTACAGATCCTAGCCATCGACACGCGTTATATCCAAGAGACTCGGCATTCAAAAATACAGCTTTGTTATCCGATTGATGTCCCCATCTTGTCCCTCCCTCAAGTTTCATCTGTGCCCTTCTGGGAACCCTGAGGCTGTGGCTTCTGGCTTTTGTGCCGTCGGTACGACTCTCAGTGAGAGGGTTGAGGATGCACTACTTGACCAGATCCCAGTCGACAGCCGGCTGTGCGCAATGAGACTTAGAGGTTTGTGCAAAATAAGCAGTCGTCGCTCTGATAGACGTATCATTCTTGTCGTCTCAGCATACACGCCAACAGACTGAAGCCCCTTTGCAGTCAAAGAGACTTTCTTACGCACGACAAGGCAAGGGAACATCATGGTTTTGGCAGGGCACATGAATGCTAGAGTACGTCGGCTGTCCTCAAATGAGGAATATCTAGGAGGTCCCATTGGTCTCGACTCCTGCCGTTTTGAAAACGGGGAACGATTGTTGGCTCCGTGCCCAGACCATCGATTGTTTTTCGCCTGTACGAACTCCAGACATTCTAGTCACCGACAGGCCACCTGGCGTCTGCCTTCTTCGAGTCAGTTTCGGACCCAAATCAACCCCAAATAGCTACAAGTGGCAAAGCTGTCTACAGGACCACAGTCAAAAGAAGCATGGAGTGCAATACTGCTCACCGGCTGTCAACCATTTGAGAACTTCGTTTCTCACTGGGCCGTCTTTCGATTGGAGGTTCAAGGTGGGGTCTTTTAAGACAGAATCCAGCATTTGCTTGGAAGTTCGCAAAGTATGAAGTCTACAGACGAACCGAGAGTTTGATTTCAGTGGACGACGTAGAGGAATCCGGTAGAGTTGATATATCTGATGAAAATTACAGAAATATTGCTTCATTCTTTTCGCTTTTGCTCAACTCATCTTTTTTGTTATGGTCTCCAAGGCGCTTCACTCGTAGCGGCGGGGTTTTTGAAGTGAGTCGTGATTTTCCCGTCCATTATCTCTAGGGTTCATATTACTTAGTCCAAACGCAGAAAAATTGCTTATCGCATTTTTCACCCTTGGCTACGATGAAGATCGTTATTCTGTTTAAGAATTCCGAAGTACTTCGGTCATTCTATGGAATTTGTGAAAAGTTCATTACTATCGTGTCGTACGTCGGAATCGCAGCGAGATTTTGTTCGCTTCTCACTTGGGTTCCAATTCACATTCCATCATAGTCACGTTCAACGTTAATTGTGAAACCAAGAGAGGGAGAGAGTACACAACCCAAAATAAACTGGTACTTTTCCAACGAGATGCGGTCTTAAATACTGCATTAGTTTCTGAACGCATACGGAATATAGTCGCGGCAGAATTGAACAAACGACCCAAGAAAGACGGCACAGTACTATTTCGGGAGAAAACTACTAGTTACTAGTGAGCTCGACTGTGATTTCACTTTCGAGAATGTTCAATTTACAGACACTTGTTACCTCACTAATCAACCAAATCTGTATCTATTTCGGCTCCATCGGATTGAAATGCGCCTTGTGAAAGTATCAATCAACCACGTTTGCAACGGCATACAGCTGTAACTACAGAATACTCGGACCTCTGACCACTTGGTTGTCAAAATGACATCAAGTTAAGAACAGAAACGTGCCTCGAGTGTTGAACCAAGATAAAAGCCCTTGTGTTTGCTATCTGGCGCTAAACAAGTCTTCCTAAAAAACGACCATTTCTATACGCTGCCCTCGTGATGGTCGATCAAGAACGTGAATTCCCTCAGCGAGAGTGTGTGAATTGTTCTTTAATCGTTGTGGTCAAGAGATCGAATGACAATGTTCGAATATATGGCGACGTCTCTATTAGTCTCAATGCAGCTCTGGATATGCACTCGTTCCGGATGACCTGTTTGCTAAATTCAAAGATGGAGTGTGTTTTGCGCAGGTAGGTTTTCCAAATTTCTATCTGTAAGTAGAGGTAAGTGAAAATTCCCGGGAACTCCCGAAAATCAACACTCACCGTGGATTGTTCCAGTTCAATTGCCTGTCTTTTGGTGTGAAGATAGCTGACACTTTTCAATGAATCACGGACATCATGGTAACAAGAACTGAGGGAGCTGCTATCTACTTAGATGACACCATTGTCACATGATTACACCCGGAGGAATGGCCGCGGGGATTTGAAACGGCGCATTCAAGAACACGCCTTCCAACTACGTTTGGATAAGTGCATCTTTTTCCTGATCTAAGTAAATATCTCGGTTTTATTATCGACAAAAACGGTCATCAGTAAGATCTTTCAAACGTCCCAGCCACTAAATAACGTGTCTACATTATGATCTTTTCTGGCCCCTCTAAGTCACTATATTTCCATATTGGCAATGCATCCATCTTCGTCATTAAATGAATACGATTTTGAGAAAAGAGATACCAAGTGGAATTGATCTGCCTACTGTCAACGGTCACCTGAACAAATAAAAGCAATGCTAACTTTCAACCTGCTCTTCACACACTTCGACTTCAGAGGGGGAATCGTTGTTGCTGCATATTTCTCCAACTACGGGACGAGTATTGTTATTTCGTATGTTTGCCGACGAAATAAATGGAGAAGATTTTGGATACCATGTTTAGAGTGAAGAAATTTCACAAATCACTGGTCCGCATTTCTCAGGGATCACAGGCCGCTATTCGCAACTTTCGGGTCAAAGAAATGCAGCACTGAGAGACAATGCTCTCCCGATTTCAACTTCTGGCATCAGTCAACCACCAACACTAGACAGGTGGTTATATATCCTTGCGTCTCATCAACAGTCGGGATAACGATCCGGAGGGAACAATTATCATGTCTGCCACTGCTAAACCCGATCTCAATAGATCATTCTTCAACACGGTTCGTGGACTTCCGGTCACTTGCGGTGAAATTCGTCGCGTAGCCCAACGCAATATACTACTGTGAATACTTATTACGAAACATTAGATTTACTAGCCGTCTACACTTTAAACGGAAGAACTAAAGTTCAACCAAACACATCAGTCTCCATCGATGGTTCCTAACTGGATTCCGTTCGCCAAACGGATCAGTGTCCCGAATGAGCTACAGACGAGGATTTTGCCACAATTCCATACTATTTATTTGGGAATCAACTGCATGAAAAATCTTGCTGTCAATTACGTATATTGGCCCACAGTCGACGGGCAACTGGAAAACCTCCCTTGCCGTTGTACCAAATGCACCCAAGACAAGACTTGTACCAAAGACACCGAGAGCCAGATTTCACGTCGGATATGCAAGGTCATTAAATGGCCAAAACTTTTCCACCATAGTAGATGCCTACAGTGAATGACCAAAGTTTTTGTCGTGAAACGAACAGCATCAGAAACAACAGAAAGTACTTTGTGAAAACCTTCCAGATTTCAATATCGCGAAGCTTCAGTGAACAACAATGTCGGGCAATTCACATAAGCCACTTCTATTCAATTCGGCAAACAATCCCAAATTAACTATGCACAGTAACAGTCATACCAACAGCTATTCAATGGCCAAATCGAATGAATAATAAACATGTCTAATAGACCGCTTCAAAAGTCAAAAGAGAAGAGAACTGTGGAGATTTTGAAACAGTTTTAACACGCCAAATCCAAACTACGCAACGCCTTGGAGCCTGTGGGAGCACTTATGCACAGGAAACTGCGCGATTTTCTCAACATCTTCCGCTGGAGAATCAGAGTCAAATATCCCAATCACTAGCACAAAACAAATCGATCGAAACCAAGACGTCAGATAACAGTGTTCTCACGAGGATCAGAAGCCAAGGAACTACAAAACATTTGCCAAAGGTGTGGTCGTAGAGAAGGATGCGACCATGACGAATGGAGAGGTTTGCAAGTTGACAATAATTTGATCCTCAGCTACTAATTTTCACTAATCTATTTTTCAAATAGGCAACAGTATAAAAATACAAAGTGAAAACCTTCCGTTTCCGTTCTCGACCAAGGTGTTCTGCAAGGAGCAATCCTTCCGCCTTTTAGTTTTTAATACACAAGACAGTTCGCCTATGGTGTTGCGGTTGGTCTGCATCATTCCCATGCCAAGTTTACCTCTGCCCTTCAATCCGGACTTTCTGATCTGGTTAGCTGATTAAGCGCTCACTGCTTATCCCTTAATCCCGTGAATGCATGAGTAGCCTTCCTTTCCTGAAAGCCTTTGTTTACATGAATGTTGCTTAATTATTTGCTAACATTAACCTAAGAAATACTACCACAATGCAACAACCTTATATTTGTGATAAACCGCAATGATTGTCATTTCCGTCTTCACTAAACTGCGAAAATTACCTCACTATCCAATGCGCCTAAGGAAAATACCCGTACCACAGAATCTTATTAAGCGCTTTATATTTACTTGCATATTGCTTCAATGGCTGGGTTTCTTTCCCTTTATCTTCCGTGGATTGTCACATAAAGGCGTTATTAAAACTAGGAAATCACTCAGGCAACTACCCTAGGAAAGTGGGTTTCCGCAAGAAACTTTACCACTCTTTCACCAGAAAAGAAAGAATTTCTTGAGAATTTTAACTGACCAACACCGCTACCCCATAAGAACCTCTGTAATTGTAATTTTTCCTCATCTATATGGGACAAAGTGATTGGTACATGCGCTTCCGCCTATCGATGTTCTGTACCTTGTGCGCTTCCTACACAACCTGACTAAAATTCCCAACGAATTCAAGTTTTGTTTCGCCTGCATGATGCGTCCTTATCTTCGCACACATTTCTTGTTTACACTTTGTCGGCACCTTTCCGTATGGCTATCTGTGTATCGCGGAAAATCTACCTAATTGGGCGTATAAAAAGTATCCGACTTGACTTGACACTCGCATATATATAGACGCAGAAAGTAGTATTTGGATGAATGAACAAAACTTGCCCGGGAGCACACGACCGGTTTCGCGGTTATTGTCGCTCGTCAGGTAGGCGTACGCGGTGCTCTGTTGTCCAAACATCCACATACTTGTACACTCCGAATCGGTATGTTACACCAGAATCGAATTTATGGCGTCAGGAGTGTGCATGGAAGCTCTTCGTCGAAGAGTCGACAGAAGAATGAGGACTGTGATTCGTTGATAATTGTTTGTCAGTTGGGCTGAGCCAACCTTAGGAACGAGGGCAGAATGTCCCAGAATATACATATGTATATATAGAAGCACGAAGTAGCATCTGATATATATATATATATATATATATATATGCGCAACAGCGTTTTTTATGAGTCGTGGTTGTAAATAACTCCTCATTTGACGGAAAGGTGCGGTTTGTGACCATTCATAGCAAGAAGGGATCTATCAACCAACCCTAATGAGATGTGGACATGAAAAGAAAACAGACACCGCCGTCACGACCATGTTATAGCACATGGAAGGTGCAAGCTGTACAACTCCCATTTGGACATGACGAAGCCGAAAGCTATCATAAATTAAACATAATAACCATCTT